>JARHVA010006269.1:0-600000 GCA_037957365.1 Torreya grandis | reverse complement strand
ATTTTAAAGGTATAAAAATGGCATATAGGTTTGCCTCAAGTCTCAATATTTGTATCAAACTTATTTTCATCACTTAACTCCTTCAATAACCTATAGAAAACACCAATTATATGCTAAAAACTACCTTTATTCCCTATCCATATGGAATTAATACAATAAAATCACATTTTTAGAAACTTGATAATGTCTTATACAAATTTCCTTTATACCCTTTGCATAATTCTTTCATCTTGGTGCCTTACCAACTCAATTTCTCCAAATAGGTCACTATAGGCTTCTTAGGAGGGTTTGAAGGTTTCTAACCCTCTTAAGGATGGTTCATGAAGTTGTGAGATTTAAAATGAAAAATAATCTCAAAAATTTATTTTATTAAATCCTCCCCAACTTATCCAAACACCTCCAATACCCATGCATGACCTCAACAAAGTTTTGAGTATGAGAAGATGGCTTCCCAGGCTCATTTTTTGCTTCCTAGTGGGGTTTGAATGCTTCCTAAGACAAACATGGATTCCTAAATATTTTATTTAAAATAAAAGGGTTGTAAAATATTTTTATATACCATACACACTTCCTTTAATGATTATAATGGATTTCTAAAAGCTTGAAATGGAAATTGACTCCAGTTTGGTTTTGGGCTTAAACCTTGCCAATAGGTTTGCCTACCTCTTTGAGATCTTATTGAACCTCCAATTGTTATATTCATAATTTTATGGATTTAAAAAACCAAAAATTCCTATTCAAATATGTATTTATCTCATGGAAATCATATATTATGTTGAAAATGTATATAACCTCTAAATTGGCTTCTAGCCCTAAGGCTTTCATTCACACTTTAATGTAACCCTTATTTTGTAAGGTGTCCTATTTGTATTAAAGAATTTTATCAAGTTTTATTAGGTTCCTCCATGTTTACCCTATATATTCAAACCTTATGGACTAATCTAATTGATCTCTGGTTCACCATCCTTCAATTTTCCCCAAAATAGTCATTCTTGTGGATGAAGGGACTGCCCCTACTCTGAGACAAAATAGAGAGAATTAAACCTATTTTTTTGGGAAAATTGAGTATCTTAAGATCTTAAAAGTGTCCTAATGACCAAATTTACCAATTTTTTTGTTAAATTCCATGTTTAAGGGACCTAACCATCCTAATTTCTTCAAAAAGGGGTAAAAAACCTTATTTTTGCATGTTCTTATCAAAACCTCCTCATGGATACTCCTTATTCACTTCATTTTATGCATAAAAGTTTTTAATTAATGTTCATAACCCTAATTTAATACTTTTTGAGGCTAATTATCTACTCAAAACCTCTCTCCTAAGTGGAATCCCTAAACTCACCTCTTGAAACAAGGCTTTTCCAACCCTGCCTGCATGGACTGAGTCCATTTTACTATGAGAAAAGGTGATTGGTTAGCTTGAGGATGTATTGGAAATATAATTTCATTTATTTTATCATGAGTAATCTATCTTATACTATTTTAAACTCTCCTTTGCTCTCCAAGGCACCAACCTCTCACATGTTCCTTTCTTGTTTATGACCCTATCTAACTATGACAATGAATAGGGTAATCTTTATTTGTTGCCTTTATTTTATATTTTAAACAAGGTTTATAAAAATTATATAGTCTATTTTTAAATCAATATCATATGAAAATATGATCCATTCTTCTAAACCTATCATCTTGGCCTGTTAGGCCTTCCAATTGCTCACTGTCTTCTTGGATTGAGATAGTCCCATGCCCTTGCATGTAGCTGAGTTAAATGTGAGAGTATCATGAAGTGGATATTTATTTATGATTTGAAAACATCCTATATATTCCCTAAGTCATTATATTTTACATTATAACCTTCTCAACCCTAAGATTTCCTTAAGACTCCTCCAAAGTCCATCATTCTCACTTCACTATTGCTCAGCTATAAGTGGCTATTTTTTCATTCATTTTGGGCCTGTGGGTGTCTTCTAAGGAAATATGTAATTGATAATGGTGATTTACGATGATTTTGAGGTAGTTTTTTGTTCACAAACTATTAACTTTCTTCACCTTTACTTCATATTATACCTATTTCACCAACTTTGACCTTTTCACTTGTAGGTGACTATCACTGTCCTATGTACAGATAGAGAAGTATGAATTAGGGTTTAAATACATTGGATTTATCATTTTATCATGTAATTTTAAACTTTAAATCATTATTTGAACTATTTTTATCATTCCAATTTGATATCATAGCCTAGGATGCCAAAATAAGATGCAAGTTTAACTTTTTGATCAATGCCCTCTAGACAATATTTCCTTATTTTAGTGGTTTCTAACCATATTTATGCTTTGCAACATCCAATATCTATTCACTCTTTGTTTATAAAAATTGGCACAATTTTTGTAGGTGAATAGGGCTACCAAGTTATCCAATTTTAAATCTTGGATCACCTAGCAAGTGAATTTTATGAGGTCCTAAAAAACCTTCAAGGCCTCTATTTGACATTTTTAGGGCAAAAGGGCCTAATTACAGTCCAAGGTTCTAATTAATGTTTTGACACTTCCTTTGCCAAACTAGGGTGATCAATATGCCTATCTAGGCCTTCTTATAACAAGGACTCCTAAATTAGATTGAAAAATATATTAAAACACCTCCGGAAGATTTGTCTATGCCCTCAGCTGTAGATGGTCATCTCCTTCCATATAGGCAGAAATGAACTCATTCTCAAAATATGCAAGCTTATAGAACCTACATACCTTCATCAACTATTTAATGCACATTATTGGTCCCAAGAGGTAAAGGACCATGTAAAACCCTCCAAATTTCACTTTTGATGTCAACATGCTTCTATAAGTGGAGTTTTTTTATTGTGATATGCAAGGAAGTCATGAGATGACAAGAATCATCTAAGGAATGATCTCAAAACTCTTGAAGAGAAATTTTCAACATGTGAATGCCCAAAATACGCCAAGACAATTTCCAAAACAACATAAAAACATTAGATCTAATGTGAGGAAAACATTTTCAAAGCAATTGGGATGACTATGAATGTAAACTAGACATTTTACAAGCCTATAAGAGGCTTTCTCAAAAAATTTAACTTTAAAAAACAAGAATCATGGAAATATCTTGAAAATAATTTGGAGGCACCAAAAACACACAAATTCATCAATCCAAAACAATAAACTCTAAGACAAGCTCAAACAGTGACCCCCTCATGATTGATCATGCATAAAAAGATGCTTGGGATCAAGTTGATTTTTAATACATGAGGATGCAACAAATCTCAAGTTATTATTATGAAAATTAATTCCACTCAGAGTATTATCCACTCCTAGAAGCACTCCTCCCAATTCTACCTATATGGCCCATGCTAAGTGCATGAAGTTGCTCCTTCTTTGCTTACCAACTAAAAATGGAGGAAAACAAGTTAAAGATGAGACTTTTTTCATTATTATTCAAAACAAGGTGTTGAAATGGATAATGGGAGGTGAAGAGTTACTCTTCCCATGTTTTTAGCTGATGATGGACTTGGAAAGTTTGTATAAGTGCCCAAAAGCTCTTATTTTTTAGGGAAAACTACCATCCACTAAACATAACTAATTATTGTCTAATAAATAACTATTATTGACATTATTGACATTGAAATTCACCTTGGTGTCAATTTTTATTGCATGAAAATCTATACAAGTCATTAAATGGGCTAAAATATGACTAAAAGGCCCCTTTTTCCACATGAGATATAACTTACAACCAATTTATGACTTTTAAACATATTAAAAAATATTGAGTACCACCTTAAGACATTTTAAACATAATTTTACCCTTTGTTTAGGGTTGACCAAACTTTGACTTTAGTTGACTAGCCTAGTACATAGAGAATAAGCTTCAATAGGGAATAGGGAAGGGCAAGTGGACATATAGGACAATAAGAGACCCCATATGACATGTGAAAATTTATTTAAAAGTTAAAAATAGTAGGGTTTGACCCAAATTTTACTTGGGGTCAAATTTGGTCGATAGGTTGTTAATAGACTAGAATTGGATGTGTTTATTAATCTTTATTAAGTAGTTTTTATATCATTGAGGCTTGATTATTAGAACCAAGCATTTAGTTATGGTTTGAATATGTAAAAAGGTTTTCTTGGATTTGATATTGTTGAATAATTAGTGTTTTCTAGATATCTAGATGACTGATTATTAATAGTCATGCCTATAGTTATTACGCAAATCATGGTTATATGGAAATGGCATTTTGTGTTTTGAAATAGTATTGAACTAATTGATTTTATATGGTTGTAGCTTGAATAAAAATATTAATTTATGCATAATACATACATACATATGCATATGTATGCATCTAAATTTTGTATGAGGTTAAGTGACTATTCATTACCAAATGCTTTATATGGAATGATGTATAAATTATTGGGTGCTATATTATTCTTGTGTGGAATTAAAACATGAACTTTATTTCTTTTAAAATTAAACCTAAAACTTACATGGAATCAAGAATTGTTTGACTTATTGATAAGTATTAGGTGATTACTTATTAGTGATTATTTTGGAATTTTATAAAATAATTTTTGGGGATTGAAATAACTATCATAGAGACAAGGGTTTCTATATGTTTGATACTGGTAGTTAAATGAAATCTGAACCTATATAGAAAATGGTTTATAAGTAAATAATCATTAAATTTTGATTGTGACTTAAATATTACTACTATTGTCTATGTTTAAATGGAATCAATTATTTGATTCAAGAGGATTAATTAAATATATATTAGTTGATTATAGTATTTAGATGTTCAAATGAATTATCACAAAGATTATGATGTCCTTATATTCATACATATTATGGTATTCATTATGTAATCTTTATGTGTTTAAAATCTATGGATTTAAACATTATTATCTTTATCTAGTATTACTGACATTAAATAAGTAGATGTAATGGAATTCATGTACTTAGTTCTATTAATAAGTAGATTGAAGTTACTCAAATGAGTTGTGTGTGTGAATATGACTGATCTTGAGGTCTGAAAACTATATTAAATCTTTGGAAAAGATAATGTTTATTATTTGAAAATTATCATTTCACCTATTTGATTTAATTTTAATGCATTATAAAATATCATGTTAGAACTTATTTCATTATGATATGCTACATGTGATAAATATCTTACAGCACAGGAGTTTCTAGTTGACTTTTTTGATTTCTACCCTATCACTATCTACCCATCCATGAAGGTAGGGTCATTCCCTTATTGGGATATTGTGTATGGGATAAATAGTCCATGGTTGGTGTGGAAAAGTAATCGAATGATACTTTCCCTACCATTAGTCAACTGATAGAGGCTTTACTTAGGATTATTTTTTGATATTAACGAGTTATTTGAGACTTGTATATTCTATGGAATATTAAATAATTATAATATATATATATGTTTGATTCATTTAGTTAGTGATCAAAATAACATGTGTTGATTTGCTCTCATATTTTCAATAATATAATGTACAATAAAAATCCAAGATAATAATTCGGCCATTATATAATTTAGCCAAGATTATATATATATATATATATATATATATATATATATATATATATATATATATATATATATATATATATATATTACTATTTAATCAATAATGGCTGAATTATTATCTTGGATTTTTATTGTACATTATATTATTGAAAATATGAGAGCAAATCAACACATGTTATTTTGATCACTAACTAAATGAATCAAACACTTAAAATTTTGGTTAATATCTTAGTTTATCTCATTTGATGCATTTAGTTAGGGATCATCAATGTTGAGTTATTTCTAAAGTTTAGATTTTTAAAAACAACTTTCACCTAACTCTAATGAACCATGAGGGGTTGTTTCATTGTGGGGTCAGAGGCAAGGCTCAAACTCCTAGAATTAATGATTCCACCAATGTATTCTTATTATTTTATATTTATAAATAATAATTCTATATCAAAGTATATTTATCAAGGGTACATCAAATCCTAATAATGTTAACCCTTTAGTTGACCTGAATCAGTTTATCACTGAACAAGTGACCAATCTTGATCAGATTCTCACAACCATGAATGAGACTAGGGACCGAATATATGCCCTTGAATAGGAAGTTTATGGCCATGTTGAGGAGTACAATCAGTGTGAACTTGAAGAAAATACTAATGAGCAAGAAGTTCCTTAGGAACCTAGGAAAGAGGAGGTACCTCAAGATACGAGAGAGCATGTTGTTGTTGAGCTTGCATGAGATATGAAAGAGGTAAATAGACCCAATTTTGATAGAACCATTACAAGAGATGGAGCTAAAGTGTGGCTAACTAAGATGGAAAAATATTTTAGAATTTAGATTTACTTTGAGGTTATAAAATTAGTTTGGGGAGCTTACCAATTTTCTAGTGAAGTAGTTATGTGGTGGGCAAACAAGAAATTAGAGATGAACCTTGACTCTACCACCACCACATAGGAATAATTCATGACCTTGTTTAGATCATGATGGTTACCCCAACTCTATTTTGATTAGAAGCTGATATATTTTTAGAATCTGAATTAAGGAGACCTTACAGTGATTGAGTACTAAGAGAAATTCACTAAGTTCCTAAAGTATATTCCTTAATATCAAGCAGATGAGAGGTTTCATATCAATAAATTCATTATGAAATTAAAACCATAAATTGGGTGTGAAGTGGATGTGCATGGGTCATCTACTATACATCAAATCTTCAAAAATGCATTTAAATAGAAGCAAAATCTGAATTCACTTTTTTAGGTCAGAGAAAAATTTAAGAAATAGTTTGGAAGTCCCAAAACAACTTTAAAAAATAAGAATTAGAAGAGGAGTAAAAACTCTAAAAACCAGTTCAAGAATTAGAATGCTAAGTTTAGCAATGATTCAAGAAATAATGGTTTTAAATGAGGTTTCAAGAGAAATCAACTATCTAAAAGGAAAGGACCACCTGATGGATTCTTCATCTGTGGAGGTAATCATTATGCTAGGTAATGCACTTAGAATAAAACATATGGTAAAAATAAGAGATATGCTCCACAACATGGAGCTTTCCAATAGATAATTATTGAAGTTATGGACAACCATCAAGATGAGTTTCAAACTTCTACTATTGAGTTGTAAGGTACTTTATTTGGTTAACCAATTTTAATTTTGACTGACACTAGAGCTATTTAATGTTTTGTTCCTCCTAGTATGCTTAAAAAGATGTCTAGAAAAGTTGGAGTTATGAAAAATGCATGCTTGATTTAATGCAAGAATAAATATATGGTAAGGTTAATATATGTTTGGTTAAATATGAGATCAATCTACATGAATTCACTATAGTAGTGGATCTATTTATAGCTCCATTAGGGTAATATGATGTGATCCTAGGAGTAAACTAGTTAGCTCAACATAAAGCCAAGGTAGATTGTCTACTTTAAAGGGTTGAATGTATTGATGATTTGGGTAATCAAACCCAAATTTAGGGAGTAAAGAGGGAGCATAAGCTTAGATATATTTATGAAATTTAGTTGAAAAAATCTTAGAGAAAAGGGTGTCAAGCATATATTGTAAAAATAAATGAGATAGAGGAATCAAAGGAGCCTTTTATTGAAGATCATCCTTTTCTATAGGATTTTTGAGATGTTTTCCTAAATAATTACCAAGTTTACCCCATAAGATATAATTTTATTTCTCAATTGACATCATTATAGGGTCTAAATTGTAGTCTAAATCCTCCTATCAAATGATGACAACTTAGTTAGTATATTTTAAGGCTCAACTTCAATAGTTGTTGTCCAAAGGGTTGATATAATTGTTAGAGCATTTAATGACTAAGTGGTGATTATTTAACCCTTATTTTGTATTGGTTATTTATTAAATAATAATAATATATTATTTATTAACATAAGGTGGAAACCTTATGAAAATAAATAACATTATTATAATTATTTAATAGTTACCAATATTTTTTAATGACTCTTCACGATGGTTGGATCCAATATTCACAACGGTCACCTCCCTTCAAAATTACCTATAAAATAGGGTTTACCCCTATTAGTTATTTAATATTCAAATTCATGAGATTATTCACAAGAATTTTAAGAGTTTTATGAAGGTTAATTTGGAGAGGAGAAGTGACAAGAGAAGTTAAATTGGGATAATTTGTTTCTCAATAATGAAAATAACTTTTGGTGGGCTTTTACCTTGTAAAGGTTTTCCCATTATAATTCATGTGTCTCTATGTTTAATTGATATATCTTCATTTACCTATTCTTTGATATTCATATAACTTTTATATCCATGTATATTACATTATATGTATCTTAACATGGTAACAGAGCTACCTGAAGGGTATATGTGATTGAAAATTGAATCAATATTTTATATTTTTTAAAAACATTCATTTATTCATATATGAGAATATTTAAATATATATTTTTAATCCTATTACTATCATAGTATGACCTTGGAAGGAAGGAAAATAAATTGAGTACATGATGAATATCTAAGTTTTTTAGGTCAATCTATCAACCAGATTTCCAAAAACAAGCAACCTAAAAGCATTCAAAGATTTTTTTCAAGCCAAATCTTAGCCTTAGATGCCATTGTATAGCAAAGTACAACTTAAATATATGATAAAAAAATTAAATCTCATGATTTTTGGCATGAAATTATCTCTTGAAGGTACTAAACACTTAGTTTTGTAAATATAAAACCTTGTGTAAACTTTCAAAGCCTGAGAAACTTTGGTTCATCATTTTTTATTTTTATCTCCTCTCTATTGACATCCCTATATGTATTGGGAGGCTAAAATTTTTTTTTTTGGCACCAAAATTCAATTTTAAGTGCTTGTTTGGGATTAGAAAGAGATTTCATGGTGATTTGCAAGTTTTAAGGACCTAAAAATACTTGTATCACTCTCTAGCTTCACTATTGCTTCCTTTCTTGCACCATTATCACCTACAATAAAAAATAGAGGTAAGTAAATGGTTTGAAAGTTTATTTAAAAATAATTTATTTTTTTAATTTATTAATTTTCCATGTAATCCACCACGGTCCCACATTGACAAATAGTTATTTTTTATGAAAAGTTAAAAAATAATAATTTTGATTTACTTTTAAAATTACATGCACTTATTTATATTTATATTGTTAGAATTAGCTACAGGATCTAATGAATCTAATATAAAGCATAATTAAAAGATAAAATAGTAATACTAATAAACAATAATTATATATTTGAGATAATAATAGAAATAAATAAATAAATTAAATATGATAAATTACTCTAATAATTCAATATTAATCTGATATGGAATACATAAATAGCCATTGCTTATATAGATCAAGGCGTTCATGATAAAGATTAGGGAACTCACATAACACATGTAGTTCAACTAATATCTATCTACGTGAATAGTGGAGTGTGACTCCACACTAAAAAGATAGGTGTCCAACTTATGTAAATGATCAACACAAGTTGACTATTAGTTAAACAATCTTATCCTATCTTATCTTGAATAGTGGAGTAGAACTCCACTGTAACAAGATAAGTGTCTAAGTTAACTACTAGCTAAGCAAGCTTATCCTATCTAGTGTAAATTATTATAAACATAATAAACTAATTACAATAAGTAATTAGTACACCAAAATAATAAATACAAGTAAATGTAATAAAGTAAATAAATGCACCAACAACCCTCCCCCCCATAAGTGAAGCTTAGGTAGGGCTATGCAGATAAGAGCCCTGACAATGTGTAGCCATATTAGGTACTTTGTATAAATAGATGAAGAAAGGAGAAAACCTTTTAAAAAAATCCTCAAAATGAAGGTCTAAGAGACCCCCTTAAAGAACTGATGTCCCCTAAATAATTGATGTCCCACACCCCCAAAAGAGATCGCAAGTGAAGATACTTGCTCTTAGTGAAAGGTTTGGTGAAAATATCTACAATCTGCTCCTCTATAAAACAATATTGAAGATCAATGATCTTTTCCTAAATCAACTCCCTAATAAAGTGCATATGGATATCTATGTGTTTGGTTCTATGATGATGAACTAGATTCTTTGAGATCTAGACAATGCTCTAGTTATTGCAGTAGATGATTGATGGCTTCTAAAATGGAACACCAAGCTCAATAAGAATATTTTAAAGCTAAATAGCCTCAGTAGTGGCATTACCAATGCCATGATACTTAGCCTCTATATATGAAAGAGAAATATCATTTTTTTTCTTACTCTACCAACAAATATGGTTGTATCTGAAGTGAAAGCTGTAATCAGAAGTGGACTTATGATCATCATAATTGCTAGCCCAATCAAAATATATGTATCCCACCAAGTCTAAACATGTACCTACTATATATTGAATCTTGTATCTGATAGTGCCCTGAATGTAGCTCAAAATGTGCTTGGTGGCTCTCCAATAAATCTCATGTGGTGTCTACATAAAGTGTGAAGCCATGCTAACTGCATATGAAATGTCAGGTCATGTATGAGTAAGATAGATGAGGCTACCTACAAGTTGGAGATACAATATGGCATCAACCAAGGGAGTGGAATAATGAACCTTAAGCCTAACTTTAGATAAGAAAGGAATCGATGTAGGCCTATACTTAGCCATGTGAAACTGAGCTAACAAGTCCATGGCATACTTGGACTATGAAAGTGTAATCATGGAAGAAGACTGTGCTATCTAAATCCCAAGAAAATAATGCAATAATCCCATGTCTATCATAGAAAACCTATCATGAAGTGTAGTCTTAACACTATTGATGATGGATGTTGTACTTCTATAATAATGAGATCATCAACATAGAACACTAAGTACAATAGTGAATCCTCTTGTTATAGACTGTAGACATTCAGATCTGAGTGACATCTTGAGAACCCAACTGAGAGAAGAAACGTGTTCATCTTAGAATACCAAGCCCTAGGGTCTTGTTTTAGACCATAGAGATACTTCTTAAAGTAGCATACCAGTGAAGAATCTTGAATAAACCCTTATGGCTACTCCATATAAATATCCTCATGAATATCCTGATGAATAAATGTGCTCTTCACATCCATATGATGTACAACCCAATCATGAGTTGCATCAATAGTTAGTATCAAGTGAATAGAATTCATCTTAACAACATACACAAAGGTTTTTGTATATTCAATGCCTTCTACTTGGGAAAAACCTTTGGCCACTAAACATGATTTATACTTATCAATATTTTCATTCACTGCAAACTTGGTTCGATATATCCACCTACATCATATTAATTTTATTCCCTTAGGAAGAGGAACAAGATCCCAAGTGTTGTTCCTAATCAATGAGTCATACTCTTCTCCCATCATTGAATCCTCCTTAGCTATCCCTGTGGCTTCTTGAAAATACTATGGATTAGAAGCTGTGGCAATGTAGGAATGTGGAAGATCATGCTATGTACATGTTCTCCTTCTATCTAATGGATCCCCAACAAGAAGGTCTACATCTACCAAAATCTATTTAGCCCATAAAGGCATCAATGGGTAAGGATCTAGAGGAAGAGGAGGAGGAAGAACATGTCCTACTAATCTATGTTGGGGAGGTAATACCTCATCATCCCTATGAGTAGATAAAATAGGAGTATCATCATCATTAGTATTTGATTCTTCTAAGGAAGAAGAATGAGAAATGTTAGAAGACAAGTCCAAAGGACTTTCTTCAAAGTAAACACTTCTCACTATAATAAGCTCATATGAATTTGGATCAATGAGCCAATATCTCTTAACACCATCAGTATATCTCAAAAATATACACCAAGCTTCTTATTACACCAACATTCCTACATTTGGCTTCTTATTACACCAAGATTTAAGAGGTGTTATCCCATTTAAAGCTTTGTGAGGAACTCTATTCTATATATATGTATCACAATTAATCACTTTTGCCTAGTACTTAGGTACTAATGATTTTGCATGAATCATACAACTTGCCATCTCTTTTAAGAATCTATTCTTCCTCTCTGCTATACCATTTTGTTGAGGTGTGTATGCAACTAAATGTTGAAGATCAATTCTTTCAAGAGCACAAAATTATTCAAACTTATTGTTCACATATTCCCTCCCATTATATATGCAAATAATCTTGACATACTTCCTAGATTATTTATTTGTTAAAGCTTTAAACTCTAAAAATCTATCAAATATTTCACTCTTGAGTTTCAAAAAATAAACCCAAGTATATCTAGAATAGACATCAATAAATGTGAGAACATAACAAGTTTTACTAAAAGACAAAGTAGATAATGGACCCACTAAATCACTATGAACAAGTTCAAGGACTTGTATAGCCCTCCAAGCCTTCCCTTTATCAAACTTATCCTCTAGATGTTTGCCTAAGGCACAACCATGACATACCCCCTAAAAACTAAATTTGTGGAAGTCTTGTAACCATCTCCTACTAACTAAGCTACTATAAATAATGGTAGTTCAGATGACCAAACCACTCATGCCATAACTTGCTCACTAAATTAGTGTTTGAGAGAAAATATGTAGAGGAAGATTGAGGCACAAAGTGGGAGAATGAATAAAGTTGATTATTATAGTCAACTTTTTCCACTACAACTAAAGCATTATTTTCTAATTTTTTGATTGATACAAAATCAAGTGTGAACTCAACTTTCCTAATAGTATCAAAGTGAGTGATTTGGTAGAAAAAAAGAAGGTTAGTTTATAACTGACACATAGAGGTCATCCTCAAATACACCACTATCAATATCAATTGTACCTTTTCTTATAACATCTACCTTATAATTATCACCTATGAGAATATGAGGCAAAGAAATTGGTTCTAATCTAGAAAAAATTTCTTGATCAGAACCCATATGGTGTGAAGCACCTGAGTTAATGACCCATGACTTGGAAGAATTTGTTAGTGCAACTAGTGCCATATCTTTCCCTTTACCTAAATTTGAAGGAGTGGAAGAATCCTCTGAAGAGGATTGATTAATGTTATTATTTTTTAGTAGACCCTTAAGTTCATCAATCTCTTTCTTCCAACAATCTTCTTCACTATGAAACCCATTTTTGCAATAAGGGCAAGGAGTTGCAATCTTTTTTTGTGAATCCTCTTTCTTATTAGTGGATTTATAATCTCCTTGTGAGGAATATTGTTGCCCTTTATTCTTATCTTTCTGTGACTTATTTTGATTATTATTCTTTTTATTTAAACCTATATTTGATGCTGATGTTGAAACTTGCTTATGCTGAGGTTGACTTGTAACTAGAGCTTGAGATTTGGATGACTTGATTAGATCCATAGCTATTAACTTTTCTTTTTCAACCATTAGAATCTCAGAGAATACCTCAAAGGTGGTTATTTGATAAGATGTGCCCAATGTGAGCTATGAGTCTAAAAGCTAGAGACAAATGATGAATATTCATGATATAATTTGTCTAAGGCACTAAAAATCAATTGAATATCTTTTTTATCAATTTTATATTTAGAAAGTTGTGCTCTAAGATCTATGACTTTAGTGATGTAGTCTTATATTGTAGCATAATTTTTAGGATCCAAACTAATGAGTTCATTGTCAATTTGGTAACCACAAACCTCATCTATTTTGCCAAATAATGATGCTAATTTATCCCAAGACTCTTTTAGAGTTGTATATTTATCAAGATAGAAATTTAAATCTAAAGACATGTAAGACCGAATGCATCCAATTACTTTAATAGTTTCAAAGAGAAAGTGTTGTGACTATTTTGCATCAGTAGGTGGAGTAAGAAGAGTTGTTATATAAGGCATATATCCTATCATCATTAATGTATTCCAAGTATTATATTTCCATGTATTATAGTTTTATGTTGTTAATAGTGGGAACTTAGGATTCCCTATGATGCAATCAAAAATAAATTGTCACAAAGAAAAAATCAAAGTATAGAACACATCGTAGAACTATCCTGAATTACCTAGTTTTATCCCACCTAGGAATTATTTTTAGCACTTTATAATTAAGGGAAATTACAAGGCTGGATTATAATTTTTCCAATTTACAAAAAGCTCATTTAGGCCTTCTAGTCTAAAAATACAAAAAATATGTATTTTATTACAATTTTTTTTGCACTAATGTGTTGTGCTCCAAAAAATAATAACTTTAAAAAAAAATAGGACCTAAATTTGAGATCGTATGTGAAATTTATGAGCCTCTAAAGTTGAAAAAATTAGGATGGACAAGAGCTGCTGTATAAAAATTTAAATTCTAAACATTTTGAAAAAAAATTGAAACTATAGAAGTGAAGAGTACGATATTTTAAGCTATTTAAAAAAAATTGCTCAAAAATACCTCCTGGTGTTTAAATGGTGGGCTTCCGAAGTTGCCCTTTCAAATATATATACTAATATGTGAGGCCTACCAATTTTATTTATTTATTTATTTTTTGGTTTGCACAGTCCGTATGGTCATACCTAAGAGCAAAAAAAATTTGTCTTCCAGAGTGATTGTGTCCAAATTGGATAAATTTTATATGTATCTGTAGGTTTTGACATCTTCCAAACATAATCATGAGGTCCATTTTGCTAAAAAATGCTTTAATTTTTAGGTACCCACTGGATTTGGATGTGGTGCTTCTAGATTAAACCCTTGCCAATTTCACCCCCTGTGCCCAATTTGGATAAAATTGTAGATGATTTTGACTATCTCAAGTACTTTGAACTCAATAGTGAGCTCAAAAATTCTCCATAAAGATCCAATTTATATCTGTATACAAAATAAAAAAACTAATCATATATCTAGATATTTTTCTCTTGAATATTTAACAATCTATAGATTCAAGATAGCTCTGATACCATATTAGAATTAGCTATAGGATCTAATGAATCTAATAGAAATCATAAATAAGAGATAAAATAATAATAGTAATAAATAATAACTGTATATTTGAGATAATAACATAAATGAATAAATAACTCAAATATGATGAATTACTCTAACAATTCAATATTAATATGATATAAAATACATAAATAGATATTGCTTATATAGATCAAGACATGCATGATAAAAATCAAGAAACTCATACAACCCGTGTAGTTCAACTGATATCTATCTACATGAATAGTGGAGTGCAACTCCACACTAACAAAATAAGTGTCCAACTTGTTTAAATGATCAACACAAGTTTACTATTAGTTAAATAATCTTATCCTATCTTACCCTAAATAGTGGAGTGGAACTCCACTGTAACAAAATAAGTGTCTAAGTTAACTACTAGCTAAGCAAGCTTATCCTATCTCGTGCAAATTATTAATAAACTAATTACAATAAATAATTAGTACATCAAAATAATAAATAATAAATTAAATAAATGCATCAACATATATATATTTAAAATTTTAGATATAACAAGGTTCAAATATATATATTAGTGCATGCATAATATTGATTGGGCTCCTAGAAGGGTTGGTGGCATTTTTTTGTTAAAAACTTGTAACTAAGGAGGTCCTAAGTTCAAAACCACCTAAATTTAATATTATTTGATTTCATCAAGTTACTTTTTCAAATTTAATTATTTTTGAATTCTATTTTTTGATTTTTGTGCCAACTTTTCATGCGTCTAAAACTTTGGTTGACCTATCAAACTTATTTTAACTTTTGAATTAGTGATTTTTTTTATAAACATAGTCATGTAACCAGTCAATCTATAGATTTTGACATGTTTTAGACACATTGAAGTGGTATATTTTTTGTTTTGAAGTATTGTATTAAAAAATTTACACTTTTTTTTAATAATAGTGTTTAAATGGTCATTTTAAATACAACTCTTTTGACACTTATATTTGTGAAATTTTAATTAAAATTTTTAAATTATTTGATATATAAATTATGTAATTAAGTATATTTGCATTTTAAAAATAGTTCAAAAATTTATTTAAAATAGTTTCTTTTTAAGCAATTGTTTACTATTTTATTTAAAAGGAAGTTATGACTTCACCTCATTTTTCCTTAGATAAATCTCAAATAATTAATGAAAATAACTATAATATATGAAAAAATTATGTTAAAGTCAAATTTATGACTTGAAAATTATAAAATATTATCACTAGGATTGAAAAATCTCTTTCTAGATGACATGTAACCCTTGAGCTTACCAATATATTTTAACATAAATCATCAAAAGTTATATCCATTATCTTACATAACGTTAAGGATGAATTATTTTTTCATATTAATAATCAGGATTCTGTTAGTGATGCTTAAAAACTCCTTGAGTCCATGCATGAAGGCACTCACCTTTCAAAGATCTTTAAATTAATCCTTGAATTGCTAACTACACCTATGAAGGGTGATGAAAAAAATGTTAATTTTTTTGCTAAAATTAAAAACATTAAAGCTCAGTTACATGAATGTAATTGTAATTTTATTTAAGATAAATTGATTTATTTTATCATTCAGTTAAATATTCATGAAAAATTATTTCAATTTTAAATTTTAAATATCAAATTGAGAAAGATATCCCTAACCTTACCACCTTGTCTGCTCTCTTGATTCAAAAAGAACAAGTGATGACTAATTTTGATTCGAAAGAGAATACCACTCAGACACTTCTCAATCTTAATATTATTTTTAATAACACTAAAAACTAAAAATCTAACCTTAATTTTGTTAAAGATAAATATGGGAATAAGAAATCTAGTAATAAGAATCATACACCTAAGTTTAATGGCAATTATAATTTATGTGATAAATTTGTTATAGAAGGGAAATATTTTAATAAAAATAATGATAGAAAAAATAATTAAAATTTTAAATATAACAAAGGGAATAAATCTAATCAAAACAAGCAGAATAATCAAAACCCTAATCAGAATAACAATCAAGATTTAAATATTATTGTTTTATATGTTGTTTTATGTGTTTTAAATGAATAGATTTTATATAGTGATACATCTCACCATATGTCATTCTTATCTTATATTTTACGTGATTCTAGAGATATCTTTGAAATAATTTACTTATGAGATAATTTTTTTAGAAGCAACTATACAAGGAAAAACAAAATTCTTAAATGTTGTTATTAATGTACCTAAGCTTAAAAATAATTTGCTATCTTGTTCTCAACTTACAAATGATAATTTTATTGTAATATTACTTAAAGATAGTTGGTTCATTATAAATCATTCTGGTTCCTTGATTGTTGAATGTGTTCAAAATAATGGTTTATATACATTTTCTTCTTTTTTTGCTTATTTTCTTTAATTACATAGTAATAATAAATCTCAATTATAGAATAAAATATTAGGACATGTTAATTTTAGAAATTTACATGATATTTCTATAATTAATCTTATTATTGGACTTAATTCTATCCCTTCTCATCATGAAACTTGTGAGGGTTGCTTACATGGTAAGCAACATACTAACCCTTCCACAAGAATCATTATGCAAATTCTTCCCATCCTTTATAATCGATTCATAGCGATGTTGTAGGACCTCTTGAAGTTTTATCTCTTAATTATTATTTGTATATTGTTATTTTTATTGATGATTAAACTAAAATAATTTGGTATTTTTCATTAAATTTTTTTTTAATGTGTTGTCTAAATTCAAAGAATCTAAAGCTAGTGTTGAAAATGCATCTAATTTTTCTATTAAGAAATTAAGAATTGATAATAATGATGAATATATTAGTAAATAATTTGATTAATTTTGAATTAGTTATGATATTCAAGATGAACTAACAACTCTTAATTCCCTTCATCAAAATGGTATTACTGAAAGGAAAAACTGCGTCATCATAAAAATGGCTAGAACAATGCTGCAATATACAAATGTTCCTAAGTTCTTATGGGTCAAATCCATGAATAATACTATGCATATTCTAAATAGAATCCCTATTTAATATTTTCATTTTTCTACATCAAAAAGATATGTATGCACATAACATTTCATTTTTTTTGATAAAACCATTTTGTTGTTACTTTAGAGATACTAACTGTATTAATAGTATCTCATCTACATTGTATTTTTTAGTAAAATAATTTAGTATTGATTCTTGAAAAATAACATATTATAATTATATTTAAATAGGTATATTTGTCGTAGATGATAAATAAAATTATATAGTATCTCATCTACATTGTATTTTTTAGTAAAATAATTTAGTATTGATTCTTGAAAAATAACATATTATAATTATATTTAAATAGGTATATTTGTCATAGATGATAAATAAAATTATATATATAATTTTATTTATCATCTATGACAAATATACCTATTTAAATATAATTATAATATGTTATTTTTCAAGAATCAATACTAAATTATTTTACTAAAAAATACAATGTAGATGAGATACTATTAATATAGTTAGTATCTCTAAAGTAACAACAAAATAGTTTTATCAAAACAAATGAAATTTTATGTGCATACATATATTTTTGATGTAGAAAATGAAAATATTAAATAGGGATTCTATTTAGAATATGCATAGTAGTATTCATGGCTTTGACCCATAAGAACTTAGGAACATTTGTATATTGCAGCATTGTTCTAGCCATTTTTATGATGACACAGTTATGTATGTATGTATGTATGTGTGTGTGTGTGTATATATATATATATATATATATATATATATATATATATATATATATATATATATATATATATATATAATTTTCAATTTAGTTAGATTGAAATACATTATATGCATAACGTCTTACTTAATTTGACAAAATAATTATATTTTAGTTTTTACATTTGTTAAGAAGATCATGCTCAATGAGTCTAGATATTTTATGTTTCAATTTCTTAGATACTCTTAATTGATTGTTTATGATAACATCTTTATATGTTTCATTTGATAATAAGATATGTTAAGAAATGCAAAGTGTAAATGGAGTTTGTATTATCAGCTCTTTTTCATTTAATTTACTACGTAATTTTATTCATACATCTCTAAACTTATTTGTTTCAAGTCTCATATATTTTTGATTGGATGATGGAATTTCATGCTAAAATTATCCATATTTGATGTATGAGAGGTTATACCTCAATATTTTATTGAATCATATTAAACTTGAATTTTTTTTGATAAAGCTCAAATGATAAAATGAGCTATTGCTAATAGGATATCTAATGTTTGGTTAAACTTAGTATCATATTATTATTAAATTATTATATGTGCATCACATAACAATTGGGGACACTCATATTTTCAATATTGGAGACATCCAATAATGAATTGCATACAATAATTTATATTTTTTTTTCTAACTTTGTGATCAAAGTAGTGAACTTTTTTGCCTAAAAAATGACATGAATGTTTTAAAATGTGTTTTACCATAGAAAAACATATGTCATATTTTATGTATATGGTTATTGTGATGCTAACCATATAATGATATCATGAATCCTTTTTGGATGTGTTTAAGTTTTGTGTAAGTGTGCAACATAAAAAAACTAAACATATTGAAGTTCATGTGAATTTTATCCAAGAGAAAGTTCTTAATGGTGATATCGATCTGTAGTTCTATCTTATAGATGAATAAGTGATAAATATCCACATAAAACTACTTGGGATACCAAATTTTATCAATTTTGTGTAATGATGGGCCTCTCAAAGTTGCCATTGAGGGGGAGTGTGCATGATAATGCCACTTCCTAACAGCTATGTGTTTATTCTATTTATCTATACTTCTCATTGTAAAGCATTGTAAACTCCATGTGAAATTTATGTGATTTAATTAAACTTCATGTGAAATTTTTACTTTTGTACCTCAATACATTAAAAAACATAATTTGTAATGGAGGTCTTTATGTTATAAAAGGTTCTAACTATGTTTAGTGATTTTTCATGAGAAACAATGAGATATAATCTCACAATCATATTAACCTAAACTTACTTTTGATTAGTTTATATATTATAATTATTTTTATTTCAAAAGGTGACTTTTGGCATGATGAATATTTTAAAATCCTTCAATTTTTTTCACATAGTATAATTACTTTATGATGACTATGGATTTTTATCTCCACTTAGTATTAATGGGGAGTGTTAGAGTATTTAATTACTAAGTGGTGATTATTTAACACTTGGTCTATATTGGTTATTTATTAAATAATAATAATATATTATTTATTAACATAGGGTAGAAACTTCATGAAAATAAATAACATTATTATATTTATTTAATAGTTAATAATATTTTTTAATGATCATTAGGATGGTTGGACCTATTATTCACAATGCTCACCTACCTTTAAAATTACTTATAAAATAGGGTTTACTCCTATTGGTTATTTCATATTCAGATTCATGGGACTATTCATGGAAATTTTATTGAGGTACTTTGTTTCTCAATAATGAAAATAACTTTGGATGGGTTTTTTTACCTCATAGAGGTTTTCTCATGGTAATTCCTATGTCTCTATGTTTAATTGATCTGACTTCATTTACCTCTGCTTTTTTATTCATATAAATTCTATATCCATGCATATTACATTATATGTATCTTGACAATGACCAAGTGTGTCACCATGGGGTGTACCAATTGTGTTCATTAAGAAGGATAAAATCCTTCACCTATGTATTGATTACAAGATGTTGAATAAGGTAATGATAAAAAACATGTATCATTTACCATGCATTGATGATATTTTTGATCAAATACATGGACCATCAATTTTATCGAAGATTAATCTTCAAGTAGGATATCATTAGTTAAGGATTCATGAGGAAGACATTTCAAAAACATCCATGAGAACTTGATATGAGAATTATGAGTTCACAGTTATTCCTTTTGGGATAAAAAGTGTGCCATCAATATTTATGAATCTCATGAATAGTGTTTTTAAGTATTATCTATATCATTTTGTGATAGTATTTTCAGATGATATACTCATCTATTCTCAATCTAAGGAAGAACATCTAAAGCATTTGAAGTTGGTTCTACAATGGTTACAGAAGCATAACATTTCTAGGAAGTTGTCAAAATGTGCCTTCTTTAAAAAAAAGGTAAAATACCTTGGGAACATTATATTTTCAAAAGTAATATTCATGGATCCTTCAAATATTAAATTAATTAGGGAGTGGCCATCACCTATAAATGTCATGAAGTTAGGAATTTTATGGGTTTGGTAGGATATTAAAGGAAGCTTTTTCCAAACTTTTCTAAGACATTAAATCTGATTACCTCTCTCTAGTAGAAAAATTAGAAGTTAATATGGTTAGTAAAGTGTGAGGAATATTTTTAGGAGATGAAAATAAGACCTACCTTAGCACCAATATTGAGAGTTCCTGATCCAAATGGTTAATTCTCGGTAATAACTAATGCTTTAGGAGGCAACCTTGGAGGAATTCTCATGTAAGAGGGTTATGTTTTAGATTATGATGTTAGAAGAATAATTAATTATGGGATGGGGGTGAATAAATGTATTCAAAACATTCATTCAATTCCACTTAAGCATACATAAACCATTCATATAAACAGGAACATCTAGTAAAGCATATGCAACCATACAAGATCATGAAACAATATAACACATTACATATGTAGGACACCCTTAAAGGGAATAAAACCCAATGATATTTTAAAATGGATTAATTAATATAATATAAAAACTAATCTTTATTGAATCACCAATTCCACATGGATTACCAATTTTAACTAGTTAAGCACCCACTTAACTAGGCTTTAGCAAGCACCAACTTACAAGGAGGCACCAACCCCATAGATAAATTAGCACCAAATCAGCCACCTAAATATTTTGATCACCTTTATAATAATTTTTTTTTCACATAATATATGATGATCAACTTATTTATCTCTTCTCAGTCTTCTATCCCTCTCAAACTACCTTCTAGGATTTTTTGCTCAACTAGATCTCCTCAAGATAGATTAGGTCATATGACCTTGATATTCATCTATAATATCCATATTAGATCTTCATGATATTTTATATGTAGACATATTATGTTATAAAATATATACTTCATCTCTTCAAATTTATATTTCCTTTGTTTACACTCACAAAAATCTCTAACTCACCAATTAGGCTTATTAGGCCTTGTTCTTATATAATCCTCTAGCTCACACACCCCTTATTTAGACACACACAATTGAAAACTTGTCTTACCATTAAAATAGGTCCTATAACATATTTCATACATTAATAAATCATTAAAATAGGTTGGTCATAATTTAAAATACTAAAACCTATTTTAGGCCTTAAGGAGACCTAATTCAATTAGGCCTTCATTAGTACACATTACCTTTTGATCCCCTTGGAACCCTTTAAAACACCAAAAATAGAAAGATAAATTCATATACCACTAAAATAGACTCCTAATAAATTCATCTTGGTCCATGAATTTTTTTTATCTCCAACCACCACTTGAATCACACCATTAGTATTGTTTACATTATGCCTTCACACACACAGAAAGATATGTCTTGAACAACTGAAGATAACACATTATTTAACCACATAACCATGAAAATAAATCACATAAAAAATATTAAAATAATTAAAAAACTTCAATAAGTTCATTAGAATTCATCACATATGGAATAGAGCCTCAAAAACACCTCTATAACTCACTCACTCAAAATTGCTAGTTTTCCTTAGAGACCAGTCATGGTGACTAAGACTTCCAAAACCTATGTATACATCTTTAGTGAATTTTGATGCATGTATATTATAATATAAGATAAATATACCATTATAAAATATAAATATAATATATTTAAATGACAAATATTTGTTTTGTAGTCTAATCTCATGACCTTATATCTCATTATCTCATCTGAACCAAACAAATTAACTTGTGGGAAAAAATTTCCCTATATTCACTGACTTCCAAAAATTATAAAAAACATTAAAATGTATTAAAATTCATGAAAAAGATATATATATAATTGGTTTCATCATATTATCATGAAAATAAATTCCTAATCATCTTCTCACTGCTACGTGGGTTTTTCATTGTTTGCATAATTAGGCTTGTTAGTGACTGGCCAACTTAGAACACCAAATTTGCACACCTAAAACCTATAACCTATCTAGAAACCTTTAAGGACATAAACTATATGTCTCAAGTTTCATCCTCCATCCATTTGCATATTTTGACTTGGCAAACTCTAACTGCTATAAAAAAATATCCAAGAAGTTAACACTTTCCTATAGGGTCTACTCACACATCTAACAACTCAATCACACCTAGAGGTGCATGAGAGAGTTTAATAAAAACTAAAATATCTTACTTGATCACACCAATCCATTTTGGGAATTTTTTTATCAACATCTTGAACATTAGGTCCTTATTAAGGTTTTAAGAGGGTTTAAACCTATTTCTATTCTTAACAATCATTCATAAAACATATCCCCTCAATATTAAAAAAATTATTAGAATTTTGAGCTAGGACCGTTCCCCATCTACCATGAATATCTTAGGTCCCTATGCATAGTTTTTATGAGCTAATGAGCACAAAAAAATCCTTCTCGGGTTGAGAACCCTTCATTTTGAGCACTTGAGAGACCTTAAAACAACTTTTCATGTCTTGTTCTTCAAACTATGACCTAAAATTATGTGAAAAATTTTGAAACAAAAAAACTCACCTCTTATAATGTTTACATAATCTCAAACACTTTGAAATCTGATTATGACCCCTCATTAGGCCACATTCTCTCTCTACTTTCTAGACCTTGGCCTGCAAACCACATTAGGTCTTAAAACTAACTTTCATTCCTCTTTCCATGTACTCTCCACATCACTAAAATACTCAATCAATTATTATCATGCTTAAATAGTGCCATACATCCTTCATATGATTTGACAAAATATCATGATACCCCATTAGGCTAGATAGGGTCTATAAGTGGTTTAGTTATAGACTTGGTCTGAAGGTCCTACCCCTATAGGCTCACCTTGAGACTCTCATGAATGATAGAATGTCTTATATACATGATAAATCAACCTCATACAAATTCTCATGCCTATTTTCACTCATCTCACCAAAACACCATGCTCATACCTTCTTATAAGGTCTTTTCATGCCATGACTAGGCTTAGGCTACTCAAAGACCTATACCTTCATGCAACCATAAGGAATTAGTTGTCTTAAAATTATATTTAATGATAACATAATTTAGTGACAACACTCCATAGATTCCTCTTGTCACATAAACACACTGCCAACTAGGCACACTCTCTTAATGACATCAATACCATGTAAAATACACCTTTGACATCAATGCCAATCCTCAACATATGAGTCGAAAAATTTGAAACTGTATGAGGAAAATTAGTCCCTACATGATCTAGAATTGGCTGTAATTATTCATTCCTTGAATTTTTAGAGACATTATCTATTAGGAAAACCATTTGATCTTAAGACTGATGACTTGAGACTCAAGTATATATTCACCCAACCTAACCTGAATGCACAATAGAGATAATGGTTAGAGTTCTTATCAAATTATGATTTTGATATTAACTACATTAAAGGAAAGGAAAATAGGGTTAAAAATTACCTTAATTATCAAAGGTATATAGAAGCTTTGGCCACTATTATGAGTACCTTTTGTAATCAAGTGGTGAAATTATCTCCAAGAGATAAATTTTACAAACAGGTAAAGCTAGCATTAGCTCAAAATGCTTAAGATCCTAAGTATGTGTATACACCCTAAATTGGTCAAGAAAACACACATATTATGTATTTTCATATTCCTTTTACAGAAGACTCTAACTCGAGAATATGAACTTTTATTTACATTTAGACATGTCCTCTCATTTGACTTGTCTTGGTCTTTCTAGATTCCCTAAGCATCTTTATGCTTATTACTAAACATCCATAGCATTTCAGACTTAACCCTTGTAGGAACATGAACATATTTTAGGTCCAAAACTATCCCCCCATGTCCCACATCCCCTAGATAATAACACCTAAATAGGACTATAGTCCTAAAAACCTAGGGTGTCTAGTTTCTGACACTATTGTCCAAGCCCAATTTTGGTGCCAAAAGTCAGCTTCTTTTGTAGGATGAGTCTTACCCCTTATATTTTATTCATGTCCAAGTTTCTCAATGTTAGCCAAATGCAATAAAAAATCTTAAATTCAAAATAATGAGTCTTCTATATAAATGAATACACAAGGTATTTTATATCTAGCACTTACTATTTTAGCACATTAGACTTAATAAAATCAATCAATAGTATAGCTCAACTTATCTGCATCACACATAGATTTTCATGATTGATCAAGGAAGGTCCTAGGTGAAATTAATTCTTTCATCAATCATGAACATTAATTATTCACATTCCCTAATGGATAACTACATCAGATCTAAGATCCTTGGCATGAGGGTTAATGTAGGTAGTAGTTAGAATAGTAGGAGTTCTTGATTGTGTGATCATTCTTCCCATAACCCAATTTTCACCCCCTTGTGATTTGATTTCATTTTTTTTTTTCATGTATGTAGGCTAATATAGGTACTAAATATATAAGTTAACACATAGTGATCTCTGCATAGTCTCAAACTTCAATATTTCAATGACAAGGTTTCACAGGGCTACCAAGCAAAACCCAAAAAGGATAGACCACCAAGACAACAACATCAGAAGTGGACAATAGTGTCAGAAGTGGATTAAAGTGCCAAGTAGTAGGGTGTCCTGAGTTTGGTGCTCCTATCCAATCTATAAATAGAGTTCTAGGTCTTGCTTATGATAGTCTGCCATCCCTACACAACAATTTCCAAACTCTGCATCATCCGTTTTAGCCTAGAATAAGCTAAGTTAATCTTTCTTTGTATTCTCTTTTTTAATGTGAATTAAGTTGATCGAATTGGCAAAAACATGTATTTCACTACATCAAACCAAAATTCTCCCCTTATTTTAGATATTTATTACTTAGGAATTAAACATCTAATTTCCTAAAAGAATAAAACATTTGGTGAACCTAACTTACTTTGAACAAACCTAAAACCCTAGCTACACTTAGGGTTTTTACTTCTTATCTTGTGCAATAATTTAATTGTCAAAATTCTAATTTTTATATTAATTTTTGTACATTTATCATATTAAAAACTATTTTTATAATTTAAAATTATTGCATAAATTTTAAAAATTATAAAACCTTAGTTCAAAACCCTAGATTTCTAAACTAGGTCTTCAAACCTCAAATTTCCCTCCCTTACAATTTTTAGAAAAATAATTTGAAATTATTGAAAATTTTTTAGGTTATCAAAAGTAATTTTCAAAATTCAATGTTAGTAGTTCTTTGTGCATTTATTTGATTTATAGTAATTTTCAAAATTTTCTTTGGTGATAAAATGGCCACAAAGGCAATTCCTCTTCATCCCATAGATCAATTTCTAAAATTTTCTTACAATTATAACAATAATTGGACAAATTTTCAAAATTACACATTAGCTAAAACTATAGAAAATGATTTCATTTATAATGAAGATAACGACCATTGTTGTAATGAAGGATATGATGATGTACGTAATGATGAGGGTGAATCACAAATAGATGAATATTTTTCTCTTAAACCCATCTCTTTTATTCATTCTAATGAAAATAATTTTGATAAATGCAAAAATTAGTCATTCTCCTAGGCACAATTCTCACCTCATTCTCCTAGGCACAATTCACCAAATGCAAAAATTAGTCATGCACTTCCAAGTGAACCTCTTAGTGGTGATGATTTAATTCAATATGAACCTAATATCTCTCTCCCTTTTCCTAATTCTATGTTCAAAATAAAATAATATAAATTAAATAGAATCAAATTACCAAAGTATAGTTCAAATGATGCATTATGTGTTCCTAACTCTACTCTCTCAAAAGAATGTTAAAATGATAAATCTTATACTCTTCCTTCTCATATTTAAAATGCATATAATCCATCCATGGATAGAATAAATACACATGATATTCCAAATGACAATGATAACTTATTCCATTTTAGAAAGAAATTAACTCTTTCTCTTACACCTCTCCCTAGAATTGATGGAAGTGATACTAAATATGATAGTGAACATTCAAATGAATATGAGAATGAAAGTGAATATGAAAATGATACCTCAAATTATACAATTTCAAATGAACAAAAATTAGAATTTGATAATGAATGAAATAATGATGACTACTATGATTATAGTGAAGAAGAAAATGCATCTCATGCTTCTAACCCTTCTCTCACTCCTCTCAAATCTCATGTATGTCAAAATTTTGCTTCTACTTCTATGAATGATTTTATATCTGATAATGCGCATGTTAATGTTAATATCACATCTACTAAATTATAATGTGACTAACTAAAACATAAAGATACCAATGAATCTCCCAAACCACCCCTCATTATAGTAGAAACCAACTCTCACTCCTCACCTAAAGAGAATGGTAGCCCACATCCCTCTAGTAAGGTTCAAGATATCATTACTCATATGGTTCAAGTGAGCACACCCCCTCTTTATGATCCACTTTCTAAATGTAGCATTCCCATGGTTAAAATTAATAATCAAATTCAGCGATTAAACGAACCACTTCAAGATACTAATGTACCATCTCAGGAGATCATCTCTTTCATGCATGTAGTTGGTGAACTACAACACCAAGTACATCTCCTTACATTGGAAAACAAAGCTTATAAATCTTGGATGGATTCCAATGATCGACATGGTAACCTTGTTCCAAAGACATTCATAAAAGTTACATTACCTAGGAATTTCCAAACACCATTATTACCTCACTTTGATGGAACCAGAGATCCATTCTCACATCTTCAAACCTTTCAGAAGGCTTTGCCACATCATGCAAGTCCTTTTATTCTACCCAAGTTGTCTCATCATACATTAGTGGGGGAAGATATAATTATTTCTTCCATCTAGTCCCTATTGGTTCATTGCACATATATGATGACTTAGAGGAGGCATTTCTCAGAAACCACATTATCAACATGGGCTCTCATGTTACATATGAGAAAATTACCACACTATATCAGAATTATTCAAAGCCAGTTATTGAGTATATCTTAAGATTCAAATCTCATTTGTTAAGATTGATATACAAACTAGTAGATCTAAAGATTCAACATATCTTTATCAAGGGCCTTCATCAACTTCTCCTTGAGCATCTACTATATTAGATAGAACCTTATTTTAGACATTTGTGTTACATAGTTATAGCATTGGAAAATAATTGGGATTAATTGAGGTAGATTCAGTTGATCAAATCATTCTAAACTTAACAACAACATCTTCAAATATAACTCCTACCACTTAGCATCTACCATGTCCTAGACAAGATAAGAGACCACAACCAGAAAAGTAACCAATCAAGAACAAAGAGTAAGTTTGTAGAACACAACCTATAGTATTACTATAGAGAACAATAATAAAGCACCACTATAATTTGATTCAGAGTGGGATAGACCATTTATCATATTATCATCACTACTAGATAGGAGGTTAATCACATTACCTTCTATTCACCGACGAGATCCACATCTCTTACATAGATAACCACATCAATCCTTTTGTAATTATCATCACATCCATGGAAATAATTTTGATAATTTTTGTGGACTCAAAGATTATATTAATAGATGTGTTGATCAGGTCATTATCACATTCACATAGGGGTCATAAATATCTCCTCCATTATGGAACCCTATAACTCATTCCTCCATGAGTGAGTCATCCTAGGATATTCCTTTACAAGAATCATTAGTCACTCATCATGATCATCATACAAGTTTTAGGATATAATCTCATAGGCAATCTCCTATTCCAACTATTTATAAAGTTTAGAAACTATTATAGTAAAAACAAGCCACATATAGCAGTGTAATCCATGGTATACACAATGTAGTTCCATATACAATCTAGTAGAGTCACAGGCACTGCAATAGAGTACTGCTCTAAAGAGATATTCATTACAACTAATTTTTTAGGGTCCTATCTCACATAGAAATCCATTATGATTAATATTAATTAAACCCACATTATAAAATATTTTTCTAGAGAGATATTCATTACAACAAAAATTTTAGGGTCCTATCTCATGTAACAACCCATTATAGTTAAGATTAAATGATCCCTCAGCACAAGTTTTAGCTCCATCTCAACATATTGCATATTCATATACATCACAATAGAGGCCATAGGGTATTCAGTTACAGATAGATGAGTCTTCTTCATGTCAAACAATATCAGCTATAGATCACATTCCTACATAGTATGAGTAGTATGTGCACTTGTTCATGTGGCTGACAGGGTTCAGATAGTGATATAACATAGTGTGATGCAACATACATTCAGTTTAGCATGAGTTCATAGTTTCACTTAGCATGACAATGATGGATCCAAAGGTCTAGCTAACCTTTGTATTCTTGATCCACTCTTGGGGAGGTAATATGCACACAATGTTATCTTACTTTCCTCTCTTACTAACAACTAACATTCCTAATCCTAAATAGTCATCCCTAGCCAAAACTAGACTATCAAAGTACATATCTTACCAAATCAAACATGTTTAGATATTACTTGAATTTATCTAATTACTTTATCAATCTCAAAAACCAAATTAAATTCATCTAAATAAGTTTACCAATTACCACAAATAAACCTATTTTTGCTTACATACACTTATAATTCAAAATCAATAAGCCTAGCATAACAACATATCAAAGCATCAAATCCCATATCCCAAGTACCATTTACCAAGCATATGAAAAATTAAAATCAATACTAGATCAAACATTTCTAAAATTAAACCACTTATAATCAATATACCAATATATTCCAAAATCCATAGCACAAATACACATGAGTTCCAAATCAAACCAACACACACACACACACACACACACACACACACACACACACACACACACACACACACACACACACACACACACACACACACACACACACACACACACACACACACACACACACACACACACACACATCATGAAGTTTTAAAAACATATACATCATGTCAAGGTAAAATCAATCATGAATAGGGGTCATGCCCTCACTCTTGGTCTTACTCTCTCTTCAACCATGTCCATGCTACATGAGGAACATCTTGTCAAATTCCAAACTACCTCATCACATGCTCATAAACTTTAGGACAATGATCATGTAACCAACAACTAACCCTAATATAATGTAGCTACTTTCCATCCTTAGGCCATCTTGGGAATCCTCTATATGGCCTCCATTTGATATCATGGGCCACCAACCTATCTAGCACCCTCCTATAGTGATCTATCCCATGGGATCTGATAGCCAACTCACTCATCTATCGCTCACCAAATAGTTATGGATATGCTTAGATCACCCTCGATAACCCAATAGGTTACACAACTTCTATGTGCTCATATGCCCATAAATGTAACAATGTGGCTGCACCCACACCATTGCTAAATTTCTCCTGAGTAGATCTATATAAATACATGTACAAGTGGGCAAGCATATTCATACCCTATGATAACATTGTACCATACATCTCAATCCTATGAACCACCATGTGTATCCTATAGGCAATAAACACTCCACTACCATCCACTACAACAAATGGCCAATAACATAACTAACCATTTCGACAAGCATGGCACACTTGACTGTATAATCACTACCAAAAGTACATCATTATTACTACCTCAATGATGTACTCCTATAGGCACCCCAACAAAATATCTAGATGTTCCATCAATGGCATCTGCACCCATATGATCTTTGATGTCATACACTACCCACTAATCAGTAAATGTAAAATCTAGTATACATCCTCAAAGTAATAGTAATCTCCATAATAATAATCCATAATGTACAAGTTTCATCATTCCACCTCTCACATAAGGTGGTAATCAGATACCTATCCCACTGTATAGTACCCAAGTCGCATACATGACCCAATCTAGCCCTATCCATCATAACACACTCATCAGTTGACAATGGAAACATCCTTAGTGTATCCATAACCTTGCCTCTACAAAACTCTCTCATCCACACCTCACCCTAAAAAGCACACTAGAAAGCAACAAATACATTAACCATGCTAAGTAAATAGCCAAACTATATAATAATAAATAGCAAATTAGAAACTCCAAAAGTCATCAATAACATTAGAATTGTAAAAGGACACTAGCACTAAAACCTAGATAATAGTGCTAAACCTTGTATAGTAGCACTACCTCTAAGACAAGAGCATTGGAACTAGTCAAACATTCTTTTAAACCACTCAAAATAGCTCAAAAATGATTAAAATAGGCCATTAAATAGGCAAAAAAATCAAATGACCAACTTACTCACTAGGCTAATCTCCCCACCAACCTCAATCTGGGCTACTAGCTGCTCAAAACATGTCACAAAAGGTGCTCATCTCCTTGGAATCTTGAACTCTAAATCTCTAATATCTCAAACTTGTCATTTCACAAATGAATTCAAAGTCAATTTAAATTCTTATATCAACAAACTATTATATTCAAAAGTAAAACATTGTTTTGCTCATAACTAGAACACTATAGCTCTATTTTACAAACCATTTTGATCCTCAAAATTGTAATGATGACACCTTCAACATCACACACTCTCTAATCTTTCACTAAGTCACCCAACTGCTATGGCATTCACACACCTTTCTAATACCTAGACATACAAATTGGTTCCCACTAATCAACACTTGTTCAAAACATTTAAGCAACCCAACCTATTCAAACAATCAATCAAAGACACCTTTCACTCCCAATAATTCAATTCTTCCAATTCAACACTAGATTTTCAATAATAATACATACCAACCCAATTCTCATACATTCTACCACTACGTATCATTGTTGGCTCAATCTCCTCCATCACAGATCTCATCCCTCTCCCCAAAAAGGGGCAGTTAAGGTGTGGAGCCTAAAAGCTTCACATATGAGCGCATTACATAGTTGCAGGTCTACACAGTCACCGGCATCGATCAGGAGCAACCGACATCGGTCAGGAGCAGTTGAAGGAATGCTGGCGTTGGCAGAGGATCGGCCGACGACAATCACAGGCAAATAGGTAGGAACCGGCATCGATTACCTGTGCGTCCAAAATGCTATTTCCGAGGACAGAAGCGAGTGTTTGCATGATGAGTTTAAGCCTTAGTCTTAAGTTCGTGTTTCTATTATTAACAAGATTGTTTTTAGAGCCCTTGTTCAAGAGGATTAACTGTTGGTTGTAAGAGCATGCTCAAGTTTCCTAATTCTATATGTAGGAAAGATCTTCTTAGCTTAGTGTGTTGAATTGTATGAGTAGAACATTGTGAATGTTTAAAGGACAGTACAGAGTTGTATCAATCCAGGTTGTCAGAGTTGATTGTACTTGAAAGAGAGAGCTCTTGAGGAATAGAGATCTAGTGAGAGATCTTGTGCATCTGAGAGAGGTGTGGAAGAAAGAAGTTTCTTCAATTGTATTCCTTTTGTAAAGAGTTTAAATACAAGTTTTCAGGGTGGTTTCTTGTATCTCTTGTTCTGTGCTATTTATCATTCTAGTTACTTATCTATCTGATTTAATTCCATGTTTATTGCTTTCACAAGTGTAATCATTGTTGGTTGATCCCCAACAAGTGGTATCAGAGCTCAGGTTCACTAACAGGTGGTTCAGATCTGTGTAGTGTGTATTGATTACAGGTTACTCATAGAGGTTTCTGTAGGGATTTCTATTTGAGTGGGAGAAGCAATGGCAGAAGAAAGTAAATTGAGAATGGAGAAGTTTAATGGAAAGAACTATCAACATTGGAGAATGCAGATAGAGGACTATCTGTATCAGAAAGATCTTTACTTACCATTAGGTGGGATTGCAAAGAAGCCCAAGGACATGGAGGATGAAGAATGGGAAGTTTTTGATAGAAAGGCTCTGGGGTCTATAAGACTGAGTCTGGCATCCACTGTGATATCTAATTTATCACAGGCAAAAAAAATGGTAGATTTAATGACTACTTTAGCAAATTTATATGAAAAACCCTCAGCTTCTAATAAGGTATATCTTATGAAGCAGTTATTTAATTTGCATATGCAAGAAGGTGGATCTGTATCTAATCACCTGAATGATTTCCATGGAATTGTTAATCAGTTAAGTTCAGTCAATATTGTACTTGATGATGAAATAAAAGCTCTTTTAATATTATGTTCTTTGCCTGAAAGCTGGCATGGCTTGGTAATGGCAGTTTCTAATACTACATCTGCTTCGAATATTTTAAAAGTAGAGGATGTTGTTAGTGTTATCTTGAATGAGGAAATTCATAGGAAAAGCACAGAGGAAACATCAGGAAACACTTTAAATCTCAAGAGCAGGGTAAGGCAAAAAGAGAAGAGCAAGAGGAGATCAAGATCTAAGTCTAAGGGGAGAGGTAGATCCAAATCCAGAAATGGCAGGAGGCCACAATGCTAGAATTGTGGAAAGATGGGGCACATAAGCAGAGATTGCTGGTCAAAGCCTAAGGAGGACAATCAACACGAAGGAAAGAAAGAGACAAAGGTTGCAGGTATTGCACAAGATGCTCTAATTTTCTCTTTGCATAATAATATAGAATCTTGGGTATTAGATTCTGGTGCATCTTTCCATGCTACCCCTAATAGAGAATATTTCAGTGAATATATCCATGGAGATTTTGGAATAGTGTACTTAGGGGATGATGAGCCTTGTAAGATTATTGGCAAAGGTAAAGTGCAGCTGAAGATGTAGAATGGAAACACATGGGTGTTGAGAGATGTGATGCATGTTCCTAGCTTGAAGAGAAATTTGATTTCTGCAGGAAAGTTAGGGGATGAGGGTTGTACAGTAACTCTCATAGCAGAATCTTGGAAGGTGACCAAGGGCACACTTGTTATGGCCAGAGGTAAGAGAGTAGGTACTCTCTATTTATGTAATTGTGTTATTGATATTTCTCCTTCTGTATTATCTACTTCAGATGTGGATGCTAAATTGTGGCACTCAAGGCTTGGCCACATGAGTGAGAAGGGGATGTCAATTCTTAAGTCCAAAGGTAAGCTTTTAGATTTGAAAAGTATGGATCTAGAATTTTGTGAGCATTGTGTATTTGGAAAACAGAAAAGGGTTAGTTTTCTCAAGACTGGGTCTACTAAGAAAAGGCATAAGTTGTAGCTTGTTCACACAGACGTGTGGGGACCGGCTCAGGTAGCTTCTATTGGAGGATCACAGTACTATGTTACGTTCATAGATGATGCTACAAGAAAGGTATGGATCTACTTTATTAAGAAGAAATCTGATGTATTTGAGACTTTTAAGATTTGGAAAGCTATGGTTGAGAATGAAACAGGCAGAATATTAAAGTGCTTGAGATCTAATAATGGTGGTGAGTTCTGCAATCTTAAGTTCAACTGGTATTGTTATACACATGGAATCCGTAGGCAAAGGATGGTTCCAAGGACACCTCAGTAGAATGGAATTATTGAAAGGATGAACAGAACAATCATGGAGCGTGCAAGATGTATGAGATTGTATGTTGGGTTGCCCTTAGAGTTTTGGGCAGAAGCTATTGACACAGTAGTATACCTAATTAACAGAGGACCCTCTATAGATCTGAATGGTGGAATCCCAGAAGAGGCATGGACAGGTAAACAGGTAGATCTCTCATATCTCAAAGTTTTTGGTTGTGAAGCCTTTGTGCACGTAGATAAGGAAAATAGAAACAAGCTTGATGCTAAGTCTATGAGGTGCACGTTTATTGGCTATGGCTCAGATGATTTTGGTTTTAGATTTTGGAATCTAGGAACTAACAAGGTAATTAGGATCCATGATGTTGTTTTTAATGAAAAAGTGATGTATAGTGATAAGATGAGGAAGCTGAATCAATCTGGGTAGAGCAATGGTGAATTGGATGAGGTGACGGTCCAAAATGATCTCGCGGGAAAAAGAAATAATCACTTGCAGGAAAACATAGAGACTGACGTCGGCAGGGTAAAAACCGACGTCGGCAATATAGAAACCGATGTCGGTCATACAGAGACTGACATCAGTAGGACAGGCACTGGCATTGGCTAGGAAGAACCGGCATCGGCCAGTAACAGGTCTACAAGTGGCCAAGGTCTGTCACTGTCAGAGAATTTGGGTGGACAGCGTGTTGAGAACGGGTCTAAGACACCCATCAGGAGGTCAGAAAGGGTAAGTAAGCCTCCAATTAGATATTCTCCTTCTTTATACTATTTATTGCTAACTAATGGTGGAGAACTAGAGAGTTTTGAAGAAGCATTACAGGTGGAGTCCAAGAGTCAGTGGGAGCGTGGCATGGTTGAGGAGATGGAGTCCTTGAGAGAGAACCAAACATGGGATTTGGTTGAATTGCCAGCTAGTAAGAGGACACTGAAGAACAGATGGACCTACAGGTTGAAGGAAGGTGAAAATGGATAGATGAGATATAAGGCCAGATTGGTAGTGAAAGGATTTGCACAAAATCCAGGTATTGACTTTGGTGAGATTTTTTCTCCTGTTGTTAAAATGACTTCTATACGGGTTGTATTGTCTTTGGTTGCTTTTGAGGATTTGCATCTTGAGCAACTAGATGTTAAGACAACATTTCTTCATGGAGATTTGGATGAGGAAATATACATGGAACAGCCAGAAGGATTTGAGGTCAAGGGTAAGGAGAAGTTAGTGTGCAAGTTGAAGAAAAGCTTGTATGGCCTCAAGCAAGCTCCTAGACAATGGTATTTGAAATTTGACAGGTTTATGACTGAGCATGGCTATAGTAGGTGTCAATCTGACCACTGTGTATATTTCAAGAGATTTGATAATGGTAGATATATTATTCTATTGTTGTATGTAGATGATATGCTGGTTGCAGGATCACACATGCAGGATATCTCTGAGCTTAATGTGAAATTAGCTCAAATGTTTGCTATGAAGGATTTGGGAGCAGCAAATAAAATCCTTGGCATGAGCATTAAGAGAGACAGGAAAAATCATAGGTTGATATTGTCTCAAGAGGATTATGTGGACAAGGTGTTGAAATGGTTCAATATGCAGGATGCTAAACCGGTAAGCACACCTTTGGCTGGACATTTTAAGTTGAGTAAAGAACAATGTCCTAATTGACATGATGAGGTAGAGTACATGAGTAAGGTTCCATATTCTTCCGCGGTAGGAAGTTTGATGTATGCAATGGTGTGTACTAGACCGGATATTGCCCAAGAAGTGGGAGTTGTAAGTAAGTATATGGCCAATCTAGGAAAGGAACATTGGAAAGCAATTCAGTGGATCCTTAGATATCTGAGAGGAACCAGCAGTAGACACTTGTGCTATGGAGGTTCAGATACTTCTCTACATAGTTATGTAGATTCAGATATGGCAGGTGATTTGGATGGCAGGAGGAGCACCATAGGCTATGTTTTTACTGTAGGTGGAACGGTGGTTAGCTAGATATCAAAGTTGCAGAAGGTTGTTGCCTTGTCAACTACAGAAGCAAAGTATATTGCAGCCACAGAAGATAGCAAGGAGATGATATGGATGACACGGTTCATGGAAGAGCTTGGAAGGGAGCATGGGAGTTGTAGATTGTATAGTGACAGTCAGAGTGCAATCCATTTGGCTAAGAATTCAGCCTTTCACTCAAGAACCAAGCACATATAGATAAGGTACCACTTCATACGATAGGTATTGGAAGATGGTGAGTTGAAGCTGGAGAAAATCCATACAGATAGGAATCCTGCTGATATGTTAACTAAGTTGGTTACAAAGGAGAAGTTGAATCTTCATTCAACTTCCGTTGGTCTTCATGATTGAGTTGAAGATGGAGGAGCTAGAAGATGTTGTTGTATAGGTACTGGTGCAGCTGTTTATCTCCAAGTGGGAGATTGTTAAGGTGTGGAGCCTAAAAGCTTCACATATGAGCGCATTACATAGTTGCAGGTCTACACAGTCATTGGCGTCGGTCAGGAGCGACCGACGTCAGTCAGGAGCAGTTGAAGGAACGTCGGCGTCGGCAGAGGATAGTCACAGGCAAACAGGTAGGAACTGGCGTCGGTTACCTGTGCATCCAGAATGCTATTTCCGAGGACAGAAGTGAGTGTTTGCATGATGAGTTTAAGCCTTAGTCTTAAGTTCGCATTTCTATTATTAGCAAGATTTTTTTAGAGCCCTTATTCAAGAGGCTTAACTGTTGGTTGTAAGAGCATGCTCAAGTTTCCTAATTCTATATGTAGGAAAGATCTTCTTAGCTTAGTGTGTTGAATTGTATGAGTAGAACATTGTGAATTTTTGAAGGATAGTACAGAGTTGTATCAATCCAAGTTGTTGGAGTTGATTGTACTTGAGAGAGAGAGCTCTTGAGGAATAGAGATCTAGTGAGAGATCTTGTGCATCTGAGAGAGGTGTGGAAGAAAGAAGTTTCTTCAATTGTATTCCTTTTGTAAAGAGTTTAAATACAAGTTTTCAGGGTGGTTTCTTGTATCTCTTGTTCTGTGCTATTTATCATTCTAGTTACTTATCTATCTGATTTAATTCCACGTTTATTGCTTTCACAAGTGTAATCATTGTTGGTTGATCCCCAACAGGGGCATCACTCCTACTATTCCTATTCCTTCACTTATTTAGCACATATATATACTCTCATAGATAGATACACCATGGTTCTCACACCTCTAATAGTCAAATTATTAGATACAACTTAGATCGGTCAAAACATACAGTGATTTAGACTACATGGGTCATTCAACATGGTTTTTACACCTCTAGTATTTAGATTATCAACATTACTCATCTCAAATTGGTTGAGATTATACAATGATTCATATCACATTAGATCACTTAACATTACTTAGCTTAGATTGGTCAAGATTATACAGTGATTCAAATTACATTGGGTCACTTAGTATTACTCAAGATATTGAGAGGGATACACCTTCGATTTATAGATATACAAACTATATAAATACTATATTTGGGGGCATTTACATTATTACATGCCTCATAAATACAAATTCATAGAACATGACATAGTTATAGACCAGATAGTAGATTATAGGCATAGTGTAGGGTACATTATTTTGATCTCCAATTTTACACCTAGGACATCACATGATATATCATATCATATGTGGTTATATAGATTTCTAGATTATCCATATGCATCACTCACATACCAGATCTAGGGGCATGACATAGGTGTTCATGTCCTTCATCTTCTAGGATTATATAGATTAGGATGGTAGGATATACCATCTTCTTCTCACACATTTATCAACATTTTTAGTTTACACCCAAGTATTATTTAGGTAGTCACTAGGTTAGACTATATGATCATCTGTAGTGATTGGTCCATATTATTACTCAGACTTAAACCCAAGAGTTTGTGCAAGATAGAGGATAGACATTGGTTTTATTATTGTGAGCACTTCTCAAATATAGTTCAAATAATTTATATTCATTACAGTGGCATATACTATAGGGATTCTTTCTTTCTCCAAGTAGTATTCAGATTCAGTACAGGGTGCATCTATTATAGGGATTCCTTCTTTCTCTAGGCATTATTTAGATTTAGTATAGGGGGAATCTATTATAGGTATTCCTTCTTTCTCCTAGCATTATTTCAATTCTTCGTCCACTTCCCTGGTTAGGAAGTTGGACCCTTTTCTTTTGCACACTTATCTTCACTTAGATAAGTTCATGTAAGCATCTTATTTCTTTCTTTGACTCTAGTAATTCATTTCATTGTATCACTAGATTAAAAGGGGGGAAAATGTATACACCCTAAATTGGTCAAGCAAACACACATATTATGTCTTTTCATAGTCCTTTCATAGGAGACTCCAACTGGAAAATAACTTTTATTCACATTTAGCCATGTCCTCTCATTTGACTTATCTTGGTCTTTTTAGATTCCCTAGACATCGTTATGATTATTCCCAAACATTCTTAACATTTTGGAAAGTGATTTGGATCCATTTGACACTCTCTCAGTATCCTTTCCACTCAATTGTTCCATACTATCACTTGTATAGATAGGTCAAATTAGGTGTTTTCTACAAGTTTTGAGGTGATTTAATAGTGAAAAAAGGAATAAATGAATGAAAACCATGGTATAAGGTGTGTGGATATGTGTTATAACACCTTAAACCTCTTTTTCACCCTAGTTATGCATGTAAACCCCTCTACTAAGTTGGTTATTATGGGTAGTCTTAGATAGAATAGTGAAGAAGAAGGTGACTGCCTAAGTTAGACTTGAGGAGTGTGATATTGAATCTTCTTAAGGTATACCTGATGGAATAAAATACAAAGAGGTTATGATAAGGTTTGTCACATCTCTTCAATGAATCTCTTTGAGTGTGTGTCGGTCACCACAATGATAAGTGTGAGAGTCTAGGCCTAGAGGGTTAGTAAGTGACTTCAAAAAAGTGAATGATAATTGGCAAAGAGAAATTCATCAGTTGAGGGGTGTAAAATGACTTTCATAAATCATGTTTCCACGTTCTCAAGTTAAGGCATATTTTTCAATGACTTCTAAGACAATTCAAGACAAGTTAGTAGATTCCTCATTAAGGATGCAGTTTTAAGAATAACAATAGAGTGTCCCTATGCCAACTTTAAGAGAATATTATACTTCAAATAGACACTTATCTAAGAGGAATTAATGAACTATTTCCAAATATTTCTCTTCCATTATTACTAGTTTTCAAGACTTGACACTTGGCATGGTGACTCTTCAACGTCACTCTTTCTCTTTCCCCTTCTATGCTTTACATATTGAGGCCATTTTGGTATTGTAAACTATCCATAATTGGTATGACAAATCCTTGATAGTTTTAACATCTTGTTTTACCTTTGAATAAATTTTTCTCAAGATGGTTTAGTCTCTACAATTATTTCCTAAGTATGTCAAGTAGTCTATTTGGATGACATGTGATGATTACTTATCTTTGCTTTCATTCTACTATTGTATGCATTGTGTGAGTAATACATTTATTCTAACAGGTCTTATGAAGTGTATATGTTTATTATGTTTATTTTGAAGTGTGAAGGATATTAATAGTGTCTAAGATCAGAACTCCTACTTACCCACCTTTATAAATGCATGGTAATCTACCTCCATATAGAAACACTTATGTTAGAAGAACCTTGAGTTGACATTAGTTTTAATAACCTACCTTCTTAATGCAAATGCAAGTATGTTTGTGTAGATATTTTTTATGTATCACCTCCATTAGTGTATGTTATTTGTATGTTTCCTTCTTCCTTTTTCATCCCAATATTGATTAGTTTAGTGTAGTGTGTGAGCCTAAATAGATAGATCAAGGGAGCTAGCCCATAATCTAGAGATCTATGTCTTGTAGCAACTTGTATGTATGTAGAGATATTTCCATATTATCTAAAATTTAATAAGGTATGATTGAATTATTTAGGATTTAAATTTAGGCTATAAAAATTATAGCACATTGATGGGACTTGAAGTTCAAGAAGGTTATTCAAGGTGGGTGTTGGTTTTGAAAATAAGGAGGCTATAACAGTCCACTTCCTACAATATCTAATGACTCCAACAATTTAATCTTTGTGGCAAACAAGTTCTCTATTTCATGTCTAAGTTAAACATAAGATCTATTAATAAAGACATTCCTTTTGATTTTCAAGATATTCCTCATTTTTCATATAAAGCAAATAGATTTACTAACACCCATCCTTACCCAAATAGATCATACCTTGCCCATAAACCTATAAGAAAGTTTTTGTTTAGCCCAAGCTTTCAAAATCCTAAACCCATCATGGCAAGGAACCTACATTTTTTTTCTTTCAATGGCTATAGTCCTCTAAGGATTTCTCATTATGATGATATACCCATATCTACCCTCAAAAGTGTCCCTTCATAAATTGGTGAGATTTCCATTACCCCTATTTAGCATATTAGAAACATTGCTAACTTATGTAATGTACATCACATCATTGAAGAAAACATATCAATTAGGTTGTTGGATATCTCTTTCAAAGGGAAATATCTTGGTTGGTATAACACTTTGGCTCTTGAATCTATAACCATATGGGATGAGTTGGGAGATGCTTTGAGGAGAAGATTTGAAGATAAGAGTGACAACTTGTCATTGACTAAAAAACTGAGCAACATAAGGGGAGAACCTCAAGAAGATATTAAGGAATTCAACACAAGGTTTTAGAATACATGGGATATGATCCCAATCTTGGTAAGACCTACTCTACATCATTCTTTCCTTTATTATCTTAAGGCTTTTGATAGTGATATTTCTATGATGGTGCAATCTATGGGAGGTAACACACTACCTAATGCCTATGAGGTGGCCATTAAGGCTAATAATTATTTTATTCAAGATGGTAAGATTTCTCCAAGACCTCCTATTCCTCTAATCCCTATTTGAAAACCCCTACACCTATTATTGTTCCCATTCTTACACCAAAAAATAAGCCTATTTCCCCTAGTCAATCAACTAAATCCAATGAGGTAGAAAGAATTAAAGCCCTTGAGCAAGAGATTTTAGGTCTCAAGAGGATTATACAATAGAAAAAAGTGAGGCCTTTCTAAATCTTCTATCAACATAATCAGTCTTATCCAAACTATCAAGGTAATAAACCACCCTTTCAAGGTCATCCTCAAGGTCAAGGGCAACTAGTTCAAGAAAAATCATACAATGGTTATAATCCCAATGCTCCATCCATATAAAGAGAATTAGTGCCTACTCAAAATAACATTTTTTAAGAGTATGAGGTTCAATCTCCATGGGATCAATCTCATGATCCATCTACCTATGTCAATGAGTCCTTAAATGAAATTTTCATGGAAAATTTTTGAATAATGCCATCCATGACTCAAGATGAGGTACCTAATGGAGGAGGGAAAAATGGAAAGAGTTCTCAAGTAAGGTATAATATATTCAATTGGTATTAAGATTACTCATGTTTTGTGAATTACCAAGGGAAATCAAGCAAAGATCCAAGTCCTATATTTGCAAACACAAGATCAAAGAGAAAGGCAATTGAAGAGGTTCAAGGGGTTGGTAATGGTTCATCAATGAGTGTTCAAACATCCCAAAGGGTAGGTATGTATAATGCAGTCCTAAATAAACAATTAGATAAAATAAATTAAAATGATAAAAGTCTTTTCATGCCTCATAATTATCAAGGTATAGGCAATAGTATTCCTATTAGTGGATAAGCTATAGTTAGTGGCTTTTTCAATAACATTATAGAGTAGATGAATAAGGATTATGTGAATGTATCAATATGGGATACACTTTAAATACATGGATAATTAAACATACTCTAATAGGAGATATCCAAACTTAGTTTTCCAACCAAGCAACCTAGTGGAAAAGAATCAACCTTGACAAACACATTGAATCCTAGTAAGGGATAGTTAAACAAAGTTGAGAAAATAGAAAAACCTCCTCCATTATATCTCTTTATCATCATTAGAGATAATTTGGTTCACAATTTATTTATTGATAGTGGAGCTAGTACTTAATTTATGACCAATCAAGTAGTTGATAATTTTATCTTAAAGTATGGTCCTCATTCTAAAGGAATACTATAATTGGATGGGTCAGCTACCAAGATAATTAGCATAATGAGAGGTTTAGAACTTATTCTTCATTCTTGTACTAATTTCACTATTCATCAAGAGTTGTGGTTAAGGATGTGCCACCTCACTTTGAACTTTGTTTGTTAAGAGATTTACTGATAATATTAGAGGATATTTGACTTCATATTTGTCCTATATGGCATTTAGGACTAGGTATGGTGCTAAGGTATCAATCAAATATAAACCTCTATCTAGTTTTCATGTAGAACCATATGTGTCTTATAAATCTAACATGAATTGAAATATTAGTGATGAAGAAGATCATCCTAGTGATCAAGAACCTCTAACATTCCTTGATGGCATAGTTAACTTGTACCTTGATGAATGGGGAGCTGAGAAATATGGATTTGAAAAAACTAGTCTTAGTACATACATCCTCCATGAATAATGTGATGGATCTCTTGAGGTAGATTACAATGACATTCTAGAACAAGTTTCATAGGTAAACTACCTCTTTCACATGGATGATGATGTTCATATCCTAGTTGTGAAAAATCATGACAATCCTAGTGAGTAGTTAATTTTATTGCCAAAAAAGAGAACACTAACGAGCATGAACTTCAAGAAGAGGTAGATGATATGTGTCCATAATTAAATTCCATAGTGAAGGAGTTTGAGGAGGTTCATAGGTATAAAAATATTCAAAAATAATATAGACCTAATGATGAGGTCAGTCATGCACCTAATGAACACAAAGATCTTAGGGTCTCTACCAAGAAATAAATAACTTTGATAGAGTAGGAAGTGTTTGGTAGATCTAAAGACAACCTTGATGACTCCTAACAACATGAATATCATGATTCAAATGCATTTAAAGTTGAAATAATTTTCATGAATCCAAATGATCATATTGAGGAGTGCCAAGTGGACATGACAAATTTCAATCAAAATACAAAGTCAAACAAACCTCTAAGAGAGATATATGGAGTGTTCATTAGAGCTCCAAGTGATACACTTGTTAGTAGAAGCTCAAAACATGGTAAGTAATTTGAATATCTCCATAAGAAAATTTTCATTGACAAACATTATTTCTATGATGGTTTGTTTTCATAGAGCAGTAATGATTATAGAAGCATTATCTTTGACCGTGGTTGAAACAAATGAAGAGTCATCTTTCACCTCAAGTGTTTTAAGCCTTTGTCATATTTGTTCTTATTTCTTAATTACCTTTTATGCCAAGTTTTGGTAATTATAATGGAATTATATGATTTTACAAAAAAATATAAATGTGTTAAGAATATATCTAATGCAATTCCTATTAGAGAATGTCAGAGGAGGATTTGAAACTAAATGCGGAAAGTTCAACACAAGAAATAAGATTATCTAAAAAGATTAATTTCATACAATTTTATGAACTAAAGAGACTCATCTAGCATATGTGAAGGCTTTATGGAAGTGTCTTGAGATCCCCACATGTCATTTCCAAGCTTAGGTAGCTTTAGCAAATCCAAAATAGTCACAAACTAGTTTCTTTCTCCTATCCCTCTCTTATATAGGTTAAGAAGGGTCAACGATTTTCACTTGATATATATAGGAGAAGAATATTTGAAGTGAGTGAACTTGGGGGATATTATGGGTCCCTATGTACTTCCATTTCATGGTCATAGTTTCAATATTTATGGTTTATACTATATGAAAAATCACTAATATTGTTAACACCACTAAACTACCTATGAAATCCCAATTACTTAGTTTTCCCATTTGTTTGCATTGATATATGTGAACCAAGTGATGAATATAGTATTAAAAATAATGTTTACCCATTTCATGTTGACTTCAACTAGTTTTTCATGTGTGGTCATAGGAGGATAGGCATAATTATCCTTGTGCTAGAAGTGAACATTACTAGGAGATGTGAACAATGTTTTGGTAATTATGGAGTTTCATATTTCTATGAGTGGATTTAGGAAAATAATAACACACTTGTGTTTAACCTCTTAGATCATGGTAGTCATTTTATCTATTGAAGGTTTGTGTTGAAGAGGGTCATTGATGGAAAGTAAGGTCTAAAAATTTTGATACAACCAAGTAACCTTAAAACAGGCATCTACATGTTTCTACTAGAAATGAAATCATATTAAAACCTAAAATAGAGACCAAAGTATATTTTTAAACATTTTATCTCATTTTGGCATCTCAAAACCAATTCATAGATCATGATAAGATCACAGTGTAAGTGGTGAGTCCATTACATACCATCAAACCTAGATGGAGAGGTACAATCAGTCAAGTTGAAGAAAAGTTTCAAAGTGGGAATTTTTACCTTAAATTATCTAAAAATATATTTTTCTCCACATAATGTCATCTTTTGGTGAATGTATGTGAGGTCTAAACAAGCCTAATGGCTTCATTCTTGTAGCCTAGGCTTAGACATAGCATCTGAACATGAGAAGAAGGTTTTAGGTCAAGATATAAATATGATTGAATGTATTTAAACTAAATAAATTTTTTAATGGAGATAATCATATGACTTATAGTACCATTATACAAAAATGAACCTACAACTTGCAAGTGATACCTAGTGCATTGATGGTAAGGAATGACTACATGGTCTCAAGGCAAAAATGGATACATTAAAGTATGATATGGTAATAGTTACCTAAGGAGAAAATAAAAGTGTGAAAAATAATTCTCAATCACTTATCATCACCTACACAAGTCCTTTGACTTCCTTAGTTTCCACCTATAGTCTGACTCATGAAACACACTAGCGTCAAGCTAATGGAGAATACAGATTTGTAAGTTTGACAGAGGTAGAATATGGAGATGAACATGTATAAATAAATATTAGAATTATTATATCAAAATTCATGTGATTTTTATAGGTAAAATAAATATATTAAAGGTGGATCTAATTGGATTTCAAAACTTCATACTCAATCCACAAAAATCCTGCACACAGTCACAAACCTAGAAGTTAGTCTTGAAAGTTTGAAGTGTTTATGGATATAGAAGCATGGTTAGGGATTAAAACTTAGTATAGATGGTTTTAATTATTTTTAATATATATTCATGGTCTTAATTTGGAAAGACTAATAGTGAAATTACACACTATTTTATCTCAGACTAGAGGCACTCCATAAATAATGTAACTACAAACCTAGTGCATCTATGGTGAAATGATGAAATTGAGAGTATTAAGGCACTATGGGAAGATTTTTAGGGTTTAATTAAAGGTTAATAAGTGTTAATAATCACTTATATTAATTTTTAACACTCAAGTAGAAAATAATCTATGCCTACTAGGCCTAAAATTGGACATGAACCATTAGGTGCCTAATGTCATTAATATGAACATATGATATTCAAAATAAATTTTATAGATTTAATTGGAGAGTATAGGGTTGATAAGACCAATAAATTTTTAAATACAACTCAAATTGGTTATTTTGGCCTAAATTTTTCTTAGGGGTGTCTACAATGCATAGTAAGAGCTTGAGGGCCAATTTATTTCAGTCATATCTATATGAACAATGTGAATGGTGTCTAAATAACTTACGGATAGTTTAATGGGGTCCTATAATTGAAATTAGTTTAATTTTTTTAAGGTTTAAGGGATTAAAATTTATGAATCATTGATAAGAACTTAAATGACCCAAAACCCTCACAAGATCCTGAATAGAAAGATATGAAAATAAATGCATACAAGAGGGGCAAATTGACTTTAAAAGTGATTTGGATCCATTTGAGACTCTTCAAAATCCTCACCACTTAGTTTTTATATACCATAACTTATACAGATAGGTTAAATTATGAGTTTTCTTCAAGTTTTGAGGTCATTTGAAAGTACATAAGGGAATAGATGAATGAAAATCATGGTTGTTTTAGATAAGTCAGTTGTTAAGTCATTTAATTTGTAAATAACCTATATATATATATCAAATTTAGTTATATAATTATTAAAACTATGCACAAAAATATACTAATCTTATAGTACTTAACATTTATCACTTGACTACATCAGTATCAATTCATATAAGGCACAAACCTTATGCACTCACATGAAGCGTAGTAGAGAAAGAATATGGGCTTGAATTGAGATAATCATGCTATATAACAACTCATTCTTCAAGAGACTTGGTTATTTAAATAATGATATTGGCAAGTTATTGGTGCAAGCTATTTTAGGTGAAATTTGATGATGTGTAGGCACAAAGCCTATATGGGGTTGGTTCTATAGTTTCATGGGCACAAACCTCTAGTTACCTTAACTTGGCATAATTTAGGTGTTTAGATGGTTCAATGGAATAATTTTATATTGAATGGTCATACTCAAACTCATGCTCTTGGCATCGATATCATCTCTTGACATAGGGTCTTTCCCACACTTAGATTATTTCTATACAATATTATAATGTCATCATTTATATAGAGACAACATTAATAGACTAAACTAAAATATTTATAGAAATTATTATTCATATATTAAATCTAATAATTAAAATAATTAAAAATATTACACAATCAATCCACATTCAAAAAACATAACTATAACCTTATAAACCAAAGCAACACTCAATTAAAGGAAACTCCATTTTTCATTAAACATTATTTAGGTAAATAGAGTACACATCAAGTGAAATAGATAAAATTATCATTTAAAGATATAAAATCTTATAGACTCATAAGTGAGATTGGGAACTACAATATGGATCCTAAAAAGCATTCATTCTAGTCCTAAGTTTTAATGGCATTTGCTTTGTTATATCTATAACCAATTATGTAGAGCTTCACTATCTCAAAGTTGTGTCTTTTGCATACTACTTCAATATTGGCTTTATAGAACTTAGAAGCATCCTCATGCTAGGGTAGAGGGCACATATCAAGTGTTGAGATAGAGCCTTGGTTTATCATTATTCCATCTCTATCACCTTACATCCTTTGCACTCCAATCACCACGTGCATCTGCTTATGAAGATGCCCTCCAAAACTAGGTGCCAAGAAATTATCTACCAGCTTGTGAAAGATCTACAAAGATTCTATTCTAGCCAGCACAAAAAGATGCCAAAATATAAATAATTCTAAATGATTGCCTCATTCCAAGATATATAATAAGTTGGCATGGACCATACTTATCCAAAAAAGGTGCCCAATATTACCCCATATTAAATTGATAGTCTTTCCTCAGACTAGTCTTTCAATTCTCTTGGCATGTAAAAATCTAGCACACTCTCCTTTAGTTCAGAATTAAAGACTTCAAATCCCTTAATGGAAATATTGAGTTATTCAATGGTGATATATATCTCTATTGAAGTGGCACTAATCATGAACACACACACACACACACACACACACACACACACACACACACACACACACACACACACACACACACACACACACACACACACACACACACACACACACACACACACACACACACACACACACACACACACACGTGTGTGTGTGTGTGTGTGTGTGTGTGTGTGTGTGTGTGTGTTCATGATTAGTGCCACTTCAATAGAGATAGATATCACCATTGAATACCTCAATATTTCCATTAAGGGATTTGAAGACTTCAATTCTGAACTAAAGGAGAGTGTGCTAGATTTTTACATGCCAAGAGAATTGAAAGAATATATATATATATATATATATATATATATATATATATATATATATATATATATATATATATTCCAATTCCTTCTTGAAGGCCTCAAGGTTTTCCTTAGATTTTACAACTCCTCGGTCTAGGATTTCTCCTTATTCATAGGCATTGGTTTACAAGGCATAGAAGAATGCTTCCAATATTTATTCCTAGTATTTGGTTTGAGTTCTCAAGGCATTGACCTTTCCCATTATTTGGATGCACTCTAATCTACTCATAGTGTATACCTACACCATCAAATCCTCCTTCTCCCCCTTTGCCTTTTTGAGGCACACATCTATGAATGATGCCTGGTTAGAGAAGCTAAAAAATATGGAATCAAAAATATTTGTGACCTTTTAAAATTATGTGAAGAGGTCTTCCACCTATTTGATCTTTACATCTAGATATTGCTTTATTGAGGTGCATGGGTCCTCATCTTCTTCTAGCACTGGATCTACCTTCAACCTTGGGAGAATTTGTTTCAGTAACACACATACCTTGTCAACCTTCAAAATATTCATAGTGTCAACACCATCCAAGAGCTTATACACAATTTTAACTTCATGGCATTTACTTCCTCTTCTACATCTAGTATGATCTTATTCCATATTTAATCTATAACATCATTAACGATGTTATTTTTCACCAATTTGGAGACCATCTAGATGAGTGAATTGGCCAACCTGATTGGGTTCATTGTGCAAGGGTTTATAAGAAGGAAATCATGCCTTTCTTTTGGTTCCTCTATGCCTAATATGGCCTTTTATGACACCTCAAAATAAGGATCATCCATATAAATGTCAAAGGTGAATGATAGTTGTTGGCATGTCCTTTTTGTGGTAGCTTCAAGCTCATGTACTCAAACATATAATAATCTTCATCGGTCCAACCCTTCTGTAATTTTTCTCTTAGGCTTATCTTGGTACATTTTTCCTCAGTGATGGTAAAATCCATATATTATCCTTCCTCTTCATCATTTCTAGTTCTCTCTTTAGAACTTCCCTCTAAGGTTCCTTCCTCTTGTTATAATAGGGGTTCTTCCTCAGACTTGTCCCCTTGGTCTATTTCTTCTTTTACCTTAGCACTAGCTTTACCCTCCTAGTTCTTCTAGGTTTATTTATCACTCTTTGTTTTCTCTTTCAAGGCACAAATATCACCTTCTTTGTCTCTTGGAACCCCTTCACTACTTGGGCATGCTTGTGGTATAACTTATTTTGGTGTGCTAGTGGGGGTGCTAGGCACCTTTTCTACTTTTTCCTCCATTTGTTCCATGATTATGACAACCATATTCTCTTCCTTTTCTTTCTTAACCCTTTCCTCTTATGCCTTATTTTTCTCTACCTTCCTCTTATTTATTATTTCTAAGGTATTTTCTTCTTCAGCCTTTATTTCCTTGAAATAAACCTTATCAATCTATTCTTAGTTCATGTTGACTACCTTCATGGCCTCTCTTTTTTTCTCTAACACCAATGTCATCTCTATTTCTTCCTTGTTGAGTCCCATTTTATTCCACAAAATTATATTTTCCTCCTTATTTAATTGAGGCTACATGGAGGGATATTTTTATGAGGCATTAGGTGGCTTTCTTTCCTCTCTAAGCACAATAATAGTGCTACCTTAGAGGGCCTTTTGAACTTCTTCGGCACTGGGATCTTCTACTACTTCAACCTAGATGATGTAAAATTTCATCCCTACTTCTTCCTCCTCCATCTCTTCATGTGCCTCTTACACTTATAATTACTCATGCACCTCTTATGCCTTCATCTCTACCAAGGTTATTTTTGGCATTACAACTGGCCCCTTGGACTTCTTTTTATTCTCCCTTTTCTTGGGTGAAACAATCCCTAGTATGAAGGCCACATGCTTCATATTTGGTGTAGAATGAGTGGATTCATTACTAGAAGTGATCTTCAATATAATGTGCTCCTAAATCTCCTCAAGTGTCTCCCTTTTTTCTTTTGGGAAGACTTCTTCTATGTCATCAATGATAGCTTCCCTTCATCACCAATCTAGAGGGGGAGGTCATTGTCTTTCTCAGTGTTTGTGCCCTTCTTTCTCAGGTTCATCTCATATTATATCATGTGGATGTGCTTGAGTATGAATTCATTTTGGAGGAGATGGATGTCTATACAATCCAAGTCATCCTCCTCATCTTTGGTCACTTTCCCTTCTAGGTGTTTTCCCTTCTAGGCATACATATTGGTACTGTAACCTACTTCATTAAAAATACATGGTTTTCACTAGGATGTCCAACTGTTACACATTAGGAATTATTCTAAGTGCATCCTTGAAATATATGCCTAAAAATTCATAGGGGAGCTTTAGCTAGTCAAATCAGTTTCTATCTATGAGTGTTAGTCACACTACATAAAAGTGCTTAATACTGATGAAGGTTAATGTTCCAAACATATTTTTAGGGATTTCCTTGAGGATGCACCATTATTCCTTGAATGCTTTGATATATTAGTAATACCATCTCATCACTCAGGTCTTGTAATTTTGTGATAAGGTAAGGGGGCATAGGTAAAGTTTTGATATTTCTACACTAAGGAGTAGTGTTATGAGAAGACCTAAAGATTATCTTCATCACCATCAAGCATGTTGATCTCCTCTATCATAATTAAAATTAAAATATAACCCCACAAAAATGTCTCTCACATTATATGACACTAAAGTGTGTTATTCACCATTTCTTCTTCCATGAACTTTACTATATTAAACTTTACCCCCTATACCATGTGGTGGGTGATGCACAAGTAGGCCTTGGTGATTTCTATCCATTAATCATCAAGGTAAAGTTTATAAATCATAAGGTACACAACTCCATGATTATAGGGTCATTGATATCTTTGATTAGGAAAATGAACCCTCCCTTGTAGTACCCCAAGAGTTTCACAACCCTTTCAACTTCAGCATCATCTACCATCATTTGATGGATGTCTACGCTAGAGTTTGGGAGCTTGGTGATTCTTCCAATGAAGTTGGATGACAACTGTATGTACCTCCCCATAAAGTATAAGTTATCCCCATGGATGTGTGAGAGGAAGAACTATATGAGTTACTACAGCTTCCCAAAACACAACTCCTAAAGTTGAGTTACACTAGTGGTTGCAAGTTTGTCTCAGATGGAAACATCAAATAATATTGTGCCTACTTCAGTCTTGGCCCCCATATTAACCACCTAGTCTTGTACTAGATATTTTGTGTTACTTGTGGTATGGTGGTTATATTATTTGAGCTAGAAGGTATACATGAAATTTGACTATCTCTCTCCTACCAATAACTCCTTAGGAAACTTCATCTCTTGCTAAGAAATTTTTGTAAGCACCTCCAAATCAACCTCAGTGACACTAACTCCCTCTACTAGTTATGCTTTATTCTTTACTATGGTTGCTTATTATATCATCCAAACCCTCTTGGCATCCTTATATGCCTATGATGAGTCATAACTCATACATTTCTTCCCCATTATAAACTAGCTAGTGTTAAATCATGGTCCATTTACTTTGCTAAATCTTATAATTTTTTTTGGCACTCTTCATAATCACAAGATCTATGACTACAACTTCATCTCTCAAGCTTCACTTATCACTAATGGTAGCCTCAACATCACTCCATTTTTTTGCTACCTGGTTCTTTCAAAATTCATGCCCCACACTTATCTATGCCAATCTAAAAGAGAATGTAATTAATCTCTCTATTCAATCATTCAATTTTGGCATTTATGGGTACTTAAGGTATCACTGTAGTAGCATTTTCTAGTTTTGACTCTAGTTTGCTAGTTTGGCTCTAGTTCACTATTCTACATTTTTGGGTGTAAATTATCTTGAGGTTTTTAACCTAAAATAGTCAACCCTTTATTGTTTTATACCCTTAATTCAACTACTTTCTTAATTTCAAGTGATTAATGCCATGACAAAGCCTTAATTTTTTGGAATTTATTAAAACCTAAAAAATCCACTAAAATCCTCTACCATGCATGTATTCAATATGAATCTTTGTGCCTTCACTATCACCTCAATAAATTCTACTAATGGTATTTTTGGTGAAGTGATGTGTAGTTTAAATGACCACTTCCCACCTCACTTTGGGTGGATACTAGTGTGTCCTGATGATCTTTCTCCTATGATTTGTTCACTTGGTATGACCTTCATCTTTATTATCACAACCTAGGCATAACACCTCACATGCACATGATTTAGCCTTCAAAGTTCCATCTTATTTTCTTGTTATTCTTTCATTTCATGCACGCTTTCTTGTCTTCATCAAAATTTGTATGCTTTCATCTCTCTAGTGTGGCCTATCCTATCCCATAAAAATCATTTTCGTTAGCCCTCCAACACTTAAATCTCTACTTTTGATCTCTTATGCATAATCATAGTGTGTATCTTATTCTTACCTTTTGTGCATTTAAATATTGTGCACCTCTCTTTGTTAATTGGTACTCATATTTTCAAATTTTGGAGAGTTTCATGTGCCTAAAAACTAAGGTGTTTGACCTCAGGCACTTTAGAAAGCATCTATGCTTGACTCACCTAATTGGAGTTATGCATAGAAGCACCAAAATATTTATTTTATTTTAGGTCAACATAACACAATTGAATTCTAACCAGGAAGTCTATGTCTGATGGCACAAGTGATATCTTATTGACTATGAGGCTTTAGTTGGTTGCCATTAAAATGCATAGGGAGAATTTCACTAGATAATGTGCACAACTTACATGCACCAGTTTATAATATATTATGGATGACATATGGGCTCATCTACCTATTTTGTAGCTTTCTTAGGTACTTGAGGTACTTGGAGTTATAGATTAATACCAATGCTCCTTTAGTGAGGGACTTTTATTATCATTTCATAACTTCTAGTGGACTTTCTTGATTTATTGGCTCCATCTTTCTTGGGTGCACACCTCATCCAGCCATTCTAGGTCCTCCATCCTCGCACTCAATGATTCTTAGTCATCTAAATGACTAATTCTTAAAATATGCAATGATGGAATCAATAACTCCATTAGTATAATATTATCTATGTTAAACACTAGTTGGAATGGTATATCCTTATTTAGTCACTTATAGGTTGTGTGGTATGCCCATAAAACTACCGACACTTGATTATCCCAATCTTTGCAACCAACATCACATATTTTTGTGAGGCACATTCCCAATATCTTATTGAATGATTTGGATGTGTTATTTACTTGGGTATGATATGTGGTGGTCTTGTGGTACACCAACATGTAATAATCTAGTAGGATTTTCATAGTTTCTTTAAGGAAGTGTGTTCCTCTATCGCTAGTTAAATTGAGTGATCACCTATAGCAATTTATGATGTTCTCTAATATGAATTATGAGATAATGGTAGTAGAGAAGTTTTTAGTAGGTTTTACCTTGACCCACTTTGTGAAATAATTGGTGTCCACTAAGATATATATTGTACCTATGTAAATTTCTATGGGAATTATCAACCTAACAAAATTAGTGGCCCATTTTTCAAATGGTGCATGGGAAAGAATGGGGATAAGAGGAATCTCATCCCATAAATTTGGTTTCCCTATGTACTGGCATATGTCACATGCTTTAGTGTAATCCTTTGAATCTTAGAACATGCTTGGCCACCACAGGCTTGATTGTAGCACTTTGCATGTCATTACATCTCTAGTGCAATGGCCTCTTACAATCCCCTCATGCACCTCACATAGAAAAAATTCTCATTCATGTTATAAAACACATTGGAACAAGATATCATCTTGAATTAATTTATATAACTCCCCACTAATGATTTGAAAGGGGGTGGCACAAATGGTGAGCTAGTTCTTCTCTTTGGTTGTCATGGTCTAGGGTGAAACCTAGACATTATAAATATGGCTATCTCCACCAAATCTTTGGGAACATACTATAATCTATAGATTTATGTATATGTCATGTCATATTCAATGTGTGATACCACATTTCTATATTTGATATGAGATAAATGGTCTGGTCTTGAGTTTTACTTAGCAAGTTTCACCACAACTAAGAACTAGAATTCTTGAAATAGAACTATCCATCTATAAATGCACCCATGGAGAATTTGCTTATTCATAAGGTAATAAAGTGCCTCATGAATGAACAAGTATTTCCTAAATTTTTGGAGGGCACAAACCATGGCTAGTGCCTCACAATCGATAGTTATGTAATTTTTCTCTACTAGAGTCAATTTGTGACTTACAAAGGAGATAGGATGATCCATCTTACTGTCACTAGGTTGTAATAGAATGGAATTGGTTGTAGATCCAAATGAATTAACATGGACATGGAATGGGTTAATCTAGTCAAGAAACTGAAGGATAGGTATACTAGCTAACTTGATCTTTAGAGTTTCAAAGGCATCCTCTTACATTTCACCCCAGTGGAATGGGCCATCCTTGTACAATAACTCATATAGTAGTGATAAAATCCTTGTATAAATCCTTATAAACTTTATATAATAGCCATAATGGCCAAGAAAAGTATGAACATCTTTCTTTGTGGAAGGGGTTTTTAGATATAGAATAATATCAATCTTTATAGGGTTGATAAGTAGACCATCTTTGTAGATGATGTACCCAAGCAAGGTTCTAAATGGTGTTGTGAAGATGAATTTTTTAAGGTTCAAGGATATTTTTATCTATCATCACCTTTCAAACATGAGTTTAAAGTTATCATAATCATCTCTCACTAGCCCATACACAGTCCAATCATCAAGATACAACTAGAGGAACTTATGGATAAAATCCTTAAATATAGTGATGACCACTCTGGAGAATATGGATTGCATATTCTTGAGCCCAAAAGGTATCATGTTATAGGTTAAATAAAACCATTATATTTTAAAATTTTATCTTAGGCCTATCCTCCTCTTTTATTTGGACTTGATGGTATCCAAAGAAACCATCAGTGAAAGTATAGATTTTACAGCCTGCAACTCCATCCAAGACTTCATCATTTAATGGAGTTAGGAAGGGGTCAATGACACAAGTGATATTTAACAATTAGTAATAAAAAAATGAATATGTACCCATCCTTATTAATTCTAATAGCCATGAGGCTTACCCATTTTAACTCTTACACTAGGTAGATTACTCCTGTGGCTAGCATCCTATCAATCTCCATTTTGACCTCATCACAGAGATTGGGTTTCATTCTATAGGGGTGATTTTTGACATGTCACACACCATCCACTAGTTTTATGCTCATTTTTCCAAGGGATGGGTGAGTGCCCTTCATGTATCAGTAAATTCATGGAAATAAATCTTGAAACTCCTTCAAGAGATCCATAATTCATGTCATCTCTATGTCAGACCAATATGCACCTAATGTAGCCACCTTTGGTTCTCCTTTTATGTTGATATCAACCTAGGTAGTGTTGAGTAGTGCATGGTAGGGATAATTTATATCTTGATGTGTGTCTTCAAATTTCCTACTTCCCTCAGTTATTTCAATATAGAGATGAGTAGGGTCTTCCTCATTAGGGGCACTATCATCCACTTGGCATACAAGCTTCCTCTTTCCTATCAAGGATGTCCAATTTCACATTTTCTAGACATCCATATCTTTATCACTCAAGTTAATGTTGAGTCCTTACTCCTCGAATAAATTTGGGAGCACTAATCCTTTCTACTGAAACATATCTTGTAGGTGTGAACTAGGAATTTGACTCAAGAAAGGATGGTTAGTATCATGTTAGTCCCAAAATGAAATCAAAATGAAATAAACACACTATCATAACATATTTAAGCCTAGTTACTAGGGGGAGATTATTTAACAATACTAGAATGGAAAACATAACTAAAACACAAAATAAACCTTATTTCACCTTCCTTGGATGCTCCAAATAGCTTGTTGAAGTGGCTTGCTCAACTTTATGCTCTTTAAGTCTGCATCAATGAAGTGTGGCTACCTCTATCTCTCCTTGGCACCATGTTTAGATTTAGCTTGGCTCAATATTTGGGAATTATAACAATAATTTGCATAAATATTTGGAATCAATTCAACATTATAACTTTGGAATATGAGAGCTTAGAATTATGGCTTTGAGGCTTGTTATTTATATATTTTTGGAATGGTTTGAGGATCAACCATGACCATCCATCTCAATATTGAGATGTGTGGCCATGAAAAAATCTAAATATGAAATTCATTATATAAATGTCCCCATTAATATTTGGGATAGAGTGGCATTGAATAGGCATGGAGGGTCTTAATGAGGTATGGGAGGCATGAATCCTAATATTTTATGCATCTATGGCCTAGGGATGTCTTCCCAAGAAAATATGTCACTTGATGATGTAGATATTCAATATTCATTTCTAAAAATAAATTATTCAACAATTTTCATGGAATTATTAATTGGGTTCATGATTTGGTTTAACTATCTCTTAAGCATTATTAAGCACTTTGATGCAAACCTTGGCACTTCATGCATAAATTGGTTAAAATGTCTTGTTATTGGCCTAAAATTTGACTGGATTGGAATTAGGATGTGATTTCAAATGCATTGGATCCATTATCCCATTTAGGATGTTGTCAATACCAAATAAGAAAGGCACATGTCTCATGTAAGAGATTTGATAGAAAAGAGCAATCTAGGGCACCCAAGTGCAAAATTGGCATTTTGACTCAAAATAATCTAATCAAAATTAGCTACTTCATAAATTGAATTTATCCATTTAATGATCCATAGAAAAAATCAGCACTTGAATATGTTAGTTTCAAAGCTTTTAATGTGTTTTATTGTTTTTAGGCCAAATTGTGCACTTTGGTAGAAATTGGTCAAAAGCTTGGTTGGAGGTTATTACTAGCTAGTTTTAGGTGTTTACAATTTTCCCATGTTTGGGAAGGTGTTACAAACCATAGGTATAGTAATTTATTCTCAAATAATGATAAATGGCCTATATGTCAAAAAGAAGATGATGATTTGAAGAAAAATATCTAAATGGTATTTGGGAAGTCTATGATGATGCCCCCTCGAGGGAGTGGCCATCACATATTTGCATGGATGGTATCTTAAAAATAATAAGAAGAAAGGTGGATTTAACCCATAGCTGAGCATAATCCAAATGAGAAAATGCTTGCATGCGTTGATTTAAAAAGGATACCAATTTGACCAAAGGTGGTTATAATCAAGAATAAAAGTCAAAAATAATGATTTGCCCATAGGTGGTTATAATCATTAAGATGACCTGGATTGGATAAATATGATGGTGATCTAGTTAGGGATAATTAGCAAGAATAACTCAAGGATATATCCTAGAATATAAATTAAAGATGAGAAGGTGAAAATGTAGATGTGATGGTCTAATGACTAAAGAAGCCATAAACAACCAGGCATACAAGGATGTGCAAGAAGATGAAATGGATGGATAGAAGAATAAGATTTGATCATTAGAAAAGATTAAATTATACTTTAAAATAGGGAGATGCATGTCCTTATTATCAACAATACAACTAGAATGGTCAGTGTGCTAATTTGATCAAGATATGTGGAAGGTTTTACCAAGGTGCCAAGTAGAAAATTTTGTGGCTCCATTGATTATAGACCTTCTTGAAGCTAATTTTTGTTGTAGCACATGATGGTATGCATCATGATAGAATATCATGAAGACTATCCCAAAATTTGAGTGAAGATTGACTCTCGATCTAATAAAAACTCAAAAATAATGCACCAATGATAAAAACCATGATGATAATGTTGACGTATGAATATGGATAAACTCAAGAATTGTGTGCTTGAGGAATCATCTAATGAATGCATATATACTGAGTCAAGGAAAAAATATAGAAATTAAACAAACAAGAAAGAGAAAAAATAAATAAACAAATAGAAAAACTAAAAAGAAAATCAAAATAAAGCATCCTAACAATAACCATGCCCCAGTAAGGTGGATCAAGGATAACTGACTAGGATAATTTTTTTGAGTATCTCAACTCGATGGATAATTATGAGATACTAAAATGGTTAAAGCTCATAAAACAACAAGATCATATCTTAGGCTACTAAAAAAATGGTGATAGTGTGGCTTAGGTTGCTCCTAAAATAGTGAAAGTGCATGGAAAGGGGGACTAAGGTGACCTCAACATGAATTTAGAATGACCCACATAGTCATGAAATGACCTTAAGTCACAATAGTTCCATCCACACAAAAGGTGGGAAAAAAAAACAACTAGGTCCTACCAAGTTCTCATATCTGGTAAATGGTCAGTCAAATGAAAACAAAAATGGAAAGATGATGCAAAAATGCATGATAAACAAATGTTTCCCCTAGTTTTCCCATAGGTGATTATAACTAGGATACAATGGCATATATCAATGATACTAACTTTCCCATACACAGTTATAATTAGTAGCAAGACCTATGAAACATTGATTTTTCCATAGGTGGTTATAATCAAGCTCACTTAAACCAATTTTGATATAGGATGGAAAATGAAAGATATCTTTCTAGACCAACTATCACACTAATTTCATAGATTGTCATTGAAACATGAATTTGATAAGAGTTGAAAATTGATTAGAATCCCCTCAGAAAAAGTGTGTGAAGAACCAAAATTAACCAAGTTCAAAACAATATAGGGTAGGATGACTAAAAATAGGCTTTGGTCTAGATAGGAATGGAATGATAGGATGGAATGTTTTTGATTTAGGATAATGATGGTTTTTTATAGATTGGATAAAATGGTAAGAGGGTTTCCCTCAAGTAATAAGGTGATTGACTAAGATTTGCGATAATGGCATGGTAATTTGAAATGGTTTGGTATATGTTTTTGGCCTGGGTGATTTTTGGTTTTTGATTATATTATTCCTATTGATGTGGAGATGCACATCTTAATCAACAAATGATACAAATATAATTCATGATCATGTTAATTTCTAGCCCACACCTCATCTGAATAGTTGCTTTGTCAAGAACTACCTAAAAATTTGGTTGTCAAGAATGCTTTTGTGATCTTCATTGGTCATTGATTCTAATTCCTTCAAGTATCGGGACAAGGTATATTTGTATCCTCTACAAAGGAAAGTGAAACACTGGATGGTGAATAATGATAAATAATGGTTGTGTAGATACCTAAATTTCATTTAGTGTTTAAATGCACCTTAATCATTCTTCTTAAGTTTATTAATCATTCTTATTGATTTAATAATTAACATTTATTATTAAAATCAATTAATTGATTTATTCAAATACTTTTGAAAAATTTAAATTTTCACCTTTTATTCTTTATTTTAATTATTTAATTCCTTAATTTACCAATTTAAACCTCTCCCACCTTTCTCTCCCTCATCCCAACCAAATCCATGAAAGTCTCCACCTCTTGTGACTCCTCCCTTGAGTTGTCAATCCAGTTTTATAGTCTTGTTGAGTCAGTTAACCAACCCCTCTTTTTACTCCACCTAGTTGGAACAATATGCATCCTCATAAATGAGGACTCATCCTCAATTGTTGATCATTTAGAACCTTGAAAAATTCCAAATGATTCTCCACCGTCATATCCTTTTCTAGGATTCTATAAATAGGCTTGAAAATCTCCATTTTCAATAATCCCTTTTGAAATTAAAATCCTTTTTTTGAATGAGAATACTTTTCCATCATCAATCATCCATCTTGGGAGAAATACATCTGGTTTGATATTCACACATAGACATTGTCTAAGTGGATTATGAAGGCAACGCTTAGAGACATGGGGTTTTTAGGGTTAGCTTGATGACCGCCTTCACTATCATCCCTTTTGAGGAAATATTGCATCAAAAATAAATCAAAGTCATCTCTTTTGCATCCAAACACTACCCATTTAACCTTTTCATTGGAGGAGTGAGCACCATATTTTAATAAAGCAAATTGGATCTAAATCACAATGGAGGATTCTTGTGTCTAAACTGTGAAGGTTTTTTATTGTTGTTTCTTTCATTTGTTACTCTAACTCTGGTAGAATTTATCTTAGAATATACTTGTTCTTTGTCTTTGCACTTTTTAATTCATACATTTTTGGCACACCCGATGGGACCTACCCACATCTTTTAATTTTTTTGTCTCTTGCATTTAATCTCATTTGTTTTTGAGTTGGTAGAGACTACAAGTTGTTATCTTAGATTTCATGTTTAGCTATATGTTTTTGCTATGTAACAACAATTTTGAAGCACATTTAAGTTATTTCATTGGACTTAACAATGTTTTTGTCACTTTTTCCACATTTTTGTGCCCTTTTCTATGTTTTTTAGGTTAACAACAATTTTGTATCAAAACAATGATTTTGTTAGATAATTATGCCTTTTAGTGATTTCATGTTCTTCTTTAGTGATTTTGTCATTTTGAGAGATAATTTTATTGTTTTATGAAGTGATTTTATCCTTTTCTACAGTGATTTCATCTTTTTCTATCGTGATTTTGTTCAACAACAATTTTGTTGTTCTATGTAGTGATTTCATTGAGCATAATAACAATATTATTTTTGTAATATTTTATATATTTTATCTTTTATTTGTGTGTTCATTTTAAAATTTCAATTTTCTAACTTGACTATGTAACAATGATTTCATCACAGAGGCTTTTTTTGTCTTTCATGGTTTTTCATTTCTTTTTGCAGGTTATCTTATTCTTCAGCCCAAGCAAAACAAACTAACACCTTGTTTTTAGAATGCTAGCCAAATAAAATTGTAAAAAATCAAACCAATTTTTCTTTATTTATTTTCACTAACATCTTTCATTTTGAGTCTTTTGCATTTCTAGTAAATAAATCACACTTTATTTTCTACAGAGTAAATCTACCTATTTATTTGTCTTCATGTTTGGTTGCAAAGGTTGTGTAAACTTTTTATTTAGCATCATGCTAGTGATGATACCTAGAAATCAAAATCAATCTTGTAACTTATATGTTACCCTAGTTGATCTTGCATATGCTCTTTCCTTGGCGTCATGCTGGTGATGATACTTGGAAATTAAAAATAAGTATTAACTCTTTATTTTTATTTTATTAGGGGATCTATTGATCATGTATTTCAATACCATGCAATAGGCCAAACCCTATTTTATGGTGGGTTATATAAATTGAGACCCAACTGTTTCAATTACCTAAATAGTTATGTGTTTTCAGCACACTGTGATGTGAGGGGATTTCATGCTCCAATACCCAAGGTTTTAATATCTGACTTGACATCTTATATTGTTCATTATCAACACATTGAGATCCCTATGGATATGTTAGGAACTTTGGGACAATAACAAATAGTGTGCATCTACATATCAATCTCTTTCATGGTTTTATTCCCCCTAGATAATGTTTTGTATACCTTAATCCTAGGCCTCTTTACCATTTGACTTTGGTGGATTAGTTAGCAGTTAACATTCATAAGTTACTTCCCCAAACCCTATTAACTAGACTTAGTGGGTCATGGTCATGGTATGATCATCTATGGTTATCACCTTGAAAAATTAGGCCATAGCTAAGAGCATGAATGAATGAGTGACAATGAAAAGCCCAAAAGTTGTTCACAACCCTTTATCCTAGTTTTCACCATTTATGTGCAATTTCTTATTTGTTTAGAATAGAAATTGTTTTTTGTTTCCTTTTGATTACCACATACTATAAAATTATCTTTTGAAAAAAAAAATCTTTCGAGTTTAGATGTTATCCTAAAAATTACAATGTTTTCTCTAAAATCTCAAAAACATTTAGTTAGTAATCAAACTTTTAGTCACTTTAGTACTTTGATCTACTAGAGTCTAATTTGAAGTCTTTTTCATTGTTGAGTCAAGTATTTATTTAGTAGTGTCATCCATTGAGATAATCATGGCTATGTGGAACAACCCCTTGACCAATTTTGTCCCTAATCACAATCCCAATAATCTTTGTTATAACCCGAGATTTAATCCAACCAATTTTGATTCAAATCTATATTTGAATCAATATTAAACCCATCATCCAACAAATCCAAATCTGAGTTTGAATATGTATTCATCCTAATCGATCCATCAATCAAATCCAAACTTGAATAGTCATTCAAATTTTCCAAATTAGCCTTTATTTAGTAATCAAAATTAATTATTTGATTTTACATCTGATTCACCCCAAAATTCAAACCCAAATTTCTTCACCAATCCATCTAGTCCTAAATTTAGCACTAATCTAAATCAAACTTTTGATTCACCTTCACCACCACTTTCAAATCTATATTTGAACAAAAATCCCATCATAAATCAAACTCCTATTCAGTCCAATCCAACTACATTCAATCCAAATCAACCTTTTAAATTCTACGCCCTTCAAAACCAATCATTCTAAATTCATCAAAATCAATCATTTGATTTTTCATCCAACCCATTCCCAAGATTAAACCAAACTACATCAAATTCATAGGTGTTCATAAACCCAACAGATTCAAGTTCATCAACCTTCACAAATCCATTCTCCCAAGATCAAGCTACCTCTCTAGCTAGGGAATCCCAAAGCATTCCACATCAACATCATCCTATTTTACAAAGTCAGCCAAGTCTCCCCTCCACTAGTTATAGCCTTGATTCTAACATCCCCTATCAAACTAGCAAAGGGAATCCAATTCTATCACCTCTACCATTTAGTGTCACTCCATCCCCAGAGTTATAATAGTTACAACACTCCCAACCTATCAAAAATAGTACCTTACCTATAAAGAAAAAAATTACTCCATTAGGGGAACCTTTTGATGTATTATTTCCAAAATTGGTCACTACAAACCTAGTCACATTTCTAAACACCAAATACTTTGAGCCAAATGTCCAAAAACCTATGTTTCTATGCACCTAGGGATATGATATATTATTCTATATGGGTTGATGAAGATGCTGCCATGTGGCACACATCCCCATTAGTAGTTATATAGGTCCAAAATATTAGTAATGGAGTAACTTGTGGAATTAGTGCATTGGGTAATGGTTGGCATACATTGGGATTAGGAAATTACCCATCCATTATAAATTTATATAAAGGAGATGATTATCATTGTAAAGATATCAAGTAAGCATTGAGTCTTCTATTGTAAGAGGATATTGGAGGTTGTCCCCTTGAAGAGACATTGTGGATTTATTACTTCCTAAAGGAGTATTTTTGGTGTTGCCCTACCTTAAGGGTATTCTATATACATTGAATATTTGGACATCATAGTCCACTAATATGTATTGTGTTGAATTTATCTACATTTATTTTGCATTATTTTTTAATATTATAACCGTGGATCATAACAAGTGGTATCAGAGCTTTGATTTGGGTAATTTGTGTGGAATGAAACCCTAGATTTTTATAATCATCAATATATTTTAATTGGTTGTGAATTTTCACATTATTTTTTTACTAGATATGGAGAATATTTTAAAGAAGTTACAATAAAAAAGTCAATATTTTTTAATCAATTTTGTGGGAGTTATTGCTATTTTAGTTTTTTACTAATCTGGCTATATATTTTGAAATATGAGTTTCTCTTTGAAATTTTTACTGAAGATATAAGAAAATACAAGAGAAACACAATAAAAATTTCAAAATTTAATGAATAGTTTTGAGTGAGTTATTACGATTTTAGCATTTTTTGTACATTCACTCTATAGGTCATAATTTATGGAATTTTTTCACAATTTTTTTCTAAAGTTAAAATATAATAGGAGGAAGCTACATTAAAAAATTGGAACAATTTTGATATGATTTGAATGGGTTATTGACATTTTTGGGTTTCACAAACCCTAGTTTTTATTTGTGAATCATGAAGTTAAAAAAAAATTTAGGGGAAGATGATATTGATGCTAGAGAATGGTGGCTCCTTTTGGAGAATAATTTAAAAAAAAACTTTTGGGAAAAGATGATTACTTCCTTTTTGTTTGGGCTCGCACCACATTGGTTTGATCAGTTGAGCTGTATAGAAAGGTTTTATTTATGGAAAGAAATGGAATAGATCTTCCTAGATCATTGGGTTATAAAAGAAGAAGAAGAAGAAGGTTCAAATAATTTGGATCCAAAGAAATCTGAGTCAATTTTTCAATTTCATGGATGGAGTCAGAGTAGTGTAGTGAAATATGGTACATGGAATCAAAAGAGTAATAGTTATGCATGGACATCATAGTATAGTTATGATTATGAATAGAATCAAAGGAGCATACATGAAGAGCTATCACCTACTAAGACCACATATGGGTGTCTCAAAGATTGATATTGGAGACAAGTGTGAAATAATTTGAAGCATACTCATTATTTAGTTTCTTCCTATGTTTCAAGGATGAAACATGTCAAAGAGGGAGGTAATGTTATGTACCTAGGGATATGATATTTTATTATATATGGTTTGATGGAGATGTTGACATGTGGAACACATCCCCCTTAGTAGTTATATGGGTCCAATATATTAGTAATGGAGTAACTTGTGGAATTGGTGCATTGGGTAATGGTCAACCTACATTGGGCTTAGGAGGTTACCCATTAATTATATATCTATATAAAGGAGATGATTATCATTGTAAATATATCAAGTAAGAATTGAGTCTTCTATTGTAAGAGGATATTGGAGGTTTTCCCCTTGAAGAGACATTGTGGAGTTATTCCTTCATAAAGGAGTAATTTTGGTGTTGCCCTACCTTAAGGGTATTCTACATACATTGAATATTTGGACATCTTGGTCCACCAATATCTATTATGCTGAATTGATCTACATTTATTCTACATTATTTATAAATATTATAAGTGTGAATCATAACATAAGAGGTATACACCTAACAAATATTTTGATTATCAAAAAATTGAAGGTCATTATCTAAACCATTGTATGAGACTAAAACATTATATCCAAGACCTGATTGAAAAAGGGTACTTCAAGGTAGAGCCAAGTATATCCATGTCTAAAAATCATAGCTTGGGGATATGAAAAAATGTATTTATTGAGCCTAATCAAACCACACCAATTCCAAGTCAAGGTCATAATATTCCATCCATTTCTCAAGATCCCATTTTTGACACATCCATTTTTGGCCAATCCATAACCAATCAAACTACCTTTGAAAACCATGGTTTACCATCCATTTTTGTTGAAGAGACCATCTTTATTGAAGAGCCTATTTTCAACCAAAATCCTATCTTTGATCAAGATCCCATATTTGATCAAGATACTATTTTTGATAAAGATCCCATTTTTGACCAAGATCTCATCTTAGAAAAAATGTCCTTCAACCAACATAAATTATTACCCATTGTACAAACATCCAAATACTTATCACCTATTGAATCTCCCATCACCCTAAAACATGCAACCCAAGTGATAGAGGTACGTATAGATAAAAGAATCCATGAGCAATGAATTATCAAACCCATCCATTTTGAAGTGAATGCTAGATCCCATAACATCAAATATTAACCATTTAAAATTCAATTTAAATATGTTTGTGATACTTTTATGGTTTCTAAGGTAGCTTTATCCATAATTTAAATAGGATATATTCATAGTCTCTATGAGGACTTTGTTACCATCACTCCTTTCATAAACATCACCATTCCTACCTTCCATATTTCAAGCCAATATCTTACACCTTTTTATTAGGACCAATGATCTTACTTATAGTTAACTTCCTTCCATGATAATAACATAATTGCAGACTTCCTACCTGATCTCCTACCAAAAGAGTATCAATAAATATCTACATATTATGAGGAACAACAAGTGTACCTCAATCAAAATAAATCCTACAATCCAAATATAAAATTCACACCCTGTAGTGAAAATCTTTTTGAGGCACTATCGGATGATAAAAACACAAATTGTAGTCAAAATCCAAATCAAAATATAGACAATCAAAAATATGAGTCCCTTAGTAAAAACCTCTTTGAGGAACTATTAGACAATCCAAATATAAATCCAAATCATAAAAATCAAGAAAAATACCTTGTTGAAAACCTTTCTAAGGAACCAATAGATGAGAAAATTAATATATCCTCTACATTAACACATTTATAGGACGGATCCCCATCACACATTGAAGATATCATTGAAGAAGCATTAAATGCCCAAATCATCCAACTTGAAGTTACTCCTGGTCTTGTTGAATGTGAGATTTTTGGTCCCATTTAGCCTTTACATCATGACCCATATACTCATCACCACAATAATTCCATCCCTTCAAATTCTTCATGTACTCAACACACATCCTTCATCCAACATATTTTCCACTTCACCCTATCTAGAAACACACTCTATTGTAGGGACTATGACTATATCCTGGTAAATTTGGAAGAAGCCAACTTATAAATCAATGATGTTACTGAAGATATCTTAGGAGAACATACCTAAAATAATCAATAGTGGTAAGCATCATTCATCTCAAACACTTTTCTAATTGAGATGCCAAAAACAAAAAAAAATGAAAAAAGAAAGTAAAAAAAATTAGAAAGAGAAAGAAGAAATAAATTCATCCAAAGGTGAAAACCATTTATATGGCACCTTGGGAAAGTACCATGATGAAAACCAATTTTTGGCATCATGTGTAAGATTATCAGTTGTTTATAAATTGGGGGCAAGCTCATCCATTCCAATCCTAAGCATTCTAAATCATCCCACCATCTTTACCCATCCTAAAAATTCTTTAATCACATCCTGTTACCCTAAAACCATCCATGGTTACTTATCCCCAATTGTCTTAAATCATACTTACCCATCCTACATCTATCCAATCCATCCTAGCTCATCCTCAACCATCATATACCATTCTTTACTACCCATAACATATCTAAACTCATCCAATCCTTGCCATCATAAAACCATCTTTATTCCCATTTCGACCTTGATAAGGAAGTGGAAATGTCTTGAGACATGTTCTTAAAAACATCTTGGTGTATCCTTACAATGTTATTTTGATGACTAGACACTTGGTTCTTACCTCATGTGTTCCCTAGAGTTATCATCTTAATTCCAATCCATTCCTATTCATCCATACTCCATATATAATGTATGCCTTCCATCCCCTACCACTTACTCTTTGGTGTTATAATTTGGTTTTCATTTTATTGGTATTCCTTGTATATACACCTATAAACTCCAACGAAAACAAAAAACATTACAAACTCTAACCAAAAAAAAAAAAAAAACAATTCCAAGCTCCACAAAAAAAAAATACAAAAAACATTAAAAAATCCAAAACATTAGAATTTTTTTTAAAAAACATTACAAATTCTAACAAAAAAAAAAAGCAAAATTCAAGCTACAATCAAATAATCTTTTTTCTTTAGTTATGTACACTAGTCATATCTTATGTGGATTACTCATCAAACATTTCAACATTGTCAAAAATCACTATGCCAAATGGTTATACTCTAGCCAAGGACATCAAAAAAATCATTTGCTTACTTGTTTTAGTCATTTGATCACTTGTATGTATAGTAATTTACTTTATTTTATATCATGTGTGTTTACTTGCTTTTGCAATGTTCGTTTACTTTTGTGTTTACTTATATCATTTTCATTGTTGCAAACATCTCTTTTATCTTATCTTTATTATTATTTATTATGTCTAGATCATTATACACACTACTAATGGTGTTATTATGATATTTTATATCATGATGCTCTAAGTTTTGTCCTTAAAAATCTATTAGTCCCTACGCATATTACATGATAGTCATCATGGTTTTTATATACCATTGGTGCATATTTTCATATGCAATATCAAAAATCAAGTTTCTCAACTCTTAGTTAGAATTATCATTGAAAATATAATGCAAATAACAAAATAAATATAAGGCAGCTATCAAACCATCTCAAATTCTCAGATAAAGCATCTATGTGTCATGTCTCTCTTTCATTCATCCTTATATCATACATGTTATCGAATCATTTGATCCATCATCATTAACCCATGTAATCACTTCATTGATTTATTAATGTTTTCATATTAATCATCCACCATAATTTCCTAATATTTTCATTCAATATCTTGCATATGTCAATTGGGATAGATAAAATCACATTTTTAATCCTTTCTCCATCATACACTCATAATGTGCAATCATTAACTTAAGTCTAGCATCCATGGTTTATTCTTACATTGCATCATCACTTCTCTTCCCATATTGGGATAACTACATATGGTCTGATATCTACGCATAGACATTGTGTAAGTGGGTTATGTAGGAAACACTTAGAGACATAGGGGCTCTAATGTCAACTTGGATATCATCTTTCCCATCATCCATTTCATCCACATTTTCTATTTTCATTTAATCAAAGTGTTATATCTCTTTATCCATGCTTGCAAATATCAATTTTGTAAATCTTTATCACAAATTAGACAATCTATATTTTTCATTTTCTAGCATGTGGATTACCATCATTGGGATATATCATTCCCACATCTTCTCATGACCCCTAATTTTGAGCACAATTTAATCATATAGCCTTTAAAGTGGGACATGTACTTTTTCCAATATCTTCTCTAGCATTTAATAGCTAAGGGTAAATCATTTTACATGTACCCTCTACAATTATGCAAACATTAGTATTGAGACAAGTATCTATATTATTGATGATAGTTTTCTCATTTCCATTCCTCCATAATACTAATTCTTCATCCATTTTCAAATTTACAAAACCATTAAATCAGTTTATTTCAAGATTGTTTTCAAAATCTTACAATCATTTTTCAACATAAAATCCACCAATCAATTTATAACTCAATAACATTTTTCTATTTATGGATCCATGGTTTATTATTTCTAGGATATATCATTCCCATACTTGATAATTCAACCCCTAAGTCATTATCAAACAACAATAAGTGTGCAATATATGAGTGGTTAAATTGTTGATTTTCAAATCAAAGACCTAATATTACCTTACTAGGGGCAATAATTTTACATTTCAAACACATTGCAAATTTGAAATCAATCTTGAAATAGCTTGATTTTTTGTTTGTCCATTTAAATATTTCCTTTTTTCATCAAATTTTGAGCATTTGTCCATTTCTCATACAAACTCTCGAGGGGGCATCATCATACTCATTTTCATTCATTTGAGGTAATTTTTTTATTTTCTATCATCAACACTCTACTTTTTCTATTCTTCAAAATAGTATTACTTCATAACACCATTTCAAAGAGGGGAAAATATAGACACCTAAATTTCATTTAGTGTCAAAATGGAACTTAATAATTCTTCCTAAGTTTATTAATCTTTCTTCTTAATTTAATAATTAACATTTCTTCTTAAAATCAATTAATTGATTTATTCAAATACTTTTGAAAAAGTTAATTATGCACCTTTTATTATTTATTTTAATTATTTAATTTCTTAATTTATCAATTCAAACCTCTTCCACCTTTCTCTCCCTCATCCCAACCAAATCCATGAAAGTCTCCACCTCTTGTGACTCCTCATGTTTCACTAAATTTTGTCTATTTTAAGTCTAAAGAAAAATAGAGAGAAAGATGGGGATAAGTGATTAGAATGAACCCAAATTTGGTTTGTATGCCATATCCAGTTGTTGTGAGAAGTCCTCTTTGGCTGGGGAGGACTACCTACAGATAAGAAAACACTACCACAAGATGTTTCTTAGTAGATAAATGAGTGGGCTGCCAAGCTATGTGCTTGTTCTAGGAAGTGTGAAACTTCCCTAGACATGATAGTCTACTTTTGAGAGGTAAAATATTAATAAATAACTAAAAGAGAGGTAAATAGAGAGTAAAAGAGAGATAAAATTACCATTTTTAACAACCTTTATGTAGCAAAGAGTGATAGGGTGTAGGTGAGATTTTTTTTAGTGTTTTAAAATTTGCCTAGGTAGGTTTTGAAGAGGCTAAGGAATTGATATTCACCAACATCAGTAGGATAGTGACCGATATTAGTCAGGCTACTGAGGTTGATAGTGAGGTAACTGATGTTAGTTAGGCTACTGAGGTAAATAGGGGCAATAATTATCTTGGAATTTGTGAAAGGCTTTTTTGGGTCTAAGAAATGGTTTGTATTAGGTCAGAGAGGTTGAGAGAGTTAGGAGAGGGAGTTTATGACTTGGTTAAGTCTGGTCAAAGGTTTGGTATGCATATAATGGGAAACAAGCAAGGAAGATTTGTAACTCCCTCATGGGGGTATGATCAAAAGTGCATAAAGTAGTATAGGGTAGATATAAATAAATAAAATAATAAATATGTAAATGACCTATATCATCAGTGATATACTTAGCTGTGAATGATAAGTGCCAGGTTAATAATCCCTATTAGGGAGTCTAAACCTGAGTGCCTACATAGAGAGAATAAGCAGATGTTGTTAGTCGTCAAGAGCTCAGTTGCTAATGGTGATTGACTTATTTAGAGTGATTGTAATCTTAGATGTCAAAAATAGAATGTCAAGAGCCTGAATGAGAGTAAGAATTGATTTTATTAATTTCTACTAACCTAAACTATAGGTTGGAGTTTGGTTTATATTGCTGATGTTGATGATCCCACTAATATCGGTAGGTATCCTATCGATGTTGGCCATGGGTTGACCGACTTCGATGGCCCTAGAATAGGTAAACCTTTCTATTTTTGGCATATTTTCTATTTTTGTGCATGTCAAGTGTGACACCTATTATAAAATGATAAAAATAAGAGGTTAGGAAGGAAGTAGTTGTTTAGGAATTTAGTTTGGAAGTTGGAATAACTCTTAAGTAATTAGGATGAGGGGACCAAGTCTTGAGGTGACTCACTAGAGGAGAATTAGTCATAGGGTGAGGTGGAAATAGGTATTTTTAATTAACTTAATTAAGTATTTTAAATTAATCAAATATGTGAAGGGTAGAAGTATGGTTTAGGGAGATTAATTGTCATTATTAAAATGGGCTTAGGGGGGTTTTGACATAGGGAGTTATGCATGTGTGTGACATAATTTTAGTGTCTACATTTACCCATTTTTCTCCTTTAATATATATCAACATGTTGTAAGACAAAAATGGGATTTAGAATGTTCCAAGTATTAGATGAGGTATCCCCCCTCAAAATAGAAATTGATGGAGGAGAAACTAGAATCAGGTATCAATTTTATAGAAAGGGAATTGGGTGACTGGTGGAAAATTGAGCATCACTATATATAATGAGCTATAGTTGACAATGTTAATAACATGCAAGGTTACGAAGGACTTGAATAAAAGTAACCAAAGCACAGCTTGTAAGTGATAGCTAACATGTCAAATCAATCAAAGTTGTAGCTCCAATGGTCAATGTGTCCTAGGTATTTGAGGTAGGAAGTGCCCCTCGGAAACACAAAAGGGTTGAAGGTGATAGGACAGGCTTGGTTTCTAGCCACAACACCTAAAATACATGTGTATGCATAATATCCAACTATAGTAAGGATAAGTAATGTAATCTTGGTGTAAAATGGCAAATGAGTGAGGAAATATTCATGATCTCTAAGAACAATCATCAAGGGTGAAGATTTGAGTGATCTTTAATGTCACTTTAGTGTGGTTGTGAGAGATATATGTGATCTCTATTTGCCCCAATGTATGGGTAAGGTTATGCAAAGTTAGGTGTTTTTTTGTTGGAAAACATGGTTGGGAAGGTGACAACATTAGTAATATGGGATGATATTAGTAAGATAAAATACTAACACCAATAGAACTAGGGAAATGTTATCGATGTCGATAAGTGTAAGCACTAATGTCAGCACATTAGGTCAAGATTGCTGACATTGATGGCCAACCAAACCTGATAAAAGGGGGTTTGGTAGCTAACCAAACTCATTTGTAATTTTGCCATTAGAGAGAAGAAATAGGGATTTGAGAGAAATTTGAGATGACAGAACAAGGAGGGGACCCAATAGGAGGTGTAGGACCATAGGAGCTAGCAGTGCCAGCCAAGAGGAGATGATGTATGAAGTAAGAACCCAAACTACTTTGATTTGGTTTTTGGAAGTTTTAGGTTAAATGAGAGGTAGATGTGTAGAAAATAGGATTAGAGAGGTAGAAAATAAGTTAGGGTAGGTGTAGGATAAGTTAGGGTAATTTGGGGGTAGTTTTCTAGGGAGAATAGGTAAGTTGGGTTTGGGTAATTCAGCCCTAGGGCCAAACTAGTTATCGATGTCATTCAATGGTCAAATGACATCAGTTAACATGGCATCAAGGTTGATTGATGTCAGCTGACCTAGCACCAAGGTTGATTAACATTAGCTGACCTAGCACTGAGGTTGGTAGTGTATTATCGATGTCAAATGATACATAGGCTAATAAAGCACTAACATCAGCATTGATGTCAACATCAGTTACTATTGAAAAGTAACAAATAAAAAAAAGGGTGAGTTTTTGATCTCTAGTGGGAGTATTCAACTATCCTAATGGCTGAGCTAGCCTTAGAAGACTCCTTGTCATCTAAGTGCTACCTACATAGCCTAGTTTAGGACCTCAAGCCAATGTAGTTCTCCTAGAACCTAGGAAAAAGATCTACAAGGTTTATTGTAAGGAAAAAAGGTTAAATAAAGATAGTTGAGAGGTCTAATTTTTTTAAAAAGTTAGGTTATAGTGTCAAGAGTCAAGAATATAGGTAGTGAGGCCTTAGAGTTGGAATAGATAGGTAGGCCCAGGGTAGAGAGTAAGAGGTAGTAAAGCCTAGAGTTAGAATATGTAGGTAAGCCTAGGGTAGAGAGAGAGAGAGAGTTAGTGAAGCCCAGAGTAATTAGTAAGGTGGGTTTATGGCTGAGATAACCTTAGAAGACCCCATGTCAACTGAGTGATACCTAAATACCTTAGTTTAGGGCCTCAAACCAATGTAGTTCTCCCAATGAGAAGGGAAAATGTGGTGAGGGAGTGGATTAAAATGGATGTGACTTGATTCATTTATGTATGGATACAGGTAAGGATGGAGCCTACACTATGAGACCATCTATCAAGGTTATTGACATGCATGAGGAGAGATGTTACTCAAAATGAGTGGGATCATATGGTAGCCATCAATTTAGGAGTGCAATGATACTATCTTGTTACATGGGATGTGTCACTGATGATCATGCTGATTGAGAGGTGGGATCATACCACCAACACATTACATCTACTGATCAAAGAGTTGATAGTGACAAAGGAGGATGTCTACAAGATTTTGTGACTATCACTCTAGGGTGAGGAGCTTTTTGCATATTTGAGAGAGGAGTATGATATATATATATATATATATATATATATATATATATATATATATATATATATATATATATATATATATATATATATATATATATGGTCATTTTATATGGGGAGCATGTCAGTGAGGTGACCTACCATTTTATGAGTTTTGTATATAAGCCACTCTATATGGTTGATGAGGAGTAGCATCATCTTAGCATCCTAATGATGATTGAGATCATAGTGTATGCATTACCTAATGCAGACAAAGGGAGATTTTTTTATTTCTTTGACTAGTATGTTTACATAGATGATATAGTAGTGGAACATTTTTTCCTAGGGTCCAGTATTTTTGGCATAGTTATACAAAGAGTTGTGGGGTTTGAGGCTATATCAGTGATACATTTTATGTGTCGACCATCTCCTACACTATTGGTAATATGATCACATCATGGTGACATGACCACTAGGGCTACTTACCACTATTTTGGCTAGCTTTAGGGTTGGATTTAGAGAGTAGAGAGATGGGATGGCACAGACCTGAGTGGATGGTATCATGTGAGACATTGTCTACTATAGGTGCATGATCAAGGGCCTGATCCCTATAGATATTGTGTGGAGACCATATTTGACATACCTAGTTTTTAGAGGGTAGGTAGAGTAGCTTATTAGGTAATAAGTCTCATTATGGGTTAGGGGGAGAAAGTTTAGTGAGTTAGAGATGGTACCTGTGGCACGAGTCAAGAGATAGTTTGGCCTTTTATAGGATATTCCACCTACCTTCCCTTGATATAGGAGGGATGACATAGAGGCACCTTTACCATTACCTAAAGAGACTGAAGGGCCAAATTTTGAGGAGATACCATTAGGGCTAGGTGTTGGGGACCCAAGGTGTATAACTACCTATACAGCTTGGTAGGGTTACATCTGGTAGTGGAGGTTAAGAGGCCACCAAAAAATTTATAAGTGATAGTCAAGGAGAGAGATTTAGTGCTATAGGAATGAGATACAGTAGTATGGGCTTGAGATGTAATGATGCAAGCTCAAGAGATGGTCCAAGTAAAAGGTTTTAGCCTTATAGGGGTAGGTGGTGATGTTATAGGGTCAGATTAGGGATCTACAAGGTTAGGTCATAGCACTATAGGGATAAATGACTATTTTATAGGGTTAGGTGACTGTAGTGACAATAGAGAGAGATATTCTGAGAGCAATAGTAGGCTAGGCCACTCCTCCTCCTCCACTACCACCACAGGGACTAGTATAAGTTGGGCCATCATCAATTTCCATGGGTCCTCCTTAGACTATATCGATGGTGAGGTATTTGACTACCCTAGATGAGATTGCTTAATATGAGAGGGTGATTAGATAATTCCAACAGATACAAAGATATTCAAAGTTTAGAGAGTAGGAGAGGTTGATGTCATGTGTGACAGCTTTTAGCTCATGTCAATGTAGGTGGATAGAGAGTGGTGATGATACTACATCTTCATGACCTCAGGGAGAGCCTTGAGGACCCTAAGTATCAGTGTTTTCTAGTTTTTTTTTGTTTATATATGTTATATGTATATCGGCCTATGAGCTGAAGATGTGAGATGTACATTTTGAGAGAGATTCATGATATTTTTATGATGTAGATGACAAACATGTATTTGAGCACATATTTATATATGAGATGTTTATTCACTACCATAAGTTCATTTGAAATGCATTGCTTATGATTATAATGCTAATATGGATGATGTTCATTTATTGCTATGTTAATTTAGGTGTTTAATGTTGATCATGTTATTGGATGTTTGACTAGCCTTTCCCATTTATGTGATGGTATGTGTGTATTTGATTAGTTATTTTCATCTTAGCATTTTTCCATATTTGTGATGGTGTATGCTTAAAATGAGACTATTGGTTATGTTACTTTATTTTAGCATTTTTCCATATTTTTGATGGTGTATGTGTAAAATAAATAGGTTGGTTAGGTAAATGTTGGTATGACATTATTTTTGCATCTCAAATAGAGATATCAACATGTGATGTGGATGGAAAAATAAAAGGTAGAATGGTCATGCATTGGCAAAGACCATATTTTATCACATAAATAGGCTTAGGAAAATAAGCCTCTTTCATGCCTTATATCTTTGAACCATTCTATTTGTTAGAGAAGCATCATTTTTACCTCATGTTAAGTGAGCTTCATAGTCCCTTGAAAGAGTATGAGAGGAAAATGGGTAGAATGATGGAAAATGTTTAGATATCATAACCTACCAAGTAGAAATGATATATACCTTTTATGGGTGACCCAAGAACTAATATAGGTGATTCCATGACATAATTTTTTTTGTGTGTAAGTTGATCAATGCAGGAAGCTTACAATGGGATTTTTTATAGGTTAATGTCATGCAAAGAGGTGAAGAGCCCTTTGTAATTATTTTTCCCTTTGAGAAAAAATATTAGCTTAGCCATCTTTCAAGGGAGTGGTCTAAGCATTTGTTTTAATTTTAAATAGCTATCCTTTAAGGGAGTAGTCTATTGATAATAGCAGAGGGAAGTTACATATCTATCCTTTAAGGGAGCAGTCTACATTGAAAAATATGACTTGAGATCTTAGAAATTTTTCAAATATCCCATATTGTTTTTACTTTTAGTCATGGACAAGACTATAGAGGCTTATGAGTTTTCCATTGTGAGGATAAAACCATACCACTATGTTATCTAAGTGTATAAGAGTAAGGGTGAAAAGGAAGGGAAATGAATGTAATAGGGATGCTTAAGGGATGAGCTCAAGTTAAACATGAAGTAAAGTGATGTTGGTTTAACAAAAGAATGGTCATAGATGCAAGGCATTTAAAGGCTCAAGTTTTAGCCTTTCTTTAAGAGAAGATAAGTGATAAGTTCCTGAACCATACTTGTGAGTTATGATATAAGGTCCAAGGCAATTAGGAGTAAATTTACCCCATATACTTTTCTCCATGTTCATCACATGTTGATTTTATTTCAAGACAAGATCTCCTATATTAAAATCTTAGTTTTTGAGGTTTTTTTTATAAGCATGTTTGATATGCTCTTGATAGATTTGGAGGTGGTTAATGGCTATGAGATGGTGCTCATCAAGCAATTCAAATTGGGCCAAATGTTTTTGGTGAAAGTCATTGTTAGTAAGTATGTCATGTAGATATATGTGAAGAGAAGGAATCTAGACCTCCAGAGGTAAAACATATATCCCATATACCAATGAAAAAGGTGTAGCACCCATAGGAGTTTGAATGCTAGTGTGGTAAGCCCATAAAGCAAAAGGAATGTGTGTGTGCCAATCTTTGCACATATCATTAACTACCTTCATGATAATATTGGTCAAAGTTTTGTTAGAAGCTTTTTCTTATCCATTAGCTTAGGGATAGTATGGTGATGAGAAGCTTAATTTGATTCCAAATACATCACAAAGACCTTGAACAATCTTATTTTTGAAAGACATGCCATTATTGGTTATAATTTTTTCAGGTACACCAAAATGATAGATGATGTGATGGTTAATTAAGTCAACAATTTTGTTAGCTTTTATAGAAATGAGAGGGATGACCTCAACCCACTTGGTGAAGTATTTAGTGGTAGAAATGATAGAGCGATGATGAAGTGATGAATGAGGTTTAATCTCTTTGATTAGATATAAGATCCATTGAGAGAAGGGCCAAAAGTCTTTGGCAACTTGTAATGCATGATTGGGAATGTGAATGAGGTTAGCATGTTGTTGACACTTGATGCAATACCAAATGTAGCCAACACAATCTTTATGAAGTGTGGGCCAATAATAGCCAAGTTGAATAATAGATTTAGCAATTGTGTGACCATTGAAATGCCCACCACAAATCCCATCATGGATTTCCTTAAAAACAAATGGAGTCTCAGTATTAGTTAGGCATCTAAAGAGAAGACCATCAAAAGTTCACTTATAGAGAAGTCCCCCTAGTATAGTATAATGAGCAACACATTTTATGAAGGCCTATTTCCCATTATTAGAAAGATCATGAGGGGTAATAAAGAAGGAAAGATAATCCATGAGTTTTTTATACCATTAGTCTTATGGGTTGGTTTTTACATTTTTGACAAAGAGGATGTTAGCTGAGATATATGAGGGTAATGTTAAATGATGTATGGTGACATATATTCTTGAAGAGGAGGATGAAGAGAGTATGTATGAAGCAAGTGAAGCCATCATGTCAGAAAAATTATTTGTATATTGAGGAATAGTTTGCAAGAAATATGAGTCAAATGATCCCAAGAGTGTATCTACATGATGTTTATACGATTGCAAAATTTTGTTTTTGCATAGGTAGGAACAATTAACTTGGTTAACCACTAGCTGGGAATTACCAAAAATGGTTATGGATTTGATACCCAAGAAAGAGTGATTTGAATTTTGAGAATCAAAGCCTCATATTCAACCATATTGTTAGTGCATTCAAAATTTAGTTTAAATGACAAAGGCATAGGCTTACCGTTTAGAGGAATAAGTATGACCCCCATACGCCCACCATGTTAGAATTTAGATCCATCAAAGAACATCATCATTTGATAGGAGATGTAATCAGTGGAGAATGTTGTAATAGATTTATCATGGAATTCAAGGTTTGAATGTTGGTTGTCATGGAAAGGGGCAGTATCTAATTAGTTAGTGATTGTTTGCCCTTTAATAGATTTTTTTTGAATAAACTCTAAATTGAATTCAGCAAGAAGCATGGGCCATCAAGCTACACATTAGTTATGATAAGGTTTAGAATGCATATATTTGAGAGGATTAGTATGGGTGACCACATAAGTTTTGTGATTTAGGAGATAATGGTGAATCTTAGAGGTGGAAAAGACCAATGCAAGGCAAATTTTTTCAATATGGGTATATCGAGTCTCATAATTAATAAGTGTGTGGCTTATGTAATAAACCACCTTCTCTCAATGTTGTCATCTTGATGTGCAATCATAACACCTAGTGAATGGTCTATTGTGGAGATGTATAGGTAAATAGGTTGATTTTCCTTAGGTGGAATAAGAACTAGTGGGGAAAAGAGGTATTGTTTAAGTGTGTTAAAGGCTTCCTAGTAGTCTATATTCCATTAAAAGGAGACATCCTTTTTGAGGAGATGATGAAAGGGTTGGTAGCAGTCTAACAATTTGGAAATGAAAAATTGAATTGACTAAAGTTTTCCTTGTAGGCTATCGATTTATTTGATATTAATAAGTGGAGGCATCTCTAGGATTGATCTAACCTTATCAGGATCAACCTCGAGTTTACTAAAAAGAACACCAAAGACACATTTATTTGGGTTTAGTCGAATGTTATATTGGAGGAGATGAGTGAAGATGTTTTGAGAATTGTCAAGTATTCTTATCAAAGTTTAGACTTATCGAGTAAGTCATCCATGTAATCTTCCATAATTTTGTGTAGGAGATCATGGAAAATGTAGGTCATGGTGCATTGGTAATTTACACCAGTGTTTTTTAGGCCAAAAGGCATGACCCAATAATAGAAAGTCCCCCATGGGTTAACAAAGGTGGTATTGTGTTAATCCTTAGGAGCGACCAAGATTTGATTATATCCAAAGAATCTATCCATAAGTGATAACATCTCATGTCCGATAGTTAGATCAATAAGCTAGTTAATACTAGGCAATGGAAAATCATCTTTTGGATAAGCAAGGTTTAAATCATGATAGTTAGTGAAAATATGGATTCCCTCAGTCATTTTTGTGATAGGAACAATATTGGAAATCCATTGTGGGTAGTCAATGGCTTGGATAAAGTTAATAGAAAGGAGGCATTAGAAATCTTCTTTGACAAGGAGAGTGATACAAGGATGCATTTTATGAAGCTTTTACTTAACAGGTTTAGCATCTTGATTGGTGACAATGTTATGGGTAATGATAGAGGGATCAATACAAGGAATGCCATTATAAGACCACGTGAAGGATTTGGTATGGTCATTAAGAAATATGGCATAATTAGCTTGTTCATAGGAATTTAAAGATTGGCCAATCTTGAGGATGCGAGGGTTAACATGGGAGGGAACATTAATGTCAATGGTTGATTCATTTGACATAGCTTGGGTTTTAGATGGGAGTGATCATTAGATAAAAGAATCATCCATACCCATGTAGGTGAGAATTGCATCATCATCCTAACATTGGATAATGTTAATAGTGGGATAATCTTCATCAATTATTTCAAGATGAATGAGAGGAAGGGACCTTGTTTCCTTACCTTGACGATAGGTGAGAGGCCCCAAATGGATGGCATATATTGAAAAAAAAATAAGAGGTAATGAAAAGGAAAGAATCTTGATCTTCAAGGTGTTAAAATGGAATTTATAAATTACTAAAAGAAATTAGGGAGATGGAATTAAGGGAGCTGACAAAAGCTTCAAGGGGTTGGGGATCATCTTATTTTACCTCAGTTTATTTCAAAGCACTAGTCAAAGCTTGATGATGTTAGGATGAGCTTTGGATTAACTCATACAAATACATCTTCCTAGGAGTTTGGTGAAGCTGCTTCACCATTGAGCTTTGAATAACATCTGATGATGTTTTTTTAGGGACACCCAAGATGGAAATCTTAGGATTAGTATGGGGAGTGTCTTTGGTGAATGGATGGGTCCAAGGTGTAGTGACCTTTTCCTTAGCTTTATCTTTTTGGTTTTGTGATCTTGTGGCAACATTAACTGTGTTGATTTGAAAAGTTGGTGAGGGAGGTGGGAAAGGGGTGACAACAACATCTTTGGATTTGAATTTTTGTGGAATAGTAAGAGGTATAGTAGATGTAAAAGGTGGAATAAGAGGAAGGTTAATGATAGTGTCATAAAAAAGGGTATCAACATCGAAGTGTTGTTGAATAACCACTGTGAGGGCTTTATAATTCTCAGTATTATGTCCAAGTGAACAATGATATAAACAAACTTATGTATCATCAAACCAAGATGGATTCAATTTAGAAAGACTATAAGGCTTAATGGGAGGAAGAGTTATTACCAAAGCTTGAAATAAATGATGTAAGAAAAAGCATTAGGAGCCTACAAGTGGGCTTGCACTTGTTGTACTAATAGGAGTGGACACCTTATTTTGTTTTGATGTTGGAAGAATAATTTTACATGGTATCCTATTTGGTGATAGTAAAGTTATGTGTTTTGTTATCACTTTCCTAGTGTTATATGTGAGAGGCCTACCAGATGGCAAAGGCAGGAGTGGAGATAACTTGACCTTTTGTTTGGCTTGGTTAGATGATATTCTAACTAAAGTAGAAGGATGTGGCCCCAAAATGGATGGTAAAGTTGAGGGTTGAATAAGGTATTGGTGAGGTATAGAAATCTTAACATTATTCTATGTTTTAGGGAGAGAAAATCCAACTTATGTTTGACGAGTCAAATCTAATTTTACATATGGATAAATTGAATTAGAAATAGGGCATACACCTAAAGGCCTAATCTACTTTAATGTAATATATTCATGTGAGGATGAGGGTTCTGACATAGATGGCTGAAATTCTAGTGATTTTGGTGAAGAAACTCTAGCTTTGTTAAAGACCTTAGGTTAAAGTGTAGTAAGGGGATTGATAGTAAAGGTTGACATTCATTGTGTTATATATAGAGTCTTAAGCTGGTCCCAAAATACTGCATGGTCAAGTTTTGTGGAGTCAAGAAATTCTAAAATTTTCACCAAACATGAGAAGGGTTTTGACAAAGTTGAAATAAGCCTTACGGTTGTGTCTTTAGAAATCTACAGTGTTTGGGAAAGATGAAAATTTCTGGTTTCTACTACTTCAGGCCAAAGACAAGAAAGAATCACAATAGGGTCTTCTTTGATAGAGATAGGAGAAAAGACTTGATCTACCATAGGTATATGGGAGGTAGGTGAAGTAGGTTCTTCAAGAGGGTATATCATAGGTATTATGGCTCCCTCAACATGTGGGCATGGCATGGGTAAAGTATGATCCTCCATAGGTAGAAGAATGGGTAAGAGTGGTGCAATTGGAGTAGGAAAAATAGGTCTCTCATCTATTATGGAAGTAGATGATATGGACTCTTCTAGGTGCAAAGGTGAAGTGGGTGGGGTACCACTCTCTATATGTAGAGGAGAAGTAAGTGAAGAAGGTTCCTCAAGAGGGTATAATGTAAGAATGATGTTCCATCCAACATGTGGTTGAGGAATAGGTAGAGTTTGGTCTTCAAGTGATAATAGGATAGGTAATATTGGGACTATAAGCTCCTCAAGTGGCAAAAGGAGTGGCAAAGGAAGCTCTTCCTCTTGAAGGGGTGGAATGGGTGAAATAGGCTCTTCTACTTGAGGAGGAAGAATGGGCAAAATAGGTGCCACTTAATGTGGGGGGGGGGGGAGTCGATGAAATAGGTGTCTCCTATTGAGGGGCCAATTGAACTAAAGATAAAGGAAAGACCATATTAACTGTATGGATATTATGATCTCTTGAGTTAGTTGTGGATTGGACAATATTTTGGTTTCATGAATGGTTGGGAAAATGGTGTTTAAACACATCCATACTTTGATTAGGAGGTGCATTAAGATTATCCAAGATGAGATCACCTCTATCAAGCATATCTTAAATAATGTTCTTGAGCATCTTACAATTATTAGAGTTGTGAACTTTAACTTGATGGCAATCACAAAACTCATCTTACTTGTACCAGGTTAGGATAGGATGGGAAGGGTCAAACTATATAGGAGGTTTAATCTTAGGAAGGGTTATGATACCTTGTTGTAATAGTTTATCCAAAATAGATGTATATGATTCCCCAGTGGGAGTATATTGTCTTTGTTCATACTGTTGTTGGAATTTCTTGGTCAAATTTTGAGAAGTTAAAGTATTCAATTGGTTGATGGTTGTGGAAGAGTTTGACTTAATGACGCCTTTAGCCTTTTGGTTAGAGGGATAATTTTAGAGGAGGAGTCATTTATCTTGGTATTGGGATTATTACTACGCAACTTCACTTTGCCTTCATCAATAATACAAACCTCAAGTTTTCATGCCATGGTAAAAGCTTGATCAAATGTGCAGAAAGTTTGTACCCAGAGTGTGGATGAGATGTTATTAGCACATGCCCTTGATAAAATCTCAATAAGCTCAGGTTGGGGTAAGGAGAAGGAGATTTGATTGATCAAACTTCTCCAATGAGTGATAAAATCAGAAATAGACTCATCATCAAATTATCTGATAGAATATAGGTCTATTATAGAAACCTTCTTAGAAATGTTAATAGAGAAATGGTCTAGGAATATTTGTGTAAGTTAGGTAAATGAAAAAATGGAGTGATGAGGTATAGAGATAAACCAATCCAAGGTAACACCTGAAAGAGACATAGGGAAAGTGTGAAGTAGTAATGCATCATCATGTCCTATTAAATAATAAGCATGTCTAAATGCTTGTAAGTGTTGTTGTGGGTCCTCTTTACTATGAAAACAAGTAAATTTAGGGAGTTCCCATTGGCTTGGATAAGGGAGAATAGGAACATAAGGATGGATTGGTTCATTACATATCTGATCATAAGATAATACATTCTTTGAACCAAAAATTGATGTCTCTAAATTATGTTAGGATTGTGGAGCTAAAAGCTTCACTGATGCAAACAGGAGAGGAGGTTGCTGAAGGTTGCTGAGTTGTAGAAGAAGTTGTTGGGGTCGGTCTGATCAGCCGACGTCGGCGGGATAGCACAGAGAAGCAACCGACGTCGGTCATATATCGGCCAACGTCGGTCACCTCCAGGCGGACAGGGACCGGCGTCGGTCGCCTGTGTGGTTTGACTGCGAGCTATTTACGGGCAGTGAGCTAACGAACCAAGAGTTTGCATGATGAGTGCTAATTTTAGACTCATAGCTGCGGATCTAATTATGGTAATTAGATGTCTGATCATTGTTTGGATGAGATCTATATAATAGACTCATGGTTGTATTGGAAAAGCGTGCTAGGGAGTAAGAGAGCATAATTATAAGCTCCTTCTGTGTGTGAGGTAGAGCTATGGTGCGTTCCTCCTAGTGCCACAGTACCAGGTGTGTTGGTGCTGGATTGGAGAGCCAGCTGGGTTCTTCAATAAGTAAGATCGTTGATCTGCAGGTGTATGTGTGTGCAAGGTCGAGGTTCACAGGTGATTAGAACCATTGCTTGATTTGCAGGTGTGCAAGGTCATACAGACAGCAACACAACAGGGAGCAGTATCAGGCATGATCTACTTGGAGTACAGGTTTGTACTCGGATAGAGCAAGAGGAAGGCAAGGGAGTTCCTTCCATAAGTATGGTCTGTTGAATTGCAGGTTGTTGCAGATTCATGGGAGATCTACTTGAAGTACCTTGAGTACTTGTGGAGCACGTGGAGTGCTTGTGGAGTGCGTGGAGCACTTGTGGTGTGCGTGGAGCACGGGAGGTGAACACCAACTCTGTATTTGAGTTGGGTGTTGGGACCTGTGAGAGGGAGAGCTTTGGGGAGAAGAATTACTGTTCACTTGAGGCGTGGGAAACCTCTGTAAGGTGGTGGAGAAGAAGTGGCATCTTCTTTATTGTATTCTTTTCTGTATAAAGTGTTAATACAATTTGGTATTGTCTCTCATATCATGTGTTATTCTGAATTCTAGTTACTTGGTGAATCTGGTTAATTTCTGCATATTAAGTTGCTTGGTATTGGTAATCAAATTGTGTGCTTCTGGTGTACATCCTCTCCCAACAAGTGGTATCAGAGCCTTGGTTGTAGGTTCTTGAGCTTGATACCAACAGGTGGTATCTGAGCTGAGGTTGGAGGAAGCAGGTTTTGTGTTTGGTTACAGGGCACTCTCAGGGGCTTCTGATCGAGTGGGAGTAGAGCAACAGCAGATCAAAGTAAGCTAAGAATGGAGGAGTTGAAAAGCACAGATGGTCACTCACGGTCCTATGGAAAGAAAGAGCAGGTAAAAGATTATTGTTGGTTGGTAACAGATCAGCATGAAGAAACTGAAGATACAGATGTAGCAGGTGTTGTTGCACAGGATGTGTTTGCAGATTTCTTGGATAAAGTTGAATCTTGGATAAAAGATTCGGTTGCCTCTTTCCATGCAGTTCCAGGTAGTGGAGCTGGTAAGCCTTGCCAAAGGATTGGCAACGGGGAAGTGAAGCTAAAATTGCAGGCGGCCAACACACAGGTGTTGATGAATGTCATGCAGGTCCCAGGTTTGGAGATGTGGCTAATTTCTTCAGAAAGATTGGGTGATGAGAGATGCACAAGAACTCTCACAGCGGATGCACTTGAATTAGCTGGTGGTAATAAAATAGGTATCCTTTATCTACTTGTTTATATTACTGATTCTTCTTCTGTTGCGGAGACGTGGCTTCGTAGGCTTGGTCACATGAGCAGGAAGGAGATGCATGTTCTTAAGCGGAAGACAGATATATTTGACAGGCTTAAGAACTGGAAAGCCTTGGTGTTTATGGAGGAGATGGCGGACAGAACCCAGTGGATGTGGCTGGATACTTCTGAGCAGGGCAATTTGGACATGGACTTTGATTCAAAGAAGCTCGCGGGTAAAAAGTCATCACTCACAGGCGAACACAGGTACCGATGTCAGTCAGGAGGAACCGGCGTCGAACAGACAGGTGCCGATGTCGGTCATGTGCAGACCGAAGCCGGCGATGTCAGGTAGGGTAAGACCGATGTCGGTCACGGGACCGACGTCGGCAGCAGGTAAGACCGATGTCGGTTAGAAAGACCGACGTCGGCAGCAGGGACACCAGCGCAGGCAGGTTGGTAGTCAGGTACAGACGCATGGAACCGACGTCGGTCGGATGCAGACTGTGGGGTGACCGAGGTCGGTCACTGTAAACGGATTTTGGGTGGACAGCAAGCTGTCAAGGAGTCTCAAACACCCATACGGAGGACTGAAGGCATAAGTAGGCCCTCAAATTCGTTGTTCCTCTTCTTTATACATGTTGCTGATTGTAGAGTAGGAAGGATCCAGGAAACAGGTGTGAGCTTGGCATGGATGAGGATGTGATTCCTTGGAGGAGAACCAGACAGGTGTGTTTTGGTAGAGATGCCAGCAGGTATAAAAGCACAGAGATGAATGGATACCTTAGTAGAAGAATAGAGAGAACGGATACGTGAGACGGAAGACCAGGTATGTGGTCTTGTGGAGCTGCAGGACAGTGTTACAGGTTTTGACAGGTGGAGGACGAAGCATGGCTTCAGTCAGTGTCAGGGTAACTACTGTGGTTTTGTCTTACCAGGGGGATGATGAGTCATGACATCATTCTGTTGCTGTATGTGGATAGTATGCTAGCTAGCAGGGGTGTACATACAGGGTTTTGCTGAGCTAAGGGTAAGATTAGTTTAGTGGCATGTCAGGAGGAGTTTTGGAGCAGCGAAATTCTTTGACATGGGAGGCATGGAGATCACAGGTTGATTTTGTCTCGAGTGGGAGCTGATGTGAATCAGGTGTTGACGAGGTTCAGGATACAGAGCTGGAGCACACTAAGGGCTGGACAGGTACAGTGTCCGAAATCACATGAGGTCTGGTATAGACCTGAGTATTCCCATGCAGTGGGAGCTGTCAGAGAGTTAGGAGCCAATTCGGGGAAGTGAGTTCTCAGGTTTTTTGAGAGGGACCGGCAGCAGGTGTTGCTATGCAGGGTCAGGACTTCACTACATGTATTTGTAGGTTCGGATGTGGCAGGTTACTCGGATGACAGGTGGTACACCACGGGATGTGTGGTGGGTTGTCTTCAGGTGGGAGCTTGAAGAGGGATACAAACCAGGAAACAGATTAGACGGAGTACAGGTATAGGTACAGTGCAGCTGTTTATCTCCAAGTGGGAGATTGTTAGGATTGTGGAGCTAAAAGCTTCACTGATGCAAATAGGAGAGGAGGTTGCTGAAGGTTGCTGAGTTGTAGAAGAAGTTGTTGGGGTCGGTCTGATCAGCCGACGTCGGCGGGATAGCACAGAGAAGCAACCGACGTCGGTCATATATCGGCCGACGTCGGTCACCTCCAGGCGGACAGGGACCGGCGTCGGTCGCCTGTGTGGTTTGACTGCGAGCTATTTACGGGCAGTGAGCTAACGAACCAAGAGTTTGCATGATGAGTGCTAATTTTAGACTCATAGCTGCGGATCTAATTATGGTAATTAGATGTCTGATCATTGTTTGGATGAGATCTATATAATAGACTCATGGTTGTATTGGAAAAGCGTGCTAGGGAGTAAGAGAGCATAATTATAAGCTCCTTCTGTGTGTGAGGTAGAGCTATGGTGCGTTCCTCCTAGTGCCACAGTACCAGGTGTGTTGGTGCTGGATTGGAGAGCCAGCTGGGTTCTTCAATAAGTAAGATCGTTGATCTGCAGGTGTATGTGTGTGCAAGGTCGAGGTTCACAGGTGATTAGAACCATTGCTTGATTTGCAGGTGTGCAAGGTCATACAGACAGCAACACAACAGGGAGCAGTATCAGGCATGATCTACTTGGAGTACAGGTTTGTACTCGGATAGAGCAAGAGGAAGGCAAGGGAGTTCCTTCCATAAGTATGGTCTGTTGAATTGCAGGTTGTTGCAGATTCATGGGAGATCTACTTGAAGTACCTTGAGTACTTGTGGAGCACGTGGAGTGCTTGTGGAGTGCGTGGAGCACTTGTGGTGTGCGTGGAGCACGGGAGGTGAACACCAACTCTGTATTTGAGTTGGGTGTTGGGACCTGTGAGAGGGAGAGCTTTGGGGAGAAGAATTACTGTTCACTTGAGGCGTGGGAAACCTCTGTAAGGTGGTGGAGAAGAAGTGGCATCTTCTTTATTGTATTCTTTTCTGTATAAAGTGTTAATACAATTTGGTATTGTCTCTCATATCATGTGTTATTCTGAATTCTAGTTACTTGGTGAATCTGGTTAATTTCTGCATATTAAGTTGCTTGGTATTGGTAATCAAATTGTGTGCTTCCGGTGTACATCCTCTCCCAACAAATTAGACATCTTGTCCATTAGCATCTTAATGAGATCTGGAGGGGGATTAGTTTGGGGGATTCCTCCTAAGTTATGGGGAAGCTGATAGGAAGTAGAGAGAGTGTATGACATAGCTTGTTGAGGTTGTGTTAGGGAAAAATAAGGATAATGAGTCATAGGTTGAGGTGTAGAAAGAAAAGGGACTTTTCCCATTGGGTTGGAGACTATGCCTTGGTTGGTTGTTGTTACTATAGGTTGAATCATTGGCATGGTTAGGTTGGATGAAGGGTGAGTTATAACTTGGGTAATTATAGGCATGAGGGTGGATGGAATAGGTACCACTAAATTTTAGAATAGGGTGTGACTTGGCTAAACCAGTTGTGGTTGTGAAAGTAAGAAAATTACACCAGTGTTTAAGTAGGATTGGGTGGTTGGAGATGCCACATTTTGGACATTGTTTATAGTTGGGTTACTTGTCAAAGTGGTAGTTTCGGTAATTATGGGAAAAATAGTGGATGTAACTAAAACTGAGGTTGTCTCCATCAAAGAGGTTGGCATACCATAGATTGGGTCCCCCACAAAATTATGGGTTCAGCTCATAGCAAGGTATTGTTGAAGGGTTACCGCATTACGATCAAGAAATTTAGAAAAATCTTGATCTCCCTCAGGCACAATGGGAATTTGGTTAGGGCTGGGAGTATGCTCTATATCTAAAGTATGCCCCATGATAGAATTGAAAGTGAGAGGGGAAGGTGGAAGTGGTTGTTGGCTTGTGTAATTAGTAAGAATTTTGGCTTGAGCTCATGTTAATACCATGCAAAAGGTGGTTTAAATAGTATTACTACTCTATATTTGAAATAGAATAAAGAAAAAATAGGTTTGAGTAGAGGAAAATGGATTATTTTAGCTTGTTATTTTGAGCAAATAAAACTACACAATCATCATCATTGATAGGTACGACTGATATCAGTAGGAAAAGTTCATCGACATTAGTAGGACAACCAATGTCAGTAGGTAAAGTTTACTAATACGCTAATGTTAACCAATGTCAATCACTATAAGATCTAATGTTTTAAGAAATTAGAAGCTGAAAATAGGTAAAATAATGGATGTAAAAGGTCTGTGTAAGAAGGAATAACACTCAGAAAACCTAAGATAACAAGTTATATAAATTGAGCTTTAGAAATAGAATTGATTTTTTGAATCAATAGAAAAGCATCCTTACTAACTCAAAAATATAGAAGGTAATTGAAAAGGAGAAAAAGAACATGCAAACAACAACTATTAAGTGCTAGAGATTAATTTTAGTCTCATGTTGGCTTATGCCTTAATCAAATAGTGAGAAGAGAATTTGGTTATCGAAGGTACTAAGAAGCAATCTAGAGTTGGTTTCAGGTTTGTTTTGGTGCTCAAGAGGGAATTTGTGTTAGACTAGGTATGTGGCTTGTTATAGGAGCTTGATCTCTACACTTCATGAACCTAGATCTGAGCCAGGCTATTTAGACAAAATATACCTTCTATCTAGAGATTATACTCCACTAGAGAATGGAGTGGGTTCTCCCCTTGGTTGTGAAATCCAAGTAGGATAGCCGAGTAGGGTAAGGTGATCCACCAGGTGATGAAATCCTGATGGGCCTTTTCTTAGGTGAGTTTTAATGCTTGTTTATATGAATGTGGTTTGGTTATGTAACATAGGTGTACTGCAATTTATTCTAAATGCTTTTAATTAACTAGGTGAGTTAATATGCAAAAAGCAAACTATGAAATGCAGTAAGTTTTAAACCTAAATATGAAATGTTTAGATTTGAATGAAAATGGAGAGTAAATAGGAATAGAGTATGAATTTGACTATCCTAATGTGCATGCAAGAGGAAATAAAGAAGAGATTCTCTCTTTTTTTTGTAAAATAAAATGATAAATTGTTTTAGAGGCAAGGAGAAAAGAAAGAAGATTTTATTTTTAATGCCTTTTAAACAAAGAATAAGATATTAAATTTTTTGTTTTTATGAGGAAAGAGTGGAAGAAATGAAATTTTCACTATAATTCACCTATATGAATGTTTAAAACAAGAAATGAACCCAAGAAAAACTCCAGGGTCCCACCAGGCATGCTAGAAATGTTTCATTAAATTTTGTCTATTATAAGTCCAAAGGAAACTAGAGAAAAAGATGGAAATAAGTGATTAGAATGAGCCCATATTGGTTTTCATGATTTATCTAGACATTGTGAGCAATCCTCTTTGGCTAGGGAGGACTAACTGTAGATAAGAAAACACCACCACAAGATGTTTGTTAGCAGATAAATGAGTGGGCTGCCAAGCTACGTGCTTGTTTTAGGAAGTGTGAAACTTCCCTAGTGATGACAGTCCACTTTTAAGAGGCAAAAGAATAATAAATAATTAAAAGAGAGGTAAATAGAGATTAAAAGAGATAAAATTACCATTTTTAATAACCTGTATTTAGTAAAAAGTGACAGGGTGCAAATGAGATGTTTTGTTGGTGTTTTAGAATTTGTCTAGGTAGGTTTTGAAGAGGCTAAGGAATTAACAGTCACTATCATCGATAGGATAGTGACTGATATCAGTCAAGCTACCAAGGTCGGTAGTGAGGTAATCAATGTTAGTTAGGCTAGCAAGGTTGCTAGGGGAAATAATTGTTCAAGAGTTTGTAGAAGGATTTTCCAAGTCTAGGAAATGGTTTAGATCATGTCAGAGAGGTTGAGAGAGTTAGGAGAGGGAGTTTATGACTTGGTTAATTTTGGTCAGAGGTTTGGTATGCATATAAGGGGGAAAAATCAAGGAAGCTTTATAATTCCTCATAGAGGTATGTTCAAAAGTGCTAAAGCAATATAGGGTAGATATAATGAAATAGAAGAATAAATATGTAAATAACCTATAGTATTAGTGATATACTTAGCTATGAATGATAAGTGCTAGGTTGATAATCCCTATCAGGGAGTTTGAACCTAAGTGCCTAAATAGAGAGAACAAATGGATGCTTTTGGTCCTTAAGAGCTCAGTTTTTTATAGTGATTGACTTATGTAGAGTGATTGTAAGCTTGGATGTCAAAAATAGAATGTCAAGAGCCTGAATGAGAGTAAGAATTGATTTTATTAATTTCTACTAACCTGAACTATAGGTTAGAGTTTGGATTATATTATTGACATCAGTGATCCCACTGATGTTGAAAGGTATCTTGCCAATGTTGGTCATGGGTTGACCAATGTTAGTGGCCCTAGAATAGGTAAACATTTCTATTTTTGGCCTATTTTCTATTGTTATGCATGCCAAGTTTGACACCCATTATAAAATGGTAAAAATAGGAGCTTAAGAAGGAAGTAGCTATTTAGGAATTTAGTCTGGAAGTGGGAATAATTCTTAAGTAGTTAGGATGAGGGGACCAAATCTTGAGGTGACTCACCAGAGGAGAATTAGTCATAGGGTGAGGTGGCTAAGTAAGGTGGCAATAGGGTTTTTTGATTAACTTAATTAAGTATTTTAAATTAATTAAATGTGTGAGAGGTAAAAGTATGGTTTAAGGAGATTAATTGTCATTATTAAAATGGACATAGGGGGATTTTGACATAGGGAGTTATGCACATATGTGTGATGTAATTTTGGTGTCTACACCTCCCTTGATTTGTCAATCCATTTTGACAAAGTCTTGTTGAGTCAACTAACCAACCCGTCATTTTGCTCCACCCAATTAAAATAGTCTCCATCCTCATGGATGAGGACTCATCCACAACCATTGATCATTTAAAACATTGAAAAATTCCAAATGATCCTCAACCATTAGATCCTTTTCTAGGCTTCTATAAATAGGCTTACAAATCTCCATTTTCAATCATCCCTTTTGAAATCATAAAATCCCTTTTTTCAATGAAAATCCTTTGCCATCATCAAGCATCCCTATTGAGAGAACTATATATGGTATGATATTCACACATAGACATTGTCTAAGTGGGTTATGTAGGTAGTGCTCAGAGACATGGGGTATCTAGGGTCAACTCGGCCACTACCTTCAATATCATTCCTTTTGAGGAAATACTACATCAAAAGCAAATCAAAGTCATCTCTTTTGCATCCAAATGTTGCCTATTTCACCTTTTCATTGGAGGAGTGAGCACCAAATTTTAATAGAGAAAATCATATCTAAATTGCAATGGAAGATTCTTGTGTCTAAACTATGAATATTTTTTATTGTTGTTTCTTGTATTTATTTCTTTAACTCTGGTAGGATTTATCTTAGAATAGACTTGTTATTTATCTTTGCACTTTTTAATTCATACAATTTGATAGGTTTGCTTGTGAAATGGAATGGAAAATGATAATGGAATGAATGATGGAGAGGAAATAAATAAATACCGGTACTTTCAATCACATGTAATGTTGTTGATGTTAGATTCAACATAACTTTAGATGTGGCAAGGTTAAAGACCTGTTCACTCAATAAGACCACCAGATTTTTATATTATTTGGGCCCGAGAGTAGATAGTATCTAATTAGGCTATAGATAGGAAGTTATTTTGATTTGATCTTTGATTTTATCTTCATCAATTAGTGAAAAACTCCTGTGCTCAACTATTGGCACCTTGAAGAGGTTTTCACCAATGAAGTTGTCTTAATTGTTCCATAGTGCCTCCAGGAATATTTCACTAATGAACATTAGCTTTTGACTTTGATTGTCTTTTAGTGCTTTCAAAAAAGTTTCACTAAAAGATGTTAAGTTTGAACTTTGCTTGTCCCCTAACTCCTTCTAAAAGGTTTCACTAGGAGAATGTTCTTATACTACATGAATTTGGTCTTGACCTCCTTGCTCTTCCTCAATTACTATGTCACCATAGATGCAGTTCAACAAAGTGTGATTCTATCGGTCCCAATAGACACTTGTGGGAGATGGAATGTTAATAATATGGATATGTTGGGTGATGGTAATGGCCTATGGAATGGTAATGGAATGGGGGATGGTAATAGAATAGGGAGAGGTTACATAATCCTCATATAAGATACTAGGATAACTTATGTCAAAGCTGAAGTATTCATCCTCAAAAACTATAGAAGGATCAAAAATGATTTCAAATTGATCTGTAAGGCATGCATAACCAATGTTGTAACAGTCATGAACATATTATGTATCTAAATATGATTCTAACTTAATAAACTCTAAATCTGATGTTGAGACTAATGTTGATTCTAATTTTGATGCTAAATTTAATGTCAGTCCAAGAATAAAACCTAACTCTAACTTTGATTCTTCATCTGATGGTTACTCTTTTATAATGATGTCTTGTTGAATGTTTCATATTGGATAAGTAACAGCCTGTGATGGCATGGTGGGCTCCATAAAAAATAGTTTAACAAAGTGAGACTCTTCAAAGATGGGGAAAAGGTCAAGAGACAACTCCTTAGAGACTATCTTATCAATAAGAGGATCTTGAAAAAGTCATATGGTTGAGGTAATGATTTCCCAAAGGTAGTTATAATCACTAAGAAGTGACTCAATAAAGACTGGCTCATCAGAGTGAGACTCCTTGATAATTGGTATAGGATTGAATGGTGATTCATCATATGTTGACTTATCATAAATAGTTGGTTTAACAAATACATCTTATATTGGTTGGTTATTTTAGACTTGGTTTTTAATGAGTTGGAAAATACCAGTTTTGAACATAACTTAGTCTTAGAATCATTATATCGATTGAGGTTTTGATTGGATTGGTATTGGATGAGGAATGGCCTATAGTTAGATAATGGTAGGGAATTGGGGATAATGATTTCTCACATGAGCCAAAGGATAAAGTCCTAAAATGGTAATGATAGGGTGGTGTGGAGCCTAGTTTTTCACACAAGCCAAAGGACTAGGTCTTAGAATGATGAAAGGGCATTGTGGAACCTAGTTGCTCATACAAGCCAAAGGGTTAGGTATTACAAGGATAAGTTTGGGGCATTGTGGAGCATGGTTTCTTGCACATGCCAAAGGATGAGGTCCTGGTATGGAAATGATGTGACATTGCGGTCCGAAAATAGAAATGGTATGATGTGGTGGAGCTTGATTACTCACATAATCCAAAAAGCATCCAAGTCATCTTCATAAACCATATCATCCCAGTTGATAAATTGATTTGGATTTTGTGGATTTTGACTATATTCCCCATATGGAGAATTTTAGGGAGAATAATAAAAATCCTTAGAAATTCTATCTTTGTAGGGGTTTCTAGTTAGATTTTATGCAACTATTCTATCATAATTTGGATTGTATGTGAATCCACCATAAGTGTAGATAGACATATTTACATAAATTATGAAATCTCCAAAACAAAAGGCTTAGAGTTTACAAACTCTAAAAAACTATGTCCAAAGGAAAAATGGTTCAAACTTGGTTTAACTTGGTCAAAAGGGTGGAGTTGTATCTCTAAAATGGTTTGAAAGTGGATATGTATTTCTAAAATAATTTGTGATAGAACTTGGCATAAAATAGTCTAACGTCAAATGTCATACACACAAAAGGTCAAGCTTCTGAATAAAAACCAGCCTGTCAAAGGTTGAGGTCAAAGTGTTCCAAACAAGGTCTAAACTAGGAAAGGGAAAAGAGTCGCTAGGTCTTTTGTCCAAATGTGGAATTAAAATCTAGGCTCAAATAGGCTATGCTAGGACTTTTGTCCAAATGATGTAAAAATATAGACTTGAAATAAGGGCATAATGTGAATTTGATTTAATCTAACAAGTTTGGAAATAACTTTGGCATAGACTCAACACACAAAATCAAACATAAACATGATCAAATGGTATAAGGCATGAGGCAAAATAATTTTAGAGAAAGGTTATGTTCTCCCAAATAAAGGCACAAATAATGATGAGGATAGGTATTGAACAAACAAACCATCAATAGTCTTAAAATTTGGGTAATCAATTAATCAAAGTTATGCAACCTAAAAGAGAAAGATCTATGTATCAGCCCCATGAATTTAGACCTAAATAAAAATAAATCAATGTTTGAATACAAACTTAACAAGGTTAATTGAGAACTCAATGTTGAAAACTAGGATTTTACCAAATAAGCTAGATAAGATTGGACATCATGACAGTGCATAAACAAGGTCCAAATGACTGATGTGACATGGTTTGAAATAAATGGTTTTTGGTGCAATGGTAAATAAGTCTTGAAAAAAATTGAGATGCCTAATTACATAAGCATGCTCAAATGATGTGATCAATGTTATGTTTGAAAGACTCAAAGAAAAAATGGTTTGACATGATTTTGGAAGTGTAACACTACCCTCAACAACTCAAATGACACACACAAACAAGTTTATCAAAAATTTAAAGGCACAAGTGTGGTGTAAAATGGCTAGCATGACACCTGTTTATATAAAAGAGTGACATATAAACAAATTAATTTTTACATGGTTTATAAATAAACAAATAAGTTTTAGTCTCAAAATATACCAAGTAAAAATGACCAAAATATATTAAGTCTAACCATCTAAATCCTAGCAAGGGTATGGTAATGTGGGGTTGACTAAAACTAATTGGTTTTTGATTATTCTATAGGGATCAATTACAAAATAAATTTCATGTCATGATGAAATAGAAACGTACGTAATTGGGTGTCTATAGCACTTGGCTTGTTGCAAAAAGGTCTGGTCCTTTTTGCAACCATTACATCCATTACTTGCTTAGTGTAGTGCGATGTTCAAAATGCAGATACATCTTGTGTGCAACTCTAATAATATAATTTGGTTTAACTGCTCAAACCTCTAATCCTAATGCGAGTGGTTAAAGTTAGTACCAGGAGATGAAACCTTGGGTCAAAGATTCCCTAAAGAACTTGTGGTGGGTAATGAAGTCCCCCTTATAAGCCAAGATACAATAAAATGAATGACTAATAGAAATACTTTAGTGTCATTTCAAGATAATCCAAACTATTTCAAGTATTTATGGAGTTCTTTAGATGACATTCTTTCTATGCCTTGGACTAGGCATGTTTGTAATAAGGATGACACTTTTGATTCCAAAAGTTCCCTAAAGGGGATGGATGGAAGAGCATACATGCAATGTCCCTCTTTTTCCCAGTCAAATTCTAAGTTAAAAAACTATTGAAGACAAAATTTGACAAGTAAGTTCAATTTTAATCACCAAATGAAAGATTAGGTGGTGTTCTTTTGACCCCTTGGTCTTAAGTTGTAACTTTGAAAGCATAATTTGTCAAAAACATTTACTTAAGCATCCTAGTTTTTCATTAAGCACCAATTTTGAAAATGTGTTTGGTTAAATGCAATCAAAACAACTTCTAATCTACTCCTTTAACCTATAAAAACACAATTATAAGGGCCTATTTTGAATCACTTAAGAGTTTGAGCAAACCATATTAAAAATTTAATCTCTCTATTGTAATCCCATTATTTCGCAATCAATATCATTATTTTCCTATAAAAGCAAAATTTTAGAACATAATATCACTATTATGGATTATATTAGATAAAAAATACAATATCATTGTTTAGATGACAAAATCAATGGTCAAATTAACAAAATCATTATTTTAAATGAAATCACTAGCTAAATCAATGATATCACTACACAGGGTAACAATATCATTGTTACCAAATAGAAAACACAAAAAAACACAATATCATTGTTCTATTGAAAAAATCATTGCCCAAATTAATAATATCACTACCCAGAATGATGATATCACTATCTTGAAAAATCATCACTTAGGCGAACAAAATCGTTGTTCAAGAAAATGATATTGCTGCTCAAGGCTATGAAATCACTTTTTACCAAATAATGATTTTGTTTAAAAAATCACTACTATGACAGAAGTGATATTTTAATAGAGAGTAAAGCCAACGTTACTAGAAAAAAAATGCAATTATTAAAAAATAAAATTTTAACTTAAATTTTCACTCTTTTTGGCCTCCAACCCAAGATCTTGCATGGAAAAGATTAGTGAGTTGCTTGAAGGAGCTTTGTAACAAAATTTGTGGGGCTAGGTTCCCACTAGGTGTGCCATTATGTGAACTAAGAATTTGACTCAAGAGAGGATGGTTAGTATCGTGTTAGTCCCAAAATGAAATCAAAACACTAGCATAACATCTCTAGGCCTAGTTACTAGGGGGAGCTTAGTTAACAAGACTATAATGAAAAACATAACTAAAATGCAAAATAAACCTTCTATTACCTCCCTTGGATGCTCCAAACAACTTTTTAAAGTGGCTTGCTTAGCTTTCTACTCATGAAGTGTGGCTACCTCCATCTCTCTTTGGCACCATGTTTGGCTTTGGCTTGGCTTGGCTTGGCTCAATATTTGGGCATTATAACACTACTTTACATGAAGATTTAAAATCAATTCAATACTATAACTTTAGCATATGAGAGCTTAGAATTATGAATTTAAGGCTTGTTAGTTATATATTTTTAGAATGGTTTGAGGATCAACCATGACCATTCATATCAAGATTAAGATATGTGGCCATGAATAAATCCAAATATGAAATTAATTATACAAATATCCCAATTAATATTTGTAATAAAGGGGCATTGAATAGGCATAGATGGTCTTAATGAGGCATGGGAGGCATGAATCCTAATATTTTATGCATTTATGGCCTAGGGATGTCTTCCCAAGAAATGATATCACATGATGCAGATATTCAATATTCATTTACAAAAATAAATTAATCAATAAGTTATATGGAATTATTAATTAGGCTCATGATTTGGTTTAATTAACTCTTAAGCATGATTAAGCACTTAGATGCAAACCTTGGCTCTTTATACACAAATTACTCAGAATGTCTTGTTATTGGCCTAAAATTTGATTGGATTAGAATTAGGATGCAATGTAAGATGTGTTAGATTCATTATCCCATTTAGGATGTTGTAAACATAATATAACAAAGGCACATGTCTCATGCAAGAGATTTGACAAAAAAGAGCAATCCAAGGTGCCCAAGTGTAAAATTGTAATTTTGACTCAAAATGATCTGATCAAATTTAGTTGCTTCATAAATTGCATTGCTCTATTTAATGATACCCTATAAAAAAATCAGCACTTGAATATGTTAGTTTCAAAGCTTTTAATGTTTTTTAGTGTTTTTAGGCCAAAGTATGTAATTTGGTAGAAATTGGTCAAAATATTAGTTAGAGGTTATCGGTGGCCAATTTTAGGTGCCTACAATAGGTGCTCTTCTAATATTATAGTTTCCTCAAATAATGCCCTTTAAATAACTTGCAATGGCTCAATCAATTCTAGGTTATGTGAGGAAAAGGAGAAGGTGTGCACAAACTTCTCTTTTAAGACATCCCAACTAGCTATCTCATAGTGCATTTCATTGACCAAATACCAAGCTTATTTCCATGTCTTCAAGGTTATATAGAAGCCATGCACCCAAAAGTTCCTCAATGTGTTTATGTCATAGTCAATCCATGTTTGTTCACATAAGCATATGTGTGCTATTGGGTCTAAATCACCAGAGTATGCAAAAATGTGTAGGTCCTCATTGATTTTTATAAATTTGGTGTAGATGGTTGCATTTACATCTTGCCAAGTTGGTAAGTTATACTTCTATGCTACCCACCAATGAGTGACAATGCTTCTCAAAGTATACACCTGTGTGCCCATCTTTTTTACCTCCTTGGGGATGTAAGACTCAAGATCATAGACATATTATTCCATAGGATTTATCCTTTCATATCTTAGGAGTAAGTTTACCTTTGCTCAAGCAAAACAACTTTTTTCCCTTCTTCCTATTATAAGGAACCCCTCTTACAAAGTGTGATTAATCTATATCCAACTAGTCCTCATAGGTTTTGGTGCCTTAGTGCTCACTAAATGACACCTCTAACCAATGGTTTTATAAGATTCTTTGACCCATCAGTCATAAGATACATTAGTAGTGTTTGAGGCTAACTATCCATCATCCCAAGAAAGCACTCCTTGGTCATTAGGGTTGATAGTTTTAGTGCCTTGCACTGTGATGTTATAGATATGGTTGATCTTATCCTCAAGATCAACACTTTATAAATAAGGGGTTCCTTGGTCACTTGAGAGGGGCATCATGACCCTCTCCTTGCCATTTTCAAAGGTCATATAATTCTTCTTGAAGTGCATGTTAGCATTATTTACATAGTACCATGGTTTTCCCAAGAGTGATAGATAATTATATTGCTCAGCCAACTTGATCACTTCAAAGTCAACATGAAAATCTATGCCCATAATATCTATAATGATGCATTTTGGAATTCTAATTGGTTACATCCTATATTTTTTGGCCATGAAAATTACATGAGGGGAAGGCCTCAAGGCTAGCCTACACATCTCCTATGTGTTCCTTATCAAGATATTGACCTCGATTCCTATGTCCATAAGGACCTCACATATAAACCATCCATAAATAGTGGAATTCACTAGGATCTCTTGACCATATTTCACATTTTGTGTATGCCTAACCTCTCACACCCTTTCCATGCATGGTGCAGTAATTTTAATTGGCTTTTGCCTAACATGCTCTAAAAGCAAACTCTTTATTAGGGGCATCATCTCTTCTATCTATAAGAGGTGTAGGTTCTCCATTAGTTCTTGTACCTTAGCCTCCTATTTATTTTATTTCTTATAGGAGGCAACGACTTGTGCCTCTAGGTCTCACACCAGTTGGATATCTCTTTGAGGTTATTAATCACACTCATAACCTACTACAATACATATTTATATCATGTAGGGTCTGAGTAAGGAAAAATTTTGGTTTCTAGCCATGTGATGTGCTTAGTGTGACTTAGTTCCCCATATTCTAGGCATAACTCTAGTACTAGTGCAACTAACAGCAAAGTGGTGAATCCAATACAAGTAGTTATCTACACTTTGATTGGATTTGTGTGAGTTGGTTATACCTTTAGAGTTCATTTATCTACTTTAGGCTCACACTTGATCATTCCTAAACCCTTTCCTACATCAAGCCTACCTTGGGTCAGTTTTTTATAAAATTCAAGGCATTTCTCAACCTTATGTGTTCCTTGACAATATCCACATATTAGATATATAGGGAAATTATGTTGACAGTGCTCAATTAAACCTCACTTGTAGCATGATTACGGTGGGAATTTTCCTCTAACATATCCTCCACCCTACCCTCTAGGGCCTATTTTCATTTCATAGCCTACATTCTACTGGCCATAACCTATATTATGTTATCCATAGCTTACATTCTACTAACCATATCCCTCATTTCCTTGGATTTCCTACCCTTTAGTTGCTATAGTTTCTTGCTATGCACCTCTCTCCATATTTTTTCACATCTTATCAATTATGTGGAAATTAGCTATGATATGAGTGTAGGTATCACACAATTCACAATAAATGGTTATGTTAACATGACTAGCTCATTGTAACAAAGAGTAGTTATAAACATCATGTGCCTTGTAATAACCCTAACATCTTTGAAGTAATGTGTGCACATTCCTTCAAGGTTAGTTATTCCTATTATGGCCTTTTATCATGCAGTCGGTGCACCATAATCTATTTCAAACATATTACGATGAACTAGCAGTCAATTTTTGGAGTTAGATGGCCATGGATGTAAACTACACTTCCATTAATGGGTTGACCCTAGTGTCGATGATTCTAACTACCTCAGTCTAAGTGTAACTTCAAGCACTTATCCAAGATCTATGAATGTATTCATAGAGAGAACTCTTCTAAATTGTACTATCAATCCTCCAATGAACCATTATACATGTTGGGAGGGGTGAATGTCATAAAGAATCTTAGAAAGAAGAGTTTTAAACCTAGCATCATACATGCACACACTCTTTGATAGCCATTGGATAATTTCCTTGAGCATGGTGAAGCTTTACTATTCAAAATAAAGTATGTCAAATTCCTTTAGAAATGCTTCCTTCAAGGTACTATAATCAATCATAGCCTAGTTAGGATAAAAAAATTTATACCAAGTATGAGTGAGATCAAGAAAATTTATTATAAACTATGTTGCCTTGAAATTTAATTGGGTTATACCCCAAGCATGTCATTGAATCTCACATTTTAACACATTATCTATAGCATTTTCCATGCCATGATATTTTGGCAAGTGCATTGCCATCTCATAATATATTTATTATGGGGGGCACTAGCATCTAAGGTTCTTGCCCCCAGGTACTTGACCTAGTGGTGGTCCTCTAATACTTATGGTTACTAGGTTATGTATTGACCTTAATATTGCAGTTGGCACCATTGAAGTTTATGCCATGATGTTACTCACTTATGGTACCAGGCCACTTCTTGTGGGTTGTTGCCTAGTCTACATAGTTGACATTTGTTGAACTAAAATGCTTATGCTTATGTTCTATGTTATTAATCTAGTACCCAAATGTCTAGAGTTATCCTTACTCAATTATTCATAAGGAATAACTATTTTAATCACAAAATTGTAGTAAAATTCTAAAAAAATATTCAAAGTTAATGTGGACTACAAGGTCAATTATAACCCTTATTTCTTCTCATGGGATATCCATTGCATGAGCTAGTACTACAGGTTCAAAGGGGGTAGGTGCTTATAGCACATATTCAGTGGTCAAATTCTATAGGGAACTAGTGTATTCTTTACCCATAAATAGTTGGGATCAATCTATGGCTTCATTGTTCTTCTCCTCACACTACTACAATTCAAGAGATCCTTCCCCATGACCTTCCCACTTATTATGGGTTATTTCATCACTTCTAACTTCTAGATCTTCCACCAGCCTATACCTTCTCTTATTATAAGTCTATCACTTGAGCTCTCAAGTGTCAATATGCTCATCCCATTCCATTTTTCTTCACCTACACATCCCCTTATTCCTCATTATGTTTTTCACACATGAAATGACTTTATCCTTCCATTCTTATAGTTTCAAATCCATAATCCACCATCAATTTCTTAAGCTCTGTGTTGAATTCTTTCACAAAAATGCCTTTAGGATCATGAAAAAATTAATACTCTACTTATTTAGGGTAGGAGTATGTCACTAATAAAAACTTAAGTTTGTAACTGTTCAGTACTCCTTGCCACCATTTGTCTATAGTGTTGATCCAAGTGGCATCAAGGTGCTCAAGCTTCTCTAGGCACTCTTTCATGCACTCAAAGTTTTATCTATAGCTTCATATTATATGGGTTACATAAGTAGCCAACCATAATTACACATGCTTAGGTAGTTCACAAAAGAATACCTCATATAGAGCATCATATAAGTTGTTCTGGACCCATATCCTTATCTTTTATTCTTTACAGTATTGATGCTTCAGCACAAAGTTATCTCCCACATATTCTAGCTAGTGCTCAATGTTCTCAAGGGAGAGTCAAAAAATTATTATATTATACCATTTTAGTAATAAAATTCAACACAAGTCTTGGAAATGAAACCAAAATGTTGTAGATAAGTCAGTTGTTAAGTCATTTACTTTTTTAGGAACTTATCTGGCTATCCAAATTAGTTATAGACTTGTTACAACTAGGCATAAACCTAGACTAATCTTGTAGTGCTCAACATTTATCACTCAAATACATTGAAATTAATTCACATAAGGTACAAACCTTATGTTCTCACCAAAAGCATAACAAATAAATAACTAAGGCCCACATTAGGCTAGTCATGATGTGGTGCAACTCATTCTTCAAGAGACTTGGTTATTACAACAATGATGTTAGTAACGTTATTAATGCAATATATTCTAGGTGGAATCTGATGATGTGCAGGCAAAAATCCTATATTGGGTTGGTTCTATAGCTTTATGGGCACAAACTTATAGTTACCTTAGCTTGGCATCATTCAGGAACTTGGAGGGTTCAATGGAATACTTTTATATTGAAGGGTCATACTCAAGCTCATGCTCTTGGAACTGATATCATCTCTTGGTGTGGGATCTTTCCCACACTTAGATTATTTATATACAATATGTTAATGTCATCATTTGCATAGGGATACCATTAATATATTAAACTAAAAGCTTGATGTAACTTAGTACTCATATATTAAATCTAAGAATTATAATGATTAAAAATATTGTGCAATAAATCCACATTCAAAGAAGATAACTGTAACCATATAAACTAGATCAACACTCAATTAAGGGAAAAAACATTCTTCATTAAACTTTTTTTAGGTAAATAGAGTACATAGCAAGTATAATAGAGAAAATTCTCATTTAAATCCACTAAAATCCTACAGGTTCACATGTAAATTTGGGCTATACAATAGGAGCCTTAAAGGCATCCATGTTAGTCCTAAATTTCAATGGTGGTTAATTCAAAATGTTTGTAACCAATTATACAAATCTTCACTATCTCAAAGTCACATCTTTTGCATACTAATTCAAGCTTGGATTTATAGAACTTAGAATCATCCTCATGCCAAGGTGGAGGGTGCATGTTGGGCACTGAGTTAGAACCTTGGTTGATCATTCTATCACCTCCATCACCTTAGACCCTTTATGCTCTAGTAATCAAGTGTAACCTCTTATGAATATGCCCTTAGAAATTGGGTGCCAAGTAGCTATCTGCCAACTGGTGCAAGATCTACGAATGTTCCTCTAGTTGGTGTAAAAAGGTGCTAAAATAGTAATCATTCCAAATGATTATCTCACACTGAGATTTTGTTAAGTTGGAATAGATCTATACTTAGCCAAAAAAGGTGTTCAAGAATAGTAGAAGGTGTGTGGATATGTGTTCTAACTCCTCAAACCTCATTTTACCCCATTTATGCATGGAAACCCCTCTGCTAAGTTGGTTGTTACAAGTAGTCTCAGACATAACAATGAGGAAGAAGGTGACTACCTAAGTTGGAAATAAGGAGCATGATATTGAATCTTCTTGAGGTCTACCTAATGGAATAGAAGATAAAAATGTTATAATAAGGTGTCTTACATCTTTTCAATGAATCTCCTTGAGTGTGTGTAGGTCACCATAGTGACAAGTGTGAGAGTATAGGCCTAGAGGGTTAGTATGTGACTACAATAAAGTAAATGATAATTTTTAAAGAAAAATTAATCAGTTAAGGGGTGTATAATGAATTTCATAAATCATGTTTCCACCTTCTCAAGTTAGGGCACATGCTTTAATGACTTTCAAGATAGTTCAAGACAAGTTAGTGGATTCTTCATCAAGGATGTAGTTTCAAGAAGGATAATAAAGTGTCCCTATGCCAAATTTAAGAAAATATTATACTTTAGATGGACACTTATATAACAAGAATTTATGAAGTATTTTCTAACTCTTTCTCTTACATTGTAACTAGTTTTCAAGACTTGACACTTGGCATGGTGACTCTTCAATGTCACTCTTTCTCTCTCCCCTCCTATGCTATATATACTGAGGCCATTTTGGCATTATAAACTATCCATAATTGGTATGTATAATCCTTATTGGTTTTGACATATTTTTTTCCTTTGAATAAATATTTCTCAAGCTGGTTTAGTCTCTATAATTCTTGCCTAAGTATGTCAAGTAGTCTATTTGGATGACAAGTGATGATTATTTCTCCTTGATTCCATTATGTTCTTATATGCATTATGTGTGTAACACATTTATTCTAATAGATATCATTAAGCGTATATGTTTGTTAGGTTTATTTTAAAGTTTGAAGGAGATTAGAAGTATCTTAGATTAGACCCCTAATTACCCACCTTTATAAATGCATGTCAATCTGCCTCCATGTAAAAATACTTATGCTAAAAGAACCTTGAGTTGAGATTATTTTTAGTAGCCTACTTTCTTAGTGAAAATGAAAATATGTTTGTGGAGATACCCCTTGAGTATAAAATCCATTAGTTTAGGTTAATTTTATGTTTCCTTCTTCCTTTTTTACCCCAATAGTGATTAGTCTAGTCTGGTGTGTGATCCTAAACATATAAATCAAGGGAGATAGCCCATAATCTAGAGATCTATCTCTTTTAGCAACTTGTATATATATAGATAGTTCCATGTTATCCCAAATTTGATAAGGTCTTATTGACTTCTCTAGGGTGCAAATTTGGGATATAATAGTAACCACTTTTGTATTGTTTCTAAATTTGACCATTTTTTAATCTATAGATGTGCCATTGTATGTTGTTTGGATGATGTGTCACTGTTTGAGTCATATATATCCATTATTTATTGTATTTTAATTTCAAATGCTAAATATGAATTAGTGTGGTGCCTTTGCAATCTATGATATGCATAATAATATTTGAATCTCCTTACTGGGTGTAGAGGAGCTAGGTTGATCAGCTTAGTTTTAATCATTTCCCTTAGTATCTCACTTGAACTCTTATTGGACCCTTGTAAGATTTTTGAATCAATTATAATAGATGCATTGTGTTGTACTTTATGATTTGACATAAAAGAGTGATCAACATAACTTTCATAGGAATAGATGCGTATACATGGTGTACACTAACATATTATGAAGACTATGTATATGTAATATGATTTTATAATAATGTGACCTTTTCACTTAATAGCTAATTTTTATTATGCAAATATGATATTAACTTGATCATGGTGGTAATTTAATCCCTTATATTATCACATGTGTAAACCCTAGTTACTTTTGATTGAACAAGTAGGCACACACCCTATAGTAGAGAGGTATAGAAAGGTGGAATATGGGCATTAGTAGAAATAATATAGGCAACTTCATCTCATGGAGGAGTGATAGTAGGAACCTAGTTAGATGGAAATTAGTTATCACCCTCATGAAGATGAGGAGGAAAAGGAGATTCTTTCTTGTGCATACGATATGAAATTATGTTTTAACCTTTTAGGCCTTAATGGTGTGTAAATCCTATGTTAGAGAGATGAGAAGACTAAATAAAGGAAATAATATGCAATAAATACTTCTACTAATTTTTTATAGAATTGACTAACTTTGAATTTTCTAAAAATAGTAATAAATAGTGTAAATAAAAACTTAGCTAGAAAACACCTGATATAGATGATTTGAGTGCTAGAAACTGATATGAAAGTTGCCTGAGTATCGTAAACTAGATCCCTATGCCACAACCCCTCTTGGATAGTATTGCCATAATTAGATAGTAATGTCATTATTGGTAAATTGGTGCTAGTGTCTTGATATTGGTGGTAGTTTCCTCTATGTAAGACTATCTTGAGATTTTAAGGGAACCTATGTCTAGATTCTTGGGTTTTGTTCCTATGCACATGAATTATAGAAACCTATATTATGCATGTAATTATTAATTTATTTTTAAAAACCTAATTATCCATATAAATGGGGCATGATCTAAAAAGTGTGTTCATTAGTAGGGTAGGTTGGACATCCTCAACACCCCATTACAAAGAGAGTTGAATACATACCAATACTCTAAGGAGGGATCAAGTTTGATGTAGTTCTCTAACCCTAAGTGTTGGTGTAAGTGCAAGTGATACTAGTATAATAGTGTCCTTGAGTGCCTTGAGTGTGCTTAATATTATGGATGGTAGTATGTATAAGTAGAGCAGAATAAGGATTGATAACCTTAATTATGCTCAAATAATTTCATATTTGAATGTGTATTTTGCATCTAGTTTCCATCTAGTGGGTATAGGGATAAAAGTCATGTATTTATACCATTATGTTGTTTATGATGGTGATAAAATATGTCTAGGCTGACCTTAGGAGGTTTTTTTTTGAAAAGATATTAATTCAAAAAAGATAGGGAAAATGACATTAACACCATTTTGGGGACACTAGGGCCACGTAGTATAAGTGTCTAATTGGTATAACAAGAGATAGGTAGTCTAAGACCACTTTTGAGTTGATAAGAGATGTTTAAGGCCTATACAAAGGCTGGTTAAGTGTGATAATAGGCTCTAGGATAGATCTAGGGCTAAGCTAGGGATAGGTAGTCTTAAATAACACTCTTAGCACTCAAATACCACTTTTGGGTGATTACATTCCCCCCTTTTTATTATAGATATTAAACAAATTGAAATTACTAGGATAAAATAAAAAGAAGTGTATTGGACTTACATAATAAGTGAAGCCGATGAAATTGGATCTATGTGAAGTTGGGTTTGCTTATGTGAAGTTGGGTATGCATATGTGAAGCATGATCCAATACATGTATTGTAAATTAAATGTGCATAAATGTTAGGTTGTGGAGCTAAAAGCTTCACCAGGATGCAAATAGGAGAAGTTACAGAGGTTACGGAGGTTGCAGAGAGTTGTTGAATGCATTGCAGGGAAACTGGCGTCGGTCTGATCAACCAATGTCGATCAGATGGTAGTGAGGAAACAACAAGCATCGGTTACCAGTTGGTCAACATCAGTCAGGGAGGTGCCAGCGTCGACAGCCTGTGCATGAACATGCAATCTGCATGTTGATTCTGGAGAGTCTATTCTTAGACTATCAGTTTGCATGTTGAAGGCTAGTCTTAGTCTTGAGTTGCGTGTCTAATTATTGTAATTAAGATAGTCTAATTATTGTAAGCATGAGATCTATATAATAGACTCATGGGCTATATTGTAAATTTGTAGCTAGAGAGCAAGAGAGCAAATAAGCTCCTTCTGAGAGAGGTGAGCAATGGTGTGTTCCTCCTAGTGCCACAATACCAAGGTGGGTGTTGGTTTGGAGAATCAGAAGGGTTCTTCGTATATGTATGATCTTGGTCAACAGGTGAGCATGGCTTCTATTGGAGATCTACATTGGTGAGTTAGGCCTAGTGATTTGTAGGTAGCAACAGAGAGCAAGAGATATACTTGGAGTATGGTTGTGTACTTGGTGTACTGGCAATGTGTTACTGACTAGTTGGAGAGGTGAACATCAATTCTATATTGGAGTTGATTTTTGGGATCGAGAGAGAGAGAGAGAAGAAGGTCTTGAGGTGTGGTGAGCCTTTGAGGTGGAAGAAGAAGTGGCATCTTCTTTATTATATATTCTTCTGAGTGATTATTAATACAATTGTGTATTATCTCTCATATTCCTATGTTGTTTCATATTTCTAGTTACTTATTAATTCTAGTATAATTCCGTGTTTAGTTGCTAATACAAGAAGTAATCATATGTGATCTAATTGAGGAGCAAGATCCTGACAAGTTAGTATCAGAGCTTTTGGTTGGGTTGACTAATAGGTGGTTCAAATCTGGTAGTGTTTTTGATTATAGGTCACTCACAGGGGTTTCAGATTGAGTGGGAGTATAGCAATGGTAGAAGAAAGTAAGCTACGAATGGAGAAACTAAATAGCACAAATGGTCTGATTGATGGAAAAAAAGAGTAGGGAAAAGGAGATTGTTGGTCGGTAGGAGATCAACGTGTAGAAGCATATGTTGTAGGTAATGTTGCACAGGATGTTCTAGATAAAGTAGAATCTTTGTTTACATATTCTTTTGCCTCTTTCCATGCAGCCTAAAATAGAGCATCTTTTCATTGGTATGTCTTTGGAGACTTTGGAGAGATTTATTTAGGGGTTGGAGAGCCTTGTCAGATGATTGATGAAGGGGAAGTGAAGCTGAAATTGTAGACGGATAACACACAGGTGGTGAAGGAAGTCATGCAAGTACCAGTCTTGGAGATGAGTCTAATTTCTTTAGGAAAGTTGGGTGATGCTTTGTAGGCTTGGTCACATATGTAGGAGGGGAATGCATGTTCTAAAGTAGAAGACAGATGTTTTTGACAAGCTAAAGAACTAGAAAGCCTTGGTGTTCATGGAGGAGATGATGAATAGAGATCAGGTGAGGGAACTGAACTATTTTGAGCAGGGCTATGTTGATTTGAACAAGATTTTGATCCATGGAGAGCTTGTGAGTAAAAATTTATCACTCATAGGCGAACACAGGTACCGGTGTCAGTCATACAGTAACTAACATCGGCAGTAGGAAGACTGATGTCGGTCATGAAGGAATCGATGTTGGCAAAATGGATATTAGCGTCAGCCAGGGAAATGACGTCGGCAGTCAGGGTCAGTGTAGGGAGCTGACATCGTTCAGTTGCAGACTGGGAGATGGTCAAGATCGGTCACTGGAATGGATATTGGGCGGACAGTGAGTTGTCAACAAGTCTCAAACACCCATATGGAGGTCAGAAAGGGTAAGTGAACATCATATTCATTGTTCACCTTCTTTATATTGATTATTGATGGTCAAGAACTAGGAAGACATGAAGAAGCAATGCAGGTAGAATCCAGATATAGTGGAAGCTTGGCATGGATGAGGAGTGTGAGTCCTTGGAGAAGAACCAAATAGGTATTTGTTGGTGGAGTTGTCAGCTAAAAGAAAGCACTGAGAGAGGAATGGATTCCCAAGTTAAAGAAGAGAGTGGATGGATATGTGAGATGGAAGGCCAAGGTATATGGTCTTGAGGAAGCTATAGGTATAGAGCTGACAGGTGGTACCAGTTAGATGACAAAGTAGAGCTTTTGTCAATGTCAGTATAACTATTGTGTTTATCTTACCAGGTGGATGATGGTCACAACATTATCTTGTTACTGTATGTGGAGGATGAGCTTGGAGTAGGTTTGTACATACAGGGTTTTGCTGAGCTAAAGGTAAGGTTAGTTCAGAGGTTTGTCATGAAGAATTTGGAGTAGCAAAATTCTTTGGCATAAGAGACATGGAGATTTTATCTCCAGTGGGAGCTGATGTGAAGATGGTGTTGGCGGGGTTTGATATGTAGGATGTAGAATCGGTAAGCACACCAAGGGCTGGATAGTTCAAGCTTAGCTTGGAATAGGGTTTGAAATCACATGAGTTCTAGTGTAGGCCTGAGTTTTCCCAAGCAGTGGGGGTTGTCAAAAAGTATGGAGCCAACTCGGGGAAGGAGTACTGGAGGGTAGTTCAGTGGATTCTTAGGTATCTAAGAGGGATCAACAGTAGGGATTCTTGTTATGCAGGGTCAAGGTCTTCACTACATGGGTTGTAGGTTCAGATATGGTAGGTTACTTGAATGACAGGTGTAGCATCATAGATTTTGTGGTGGTTGGTCTTTAGGATTGATCTTGAAGAGGGATATAAGCCAAGGAATAATTTAGACGGTGTACAGGGATAGGTACAAGTGAAGCTGTTTATCTCCAAGTGGGAGATTTTTAGGTTGTGGAGCTAAAAGCTTCACCAGGATGCAAACAGGAGAAGTTACAGAGGTTATAGAGGTTGTGGAGAGTTATTGAATGCATTGCAGGGAAATTGGCGTTAGTCTGATCAACAGATGTCGGTCAAATGGCAGTGAGGAATCAACTGGCGTTGGTTACCAGTCGGCCGACATCGGTTAGGGAGGTGCTAGCATCGGCAACCTATGCGTGAACATGTAGTCTGCATGTTCATTCTAGAGAGTCTATTCTTGGACTATCAGTTTGCATGTTGAAGGCTAGTCTTAGTCTTGAGTTGTGTGTCTAATTATTGTAATTAAGATAGTATAATTATTGTAAGCATGAGATCTATATAATAGACTCATGGGCTGTATTGTAAATTTTTAGCTAGAGAGTAAGAGAGCAAATAAGCTCCTCCTGAGAGAGGTGAGCAATGGTGTGTTCCTCCTAGTGCCACAGTACCAAGGTGGGTGTTGGTTTGGAGAATCAGAAGGGTTCTTCGTATATGTATGATCTTGGTCGGCAGGTGAGCATGGCTTCTATTAGAGATCTACATTGGTGAGTTAGGTCTAGTGATTTTCAAGTAGCAGTAGAGAGCAGGAGATCTACTTGGAGTATGGTTGTGTACTTGGTGTACTGGCAGCGTGTTACTGATTGGTTGGAGAGGTGAACATCAATTCTATATTGGAGTTTATTTTTGGGACAGAGAGAGAGAGAGAGAGAGAGAGAGAGAGAGAGAGAGAGAGAGAGAGAGAGAGAGAGAGAGAGAGAGAGAGAGAAGGTCTTGAGGTGTGGCAAGCCTTTGAGGTGGAAGAAGAAGTGGCATCTTCTTTATTGTATATTCTTCTGAGTGATTATTAATACAATTGTGTATTGTCTCTCATATTCCTGTGTTGTTTCATATTTCTAGTTACTTATTGATTCTGGTATAATTCCGTGTTTAGTTGCTAATACAAGAAGTAATCATATGTGCTCTAATTAAGGAGCATGATCCTGAAAATAAATTAATCCTTACTTAAAAGATATCAAAATAAAAAGACTATACTAAGTAGAGAAGTATAATTGAGTAAAACTGAGTAAAAAAGAAAAGGAATGAATACTCCTCACTAGGTACATGAACCAATGCATGAACTTAGTGACAACCTATGTGTGTGTGTGTCTATATAGTGATAAATTAGTGAATAACTTGGATTGAGATGATGGATTGCTCATTCCTCATGTGTGGGTGGCTCAATAACTCAATCTAGTTTTGAATCCATCATTTCCCATCCTTGTTCAGTGGATCATGAACTATGAATAACTTAGATTGGACTTATAATGTGTCTAACCCTCTCATGTCGGTGGATCAAGAACTTATGTAGGATATGAATCCATCATTCAACACCCATGTGTAGTAGGTGAATATAGAACTAAGCTATGTAAATTACTATAAATGTCTAACTGATTATATCTAATTGTGTATGTTGGCTCTACAGCCATTCGGGTATATTAGGCAACTCTAGGCCACTCAATAATACAAACCAATGTAAATGGAGTAAGTCATGAAATTGGTGACAACATATAATATGATGTTAGGTGTATACAACATAGAGAATAACATGGAATTTGTCATTCCATTTGATCAACCAATATGTAATAGAGCATATAGAAATAATGTGTCACACACATGCCACCAAATCTAAAATCTGAGTACATGGATTCTAGATTGAGTTGTAATAAATTGTATCTGAGTATCTAAACTGAATATTAGAATAGTCATGTCATACATGATGCCCCCAATATAAGCAAACTAATATAAATCTAAGCTAAACTAGTATGAATATGAGAAAATTTGAGTATAAATGATAAATCTATAATTCAATTTATGCAAACCTATACTATTTTTGCCATCTAATTTGTTCTAAAATTGAGGCTACTAGATAGTAACATCATATCTTGACTAGTAGCATGATGTGGTTCTATTGTCCCTATTTGGGTAGTAATGTCCTTTTGGTTTGAATTTTATGCAATTGTACTACTTTTTGAGTCACTACTTTTCCATTATGTTTACCTATGTTTTCTTTTCTATAATTGAGCCTGTGTATTGAAAAATTTATTGTGAGTACAATATAGGAGCCTGATCTCTGTGAAAAACCATTATGAATTCCCCCTCTTTTTAGGTGTTTTTGAACCTATGAAATAATTATCCTCAAAATAAAAATATTTTAAAATTGTGTGTTAGTCGGAACATATATGATAACTATGTGATAATCCAATATAATGTGCACACATAACATCAAAATGTAATAGAATCTAAACATAAGTATGTAATGTAAGATGTATGTCATGTTTATCATTCCAAAAGAGTGTCAATATAGATTTAATCAATGTATATAACAATAAATTTGAGTAATATTGGGTAACTACCTAAGGGGATGGTGTATGATATCCATCACGACTCCCAAGTAGGAAAGGTAGATGCATGAAGTCCCTCATGACATCAAAAATTGGTGTGTAAAAAGCAAAGACAAGTATCATGGACATGACACATACAAGAAAGCATACATAGAAAACATGTGAGGCATGCAAAGTAGGCTAAGGGGACAAAATACAAAGGACATAGGCACATGTCACTAAATCTAAGAAAATAAGACATATAAGGACATGTTAAAATGTCCACATATGCAATCAATAGGGCTTGTTAAATGTTTGCATACACAATCAGGAAAGGCACACAAAAGGGCATGGGAAATTTTCCAAAGAATAGATACTATGAATATAATTGGTGTAGATCTAAAGAATAATGGCATATTCAAATTACCTAAAATAGAATAAGCATAAAAATACAATTAAGTCTAAAATAAGTAAACTAGAAATTAAATTATGCATGAATATGTAATACAAATTTGTGTAAGAGCTAGGATGCATATATATTGAGTTAAAAGTAGTAATAGCAAACAAAAATAATCCAAGTAAGAGTAGCATGATCAATATCAAGATATAAAAATACTAAGGCTGGGATGTAGAGTATATAAGGATAAAACTTGGTAATTTAAACTATGTATAGGATGCCTCTAAGTGGGCTAATGTGTCAGATGAAGAACCTATGTATCTATATATAGTGGTTGATAATAACAAATCTGAATCAGTGTAATAGACCTGATTCTTGAGGCAATCTAAAAGCACTCAACAAGATTAAGTGAAGCATACATGTATGATAAAACTATCTATACTAAGATAGCTATAATATCTAGTGTCTGGAAAATATAATAAATGTAAACATAACAATGCATATAATCTATATTTTTTTGTTTTCTAAGTCATTATTTGAATGTTTTTAACATGTTATATTGATTTCTATTTTATATAAATAAGTTATGTAAAAGAAACATGAAAATGAACTATGTACAAGGAGAAAGAGAGAAAGAAAGTATGAATAATAAGATAGAAAACAATACTAACCAATGAGTCTCGTGGGAGACTCCCTATCACTATGGCCTATGTCAAAAATAGGAATGGTAATTTCTTATGTAGTGTAATTTCTATGTTGGAATTAAATGGTGTTGTAGTATTAATCTAGGTATTATTCATCATCAGAATCATAATAATCATAATAACCTATAATATTAGAGGGAATTGCCTCATAATGTGGAGTTGACCTTTCTAAATTGTGCTTTGAAATATAGATTGTGATTTTGCCCTTTGAAACTGTGCTTATTATAGATACATGGTACTATGGAGGCTCTTTTACTAGAAATCCTTTTTTGAGAATGCTTGTTGTCATAGCATAATTGACTTTGAAACTTAAGTTATTGATATTTATATAACATTTCCTATGTATCTAGATATTTTGCCTTGATATGTACAGTGAATGATTTACCTTAGGATGTTTAATAAATCCCAAACCTTATTGACCAGAATTATCAATTACTAAAATATGAGTAGTTATGCCTTAGGCCTACTTTCCCAAACCCTAACCATGATAATTGTTGGATGAAGAATGGAGCTTTCTAAAACCATGAAGTATATAAGATAAACACATGTGTGAAGTGTTTGATTTTGTCTTTTGTTTATTTTTGTATGTATTCAGCCTTGAAAGTCTAATTAGATAATTGGATAACATAAAGAGTATTTCATTTTGTAACTTAAAATGTTGGAAGGTGAAGAGGTAATAGGATTGTAAAAGGATATAAATATTACCTTGATGTAATAGAATATGGTTCGTTATGTTGATAGAGATTAATATAAATTATCTTGTTATAGTTTTCCCTTGTTTTATTTTATGTATGATGTATGTGCAGTTAAGTACTCTATTTTCCTTTATTCTATAATCTGATGCAATATGAGTTATGGTCCCATTCTATTATATTTATGCTTTATCCCAATCTTGAGTATAATTGAAGATGGCATACTTAGCCTATACTATTTCTATCTCTTTGGTGCCTTATTGTACTCTCCACTGCACATGATATCCATGTAATTAACATGGTCTAGTGTAATTCTACTAATTTATACTAACAAGGGTGTGATGAGCACGGAACCAAATTGGATGAACTATGTTGAGATCATTACCAAGGCTAAGAGACATAAAATTATGGCTAGATGAGAGAATTAATAATTTTATAGAGGAAGAAGCATGAAGAGTCAAAAGACTACAAAGGAGATCATCCAAGAACACATCTATTATGAAATATATGATTTTTTTGGTGTAAATTCCCTGGATTGTTAGCTACATGGTTAGCCAGATTATAATACTATTGCTTTAGTCCAAGGAGAACATAACTTATAATTTGGACTAAGGACAAACTATAGAGATTGTGCAACCTAGATACCAACTATTCTCAAGCAATAGATTACTGGATGAAGACTACAATCGATGGCTATATCACAGAGTTCATAGTATAAGGATATATAGCTTTTGAGACTATGCAATATTAATTTGTTTAAGGAATCAGAGGGAATTTTTTTAGTTATTAGCCTTGTTGATCAAGATGTTGGTTTTGGAAAAGTTCATGGTGCCTACTCCAGCCAATATGGAGTAGTCAATTCAGGCACCATGGGGATATGTGCAAGAGAAAGTGTATGATAATGAGTTGAGTAAGAAGAACTTGAACTTGATCCTAGAAAATGGAAGGTAAAAGGAATATGATAGAAAATAAAATTTTGGGACTTGAAAGATAGATATGACAACAAAGAAGATGGAATAAGACAAAAGACCCTAAAGTAATTGTGAGTAGGAATAGAAGTAAAGTAGAAGTTGCTAGAGCTAGAGAATTTTAAGGCAAATATGCTAGAGAAGAAATATTATTAAAAGGTGTGAAAGTTGTTGAAAGAGAAGGATATATAGAATATGAGGAAATTCTCAATGATAAATAGGATGTTGGAAGTAGTGATGCTAAGGTAGATTAGTTAAGAAGTAAAGGTAGGTCACAAATAAATAAGAGGCTTTTCCTTGAAACCAAGAAGGAAAGTTCCAAGGAAAATGTTAAATTTAAAGGTAGTAATATTATAGTTTCAAGTTCAAAGAAAGAACAAATTATAAATAAGCATAATTAATTTCAATGGTATTCATCCCTGAAGCCCACTTTATTTATAGAAGGTAGAAAAAGTATAGAGAGAGAAGTTGATTCATCCTAGTTTGATTCCTTTACTAATAAGTTTGGAAGGCTCAATATAGAAACCAAATGGGAATTAGAAAAAAATAAGTTATAATAATTATGAATTATAGTTACTCTTAAAAATAATAGTTCAAAGTAACCTATCTACACAGTAACCACTACACAATCACTTAGCTATGTAATAACCAGTGCATAGACACCACCAGTTATAGTTACTAGTATTTAAATAATTGCAAAAATAAATAGTAATCCATCAACTATGGCACTCCATGTATGTATTTTTGTACCTTTAATGTTTTATGCTGGATCTTAATATATTGAACAATACTTAGTTACATATGAGATGAAAAGGGTTGTAAAAGGGGTTACATTGGATGATGTGAAGAAATGTAAACTAGTAGGGGATTTGGGAAGACATGCTTTGGAGTTCATTTGAAAAATTAATGTCAATACCCTAGATTTAAAAAAAAGTAAAATATTTTTTGATAGCATAATTCAAAGTAAAATAATGATATAATTTATTGATTCAATATCTAAAAGATAATTGACAAAAATTAGGAGAAACAGTTGGAGAATATGATTGCAATTTCTTTGATGTAATGAATAATTTTTTTTATTATATAAATTAAAGTCAAGGTTTTTGGTTCATAGAGGGATTATAACCAATAATAAGGTTTCATATTTTCCAAACCCATTTATCTACCAAATTTTATCCTTGATCTACTACCATCAGACTTAAATAGATAGAAGACTATGCAGATCTTCTGTTAGTATGATAAAAAGTAAAAGCTAAGTTAGATGTTTTTATGAGGAGGATGAACTAAATGCATGAAAATTATAAGCCTAAATTATGTTTATGGTTCATATAATTTTTTTATGAGGGACATCATATGAATTAATACCTGACAATCAAAACAAAATTTTGTGAAATTTGCAGGGTAGTTAGACATCCTACATCCAAGTGCCATCTCTTCTAGTAATACATTCAAAAGTCACACAACATGTATTGTAATTTTAAAAAATATACAAATCATGATGAAATTTTTTTTCATAAATTTTAGTATTTAAAGTAAGATATAAAAATTAACATCTTTGTAATTATGGCCCAATAAATACCCGTTGTGAAGCAAACAATTCTAAATGTGACTCAAGGCAATCCAAGATGGGTGATTTCATCACCACAATATTAGATGACATAATCAACATAGTACCAACTATAAGGCCTAGAAATATGGAAAAATATATCATCTCCCTTGTATTAATATTTTGGTCAGTATGCACAACCATGGAACAACACAAATATTTAACAACATCAAGCAACTTGGACCCCAAGTTCTCCTCAGCATCAAGATGGGGGATATGATGCATAGATAAATCAATAGGGAGGATACTGATGGTGGGGATATAAATACAATATATGAGGCTATAGATGAGGATATTAGGGATGATATTGTGGTGGATATCAAGGAGGTCACAATAATGATAATCGATAAACTTGACTACCCATGCAATGTTATATATGTAGAGCATATAATCATTATATGAGTAATTATCCCACAAATCTATAATGATCTTGATATTAAATATATGCAAAAATACCCTTAAGGTAGGGAAACACCATATATTACTCCTTTAGGAAGGAATAACTCCATAATGTCTCTTTGAGGGGACAACCTCCAATATCCTCTTACAATAGAAGACTCAATGCTTACTTGATATCCTTACCATGATAATCATCTCCTATATATATACATCTATCTAACCCATGGATGGGTAACCTCCTAATCCAATGTAGGCTGACCATTACCTAATGTACTGCTTCCATAAGTTACTATATTATCCTAATATAGTGTACCCATATAACTAAGGGGATGTGTGCCACATGTCAACATCTCCATCAACCCATATACATCAATATATCATATTCCTAGGTACATAGCATTCCTTCCCTCCTTGACATGTTTCATCCCTAAAACATTAGAAGAAACCAAATAATGAGTGTGCTTTAAATCATTGCACACTTGTCTCCAATCTCGATCATCTAGCCATCCATATGTGATCTTGGCAGGTGATAGCTCTCCAAGCTTGTTTCCAAATTTTATTGTGCTCCTTTGATTTCATTCATGATCATAATTATATTGATTTGGTGTCTAAGCATAATTATTCCTCTCTTTATTCCATGTACCATATCCTGCTGTGCTACTCTGATTCCAACCATGACCATAATAGGTATTCTTCCATGCATAGTCATAGTGATTTCCACATTCATTCCATGTGCCATAGTATTTTTTCTTTGGATTCCATGCATATCCATAATGATTAGAAATTTTATTTCCTATATAGACAAAATGATTGTTATTATGACACTTCCTCACCTGGTTCCATGATTGTTTCCTCTCATGATGATGTGGGTGTCTATATACCTCAACCTTTTCCAATACTTTGACCTTATCCACCTTTGCTTCTACCTCTTCCACCTTTTCCTTCTTTGTATCTTGAGTAGATGAAGTGCTCATTTGTAGTGTGTCTTTATCTATATCATATGAATCTTCATCATGTTCTTCATCACCTATTTCCATCTCATCCTCACGATCTATCTGGATTGTTATTGGTGCCTTTTTCACTATGATATCTTGTAAAGTGATCTTCTTTTTCTTATACCAAAACTTCATGAAATTTTTCTAAACATTAATATTCATTGTTCCCAAAGTCTCTAACCATGGATATCCAAGAACTATATCCACATCATCCATATCCAAAGCATAAAATTTTGAATGCAAAACATATTTTTCCATAATGAGCTTCAGATATTCAAACATTGAAATATTCTTACCATATACTTGAACCTCCTTGATATTATTTGCTTGAACATGTAGATGCTTATCCACATTCATGTTAATGAAGTTATACTTGTTGGTAGGGTTTATGGACACAACTACCTTCTTCTTTTGAATGTATCCATGAAATTGAAAAATTGACTCAAATTTCTTTGGATCAAAATTATTTGAACCCTTATTCTTATTCTTCTTATTCTTCTTCTTCTTATTCTTCTTCTTCTTCTTCTTCTTCTTCTTCTTCTTCTTCTTCTTTTTCTTCTTCTTTTTCTTCTTCTTTTTCTTCTTCATCTGCTTCTTCTTCTATTGCTTCTTCTACTTCTTTTTCATCTGCTTCTGATTCTTCTTTTTATACTTATTTATCATCATGATTTTCTTCCTCTTCTACATCCTCTTTTTTGTTTATATCCCATCGACCTAGGAAGGTTTTCTCCATTGTTTCCCATGAAGAATATTGTTGTGCAAAGCTCAATTCATTAGTCCACCAATGTTTTGCAGGCCCAAACAAAGAAAAACATAATTCTATTTTCCATAAATTTTTTGTGTTATTCTTCTCCTTAAAATTGAGCCACCATTCTCTAGCATCAACATAATCTTCCCCTAAAAATTTTTGCAACTCCATGATCCACAAAAAAAATTAAGGTTCATGAAACCCTAAAATGTCGAAACTGATCCATAAAATCACAAAAAATCACTCCAAAAAACTCAAAAAATTCTGATTTTTTTATTTTACTTCTCTTATATATTCTTACATCTCCAGTAAAAATTTTGAATTAAAATTCCCCATATTTCAGAAGATATAGCGAAATTATTATAAACCCTAAAATATCAATAACTCCCTCAAAACGAATCAAAAAATTATGAAATTCTTACTACGCTTCTATTATATCTTCTTACATCTTTATTAAAAATTTCAAATAAAAATTCTTTATATTTCAGAAGATATAGTGAAATTCTTTTTTCGCTCCACACAAATTGCCCAAATCAAAGCTCTAATACCACTTGTAATGATCTTGATATTCAATATATTCATAAATACCCTTAAGGTAGGGAAACATCATATAATACTCCTTTAGGAAGGAATAACTCCACAATGTCTCTTTGAGGGGACAACCTCCAATATCCTCTTACAATAGAAGACTCAATGCTTACTTGATATCCTTACCATGATAATCATCTCCTATATATACATCTATCTAACCCATGGATGGGTAACCTCCTAATCCAATGTAGGCCAACAATTACCCAATGTACTACTTCCATAAGTTACTCTATCATCCTAATATAGTGTACCCATATAACTAAGGGGATGTGTGCCACATATCGGCATCTTCATCAACCCATATACATCAATATATCATATCCCTACAAGATCATTACAAAATCCTTAAGGGAAAGTTTATTATGTATATTTCAAGATCAAATTTCAACATAAAATAGAAGACTACCCTATTCTAGAGAAACAAAGAAATGAGAAGCCAGTGCACAACATAAACATGATTAATACACAACCAAATGAAAATGCATTTGTGCAAGCCATCACTAGGAAATAAAGGGATGAATAGGGGTTTCCTCCATTAGATATGCCTTAAGATATTAGTTATTATAAAATTTCATTGAGATAAATATCCATACCTTATAACTAAAAATAATTTTAAAGTATCAAGCTACATAGGTATTACAATAAATACAGGAAAAACCAGCTTCTAATTAGGATAACATTACTATTGATGCTCAAATGTAATGTCAAATTATTCATATCATGAAATAAGAAAGAGTTGTGACCACTTTTACATATCTAATGAAACTACTCAAAACATTATGTAATGAGTATATAACCTATAATATCAAAAACCTCCTTCACAATCTTTTGAAGTATGCACAATGAGGACAAACAAGGGTTGATAAAGTAGTTTGGTATGTCAAGACCAATAAGCCCTAGGATGTTGATTCATGACTAGACATCAAGTTATCTAGATATGAAATCCCAAATTCATTATTTTACTTTGGCATTATTATCAATATTATTCCTCATTCAACATGGGAAGCCATTGCCTAGCCAACTCTGAGTTACAGTCTAGTAATATTAAGCTTAGTAGACTACAACAAAGTAGAACTTATTGGCCAAATAGAAGATGTTAAAATTAAATTGGTTAAACTTAGTTTATGAAGGGACTTAGAGATCTTTGACATAAAGATAACATAGACCCATTACCCTACCTTAATTGGAAATAAATGGGCCTACGATGGCTAAATGACTATTAATACTATGTGCAATTAATTAGAAGCACATAAAAAAGATGAAAAAGTAGTCATACCTTTAAGAAAATCTAAACAAAAGTGATATATCATTCCTAAGGATCTAAAGTCTCCTTATGCATATGAGGAAAATAGGTAATTTAAGGTGAGAACAACTAAAATATAAATTGGGGTTTGCACTGTATAATGTCAAAAGTGGAAGCCCAATATTATATAATAGTAAAAACCACTAGTATTCAAACTAGTTATCATAAAGTCACTAGTCAAATACATTCAAATTAAAGAATGTGTTTCTCCTTTAATACATTCATCAAAAAGATCTGAGGTAAAATTTTTATATAATAATACTGCAACTATGATGGATTACATTGAACCTACCCCTAAAATAATTATACCCTAGTATTTGACATCATCCAAAAGTGGTGACTTAGATGCACACATCATGAATTAGTCCTATAGAGATCATGAGTTGAGACCTTTGTGCATGGTTTTTGTTATAAAATGCCAAATACCTCAATATTTTATGACCCAAGATCTCAATCCATTCATGTTAAGTCTTGAATACCATGTACCATAGGTAGAATAATGAGTCAACACACTCAAATATACATTGAAAGGAACTTCTATGACATGGTGGGATGTAAATAGAAATGCAAAAATGCACTAGGAAGAAACTTGTGAAATCTTGCATGCAAGGTTTTAGCTAATAGCTAGCATTAAATAAGAATGACCTTTCTTTCAAGAGGGTCAATATCATAAAATACATATCCATTAGTCCATGGAGATATGGACTACACAAGGAGTAGAGCCTTGATATTAGATTCATATGTTTATTCATACCCTTGTACCTCTTCAAATAGCCTAGTACATGCATTAAGAGCATAGAAGGGAAACCAAACACTAGCCACAACTTTAGAAGGATTTTATCCAAAATTTTGTATTTGAAGATGATAATCCCTCAGTACATAATGCCCTAAAAATATCATAAATTTTATATGTCACAAATGTGTAGGGGATTTAACAAATGTTGATGAATCATCCTCTCAATAAGAAGTTGCATAAGACTTGGATCTCACACTATGTAATTACAAATCCAATTAAAAACAACTCTAGATTAAACCATGTAATATAATAAACAATGATATAGAAAAATACAATGATAATGATAGTGATAGGGATATCAATTTAGAAGGGTTATTTGAACCACAAGGTGAAGAGGAGCATAAACTAGTATAAAGTGTAGAGCAACTAGAAGAAGAGAAACTACATAGTATTGACATCTTGTAATGGGAAGGCAAATGCATTTTACAAAATATCATGCCTAGTAGATTAGGCAAAATATATCAAGAACCATTGCAAAAGACTCAAAGAAATATTGTGATAAAAGCATCCCCTAAGCTTGTAATAGTGAGAGATTAGTAGGGATAAGAGTAGATCTCTAAAGCCTTCTAGTAGTTAAGAGACTACTAGGATGTGTTTCTAAGAAAAAATTTGGAGGTCAAAGGCATAGATCCATCCTTGAGATAAATTCATATCAAGCTAAAGGAATGTGTACACCTAATTAAAAAGAGACACTTCAAGCTCAAACCTAACAAGAAAACTAAATTAAAGGCTAAAATAGATCGAATGCAAGAATCTAGAAATATTTATCCTATTGAAAAGGAAAAATGGGTGAGCCCTATGGTGGTATAACCTAAAAATATGGGGTAAATATGGGTGTGTGGGGATTATCATGCACTTAATAATGCCTAAATCAATGATTCATTTCCTATCCCTTTTACTGATGAAGTGCTTGAATCTATGGCTAGACATGAGGTATATTCTTTTATGGATGATTTTAGTGGGTATCCCCAAATTTTGATTACTAAAGAGGATCTAGCCAAAACTACCTTTGCTACTGAATGGGGGTCATTTACATACAAGGTAATGTCATTTGGTTTAAATAATGCACCTATTATATTTTCTAGAGATATGTAAATGCATTTAAAGACTTCATTCATAATATCCTAGAGGTTTATTTAGATGATTTGTCAATTTTTTTATCTATTTAAATAACACTTATCAAAGCTAATATTAATGTTAAAGTGATGTAGGGATTTTCATATCACCTTAAATTTAAAAAATGTATATTATTTACACCTTTTGGTGTCTTTTTGGGTCACATGGTGTGTAATGATGGAATTTTGGTTGATCAATCTAAAATTGCTATTATAGTAGGAATGACACCTCCTACAAACTCAACTAAAGTATGCACATTTCTAGGTCATACCAGATATTATAGAAAATTCATACAATGATATGCAACTATATTAGCATCAATAGAGAAGCTATTATGTAAGGACACTAACTTTGAATATAAAATAGAGTGTCAAACAACATTTTATTAATTTAAAGCATAGGTTGGTAACAACACCCATCTTGATATTTCTTGACTAGAAGAAGCCATTCCATTTACATGTGGATGCTCTGAGCACTGCAATAGGAGCCATTTTAGTGAAATGAGGGAAAGGTGGGATAGATCATCCAATACATTTTACAAGTAGGAAAATATCAGCTATGGAAAATAATTACACAACTATTAAGAGAGAAGCAGTCATAGTGGTATTTGCATTACAAAATTTTAGGCATTACTTGTTGGATACTCCTTTTGAATTCTTCATGGACCACCAAGAACTACAATACCTAGTCAATAAACCAATGCTAGGTTGATGGATCTCAAGGTATTTGATGCTCTTCTAGGAATTCTAATTCTAGATCAATGTGAAGCCAGGATGGGAGAATGTAGGACCATTTATCTCATCTAACTATGCAACAAGGAAGAACTAAAGGAACTCAAAGATGAATCACCTTATGCACATCTATTTAGACCTGATACAGTTCCTAATAACATGGAAGACATCACAAAAACCTTAGAATAATGAAATTTTATTGCACATTATACAGAGAGGGACAAGAAATATATGGTTACCAAAGCTATATCTTATAGCCTTATTAATGTATTCTTGTATAGGTTGGGTAAAGATGATGTATTGTGTAGGGTAGCTCTAGAACATGAGTAACCACAAATAATTAAATAATATCACCAAGGAATTAAGGATGACACTTTTTGGGATATGCCACTACTAGGAAAATACTTCAGAGTGGTCTAAAATTTTTTAGGATGCACATAGATTTGCTAAAAACTATGGCATTTGTCAATGAATGGGTAATCACAATCAACAAGATGAAATGCCTTTGGTTCCTATGCTTATAAAACAAAATTTTGAACAATATGTAATTGATTTTTTCATACCTATAACTCCCATAAGTAAGCACAGTAATACCATATACATTATCACTATGATTGATTATTTCATAAAATGGGTGGAAGTTATTGCTACTCCAAACTATAGTGCAAAGGATGCTGCCAAGTTAATATATGAAAACATTATCACATGGTTTGGATTTCCAATTAAGATGGTAAGTGATATATTCATGTACTTTATCAATAATAATATGAAGACTCTCATAGAATAACTCATGATATCACACCATAAAAGCACAACTTACTATCCGTAGGCCAATGGACAGGTAGAAGCATCAAATAGAGTTTTGGGTAAGATGCTGCCAAAAATTTACAATGTCCAGAAAGATGATTAGGAGGATCACATTCCTAAAATTCTATGTGTGTATCTCACACATTATAATTGAGCTACTAGATTCACCCCCTTCCAATTAGTATATGGCCTCGAGGTAGTAATTCTTATGGAATACATTGTACCTAGTCTATGCATTGTAATGATCATGAGGTTAGGAGATCAAGACTCATTAAGGGTGTGGTTGATAAATTTCATTAATATGGAAGAAGATAGGTTAAGATCATAGTGGATAAAATAAATCAATAAACAAATTCAAAAAGCATGGTATGATCATAATCTGTGGTTTAAACAATTCTACCCAGACCAAATTATATTAATTTATGAGAGCAAATTTAAATAATTCCTAGGAAAGTTATGCATATGATGGAAAGGACCCTAAATCATTCATTAAGTATCATCATAGGGTACCATAGTGCTAAAATATTTTTAGGGAACCATATTACTAGGGTGAATCAATGGTTATATACTTAAGGCATATTGTCTCTAATCTCTATCATGATGCTAAAACTTGAGTGGGTGTTGAGTAGCACCATATAGTTAGTATTTTATTTAATGTTATTCATTTTATTTTTTATTTTATAGGATATAATGTTTGGTAGTGTTATCATTACTACAAAACACATCTCAACCACCATAACCAATTATCATTGCTGGATGTGACCACCTTATTGAGACATCTTACCAAGGACATCTAGCCACAACTATACCAAACTTTGTAATAAAGGTTGGGAAGGTGTAAAAAAGATAGGCACAACAAATCGAAGGCCAACAGTTAGGTTAGACTATTAATAATGTAGAATTTTAAAAGATTGCAATAGTTTCAAAGTAGATTTGAAAATAAAATGATAAGTGGATGCACAAAATGAGTTGATTAATTGAAGGGATAAACACTCACCAAAAATAGCTACCTAGAACTAAATCAAATATCCTAGGCACCAAACATCCTTATCAAGATGATTTCTATCATCTAATATTAATTTTAAAGAGAACATTCATGTGTAGTTAATGCATTCAAAATAAGTAGTGACATGCACTTGGGTACCAAATAGCTATAAAATAAAAGGATATGGACAACAATTAGACATTACATCCTTCAAATAATAAGAGATTTATGTGATAAACTCTTGCATATCTCTTTTAAAACATATTTTGCACCAAAGTGTAATATCTTAGACTAGTCATCATCTTCTCTCATTCATAAAACCATGGACATAGGTCAACTATTGATCCCATTATCTGATTCTCGAAAGGAGGAAATAGGAATAGGGATAGGTTTTTGATAAACAAAATACAATGATTTTTAACAATTTGATTTCATTGATGGGGTAGTGTGATCTATGAATTTGACTCAAGAGAGGATGGTTAGTATGGTGTTAGTTTCAAAATGAAAACAAAATGAAAGAAACACACTAATTAGCATAACATCTCCAAGCTTAGACACTAGGGAGATCTTAGTTAACAAACATGAATAAAAAACACAACTAAAATGCAAAATAAACCTTCTTTTACCTCCCTTGGATGCTCTAAAATGCTTATTGTAGTGGTTTTCTTAGCTTGTGCTCATGAAGTCCTTAGTAATGGAAGCTTGGCTACCTCCATCTCTCCTTGACACCTTTGCCTTATGGCTTGGCTTGGATTAAATTCAATTTGGCATGGTAAAACTAATTTTAATGGATTTTGTAATCATTTTTGCATTATAACTTTGCACCAAAATAACTAAGAAATGATGTGGTAAGGCCTCTTATTTATAGATTTTTGCAAATGTCTAGAATCAACCTAAACCGTCCATCTCAGGATTGAGATGTGTGGCTAATAATTTCCAATTTTTCAATTAAAATTAATAAATAGGCTCATTAATATTTGGGATAGAGGAATAATTAAGAGGCATGGAGGGCATCATAGAAGGTATTAATGAGGCATGGAGGGCATGAATCATGATATTTGTGGTATTTATGGCCTAGGGATGTCTTCCCAAGAAATGAGGTCACCTGAAGATGCAGATATTCAATATTAATTTAAAAAAATAAGTATTCAACAAGTTTCCATGGATTTATTGATTAGGCCTTGATTTGGATTAATTATCTCTTAATCATGTTTAAACACTTTGTGCACAAATTACTCAAATTGATCATAATGCCTTGTTATTGGTCCAAAATTTGACTAGATTGGAATTGGAAGTCAATGTCAGATACATTAGAACCATATTCCCATTTAGGATGTTACCAATATAAAATAACAAATGCATGTGTCTTGTACAATATATTTGATAGGAAAGAGCAATCTAGAGCACCTAGGTGCAAAATTGGCATTTTGACTCAGAATGCTTTGATCAAAGTTAGCTGGCCCATAAATTGTATTTCCCCATTTAATTATACTTTAGCCAAAATTGACACTTGAATATGTTAGTTTCACATCATTTATCATGTTTATTTTTAGGCCAAATTGTGCATTTTTGGTGGAAATTAGTCAAAATCCTAGTTGGAGGTTATTAGTGGCTAGATTTAGGTGTCTATAGGTAGAAGCTACTATGATTGCTTAAGAAGCCCAAGGAGAAGCATAACCAAGAATTTTAAAATTATAACATCCAATTTGAGGCTCTAGCATCAAGAGGTTAATCAAATTACCTATATTTGGGTAATTAGATAAAATAATAATGACATTACTGAGTTGATACAACTAGGGAACTATCCATTTAGATCAAGATATTACCATTTGGATTAATACACTAAATGTCAAGAGAAAATGGCCTACCCAATTATGGAAAATATCTAATACCATACAAGTCTAAAATACCATCACTTCATTCAAATATCAGAGAGCAATACACCACTAGGGTAGGAAGAAGAACTCCTATTAATTCAATTATGGATGCTTCACTATACATCATGGTATAGTGTATTACTAAAAGATTTTGAAAAACTAAAAAGCATACAAATCAAAAAATAAGAGTCGTCATTGACATTGTATACAAATGATGAAGATGCATGAGTATTTTAATCAACCTAAATTTTTGGTTGTCAAGTTTACCACGAATATCAAAAATGTACCTATAGAAATTATGCAAAACTTTTAATATAAATTTTTAGTCTTGTTATTGTGTTTCACTTAGTGGAAGTCTCTACTAGGGTGAGTAAATGTAACTATAAATTTTTGGCCCAATAATACCTTTAAAAGAATTACTTGGACCAAAACTAGTTATTATTATGAAAAATGAGGGTGATTAAATGCATGGTGGTTAGAATCCATAACATTAGTTCAATCACATCCTAGGATTCCTTGAGATGTCATCTAGTATCTGTGTCAACATGCATCCATTACCAATTTTCATAATGGCATACATATCAAGGTACATAGGTTGGCTAACCTAACTATCACCCTAATTCCATTCTTCATTTTGATGGTTGAAGCAAAGGCTAAGGTATACCAAAAAAATCCCTATCTATAAGGTCCATACCTCCATTAAAAACCATCCCTTTATAGGCCCAACAATAATAGGCAGAATAATTACCTACACAATAACCCACATAGCCAACACAACCACACATTCTAGCACAATAATAAAAAGGAAAGAATAAATCACCTACATGCAGAGCCTCACCACCTCTACCATAAAAAATAACTCAATAAGATAAGTCATGGCTTTAGCATCCCATGGTTCCATAAATAGTTACTAAGTGTAACCTACCTGAGTTTAGGGTCAATGAAAAAGAAGTGTTCTAATCAATGTTGGAAGACATCGACACTAAGGTGTATAATGCAGAGGAGGAGAAATATTTATTCTTTTGGAAAGTAATGTGCACTTACCAAATGCAAAATCAAGTAAGGAAATACCTTTGGGTTGATATCACTCAACCACTTGATTCTATCTTTGTTGACACTGTAGGATAAGAAGCAGCTCAATAGAAGTTAGAAGCAAAAATATTTTTAATAGAACTAACCATGATAATATATATGTTAGCCCCTATAGTAAAAAACTTTCATGATAGCCCTTCTAGGTTTATTCATGGTGTTTGAAACTAGTCATGGTCTCATGGATGTCTATTGAAAGTATTTGAGTCTTGTGAGAGGTCTCACGTTGTCATATAGATTATTTGTGTAATCACATATCACAACTTCATTGGGACTATTTGGTGACATGACAGTGATCATAGTGATCACAGAGTGATTAGGGAGGTTATCTTGGTCCTTTTTAGGCCTAAAAGGATGGTTTTAAGCATGATAAGCTTAAATATCCATAGAATAAGTTTGGGTCATTTCAAGGTGATATTAATCATTAATAATAATGTGAAGGATGTTTAATTCCCTTTTGATTCATGGTGTGAATCCTAGTGGTGTGTGTCAAGACCATTTTCCATGGCCTTTTTGTTCAAATTCATCACAAAGCTTCATTAGCCTTACCAAATGACCCTCAAAATGATTCACATAAGCCTATTTGTATTTTAAATCTTTGAAATGGGGGAGTGTTTGAAAAAAATCATATTATAAAAGCTTTGAGGAAGTTTCATTCTTGCCACATGGTCATAACTAAGCATTTTCACATCATAAAGGTCCTCTTTAAAGCTTATAACCACCTCCCACTAGCCAAATGAGCTGCACATGTGCAAATATGTGTATTTTTAGCTTACCTCTACCATAAAATTCAATTTGAAATGTCCATTTATGAATTTTTTCCATCCCTCTACCCTCAAATGTCAGTTTAAGGTCAAAAACATGTAGAAAATACTGGAAAAATAAGGTTTTCAGGTGTGTCTTGCAAATTATACATAATTATATGGATAGGTAATTATAGAGGGGAGTCAATTGTTGTAAGAGGATTCATGATAGATGTATGGGATAATTTTCAAGTTAAAATGATGCAATAACATGACAAAACCATTCCTCTCTCTTCACTAGGTTCCTTAGTAGCCTAAGCAGTCTTGTCAAGTTTTCCTTCATTCCATATAGGAGAGGTCAAATTAAGAACTAGTCTATTAGATCTAGAAAGTGGGTCCCTTGAACTTACTATCCATGTCTTTTAATATTATGTTCATGGTCTCATCTTTATGAACAAACATTAATAACTTGGCCACTCTAATGACCTTCTTCATCTGTGTAAAGTTGAGAAAGTATAATGGTTTTGGTATATTCTTGAAGAGGTTATGAAAACCAATGGTTTTTGTGTGTTATTTATATCCTAAAATACCATATACATTACCCTCCACTCATGTTTCACACGTGTGGGAGTGTATAAGCAAGTAAATCTTTTGGTTTCTTCCCTTTACAGTCTATAGGTAGGTTTTCATGTATTGTAGGGTATTCAAAGTTTGGTTATGCAGGTGAATGGTGGTTATGATTTTTTAACAATCCCTTGGGATCCACTAAAACCTATTTGTCTTTCCAAAAATTCATTTGATCCACCATCAATCTAATGAACTCCTTCAAGTCATGTTATAGGGTGATTGTTATAAGAACATTATGTGACCTCCAGATTCAAACATAAGCATGTGTCATTATAGTGACTATGAAGGGCTCAAAGTCAAGAGTAAGTTGACATAAAATATTTCATGTTTCCCTCTTTATTTTTTTAATCCTTAAGGACCCTCATTCCCTTATGACCAGGTAGTCTTAGTTTTAGTCTTGAAATGTATAACCATCACAAGACTGCCTACAAATTCTTATTGAGATTAGATTCTAATGGATGTTGAGTGATAAAAAAAAGCCTTGGAGACACTGATAAGTATTGAAGGATCCTAATATATATGAAATACATGTTATATGATTTTAATATGGGAAGATAGGGCCCATCAAGAGTCATGCACTAGACTTATTCAAAGAAAAGGTAAGATCAGTCAAAGACCTAAACAATCACCTATAGCTAGTTGTTTGACTGAGATCATGAAAAGTGGGGTAAATAACATTTCAAAGGTGTTAATACATTAAATTCATACAAGGTAAAAATGAGACACAGCCTGTTTCAAATTCTCATACTCATAGTCCTATAAACTTGAATAGAACTTATAGGCTGACTATAACTAAAGAGAGATTTGAGTAAGAAACCTTGCTTTGAGGGTGAGGAAGGTGTTAAGAGGATCTAGAGACATAGTGAAGTCATATAAGAATAATGACTATCAATAAGGGATGAGAATTTTATAAGGAAAGGAGGGCTTATGCTTGCTTCCATGTAGCTAATCACCAACTATAAACCTAACTATAGAAGTGAGGGTTACTTATAGGTCTTAGACTATTGAGCGAATGATAACAAGGCTTTTTGTCCTATTATATGAATTATATTAGTACGTTTAGTAATCTGGCCTAACCCTAAGAGCCAATGAAGGGTTAGAGACATATACATATCTTTTTAAGCCTAGGCAAACCTAATATAAGCTTTTGTATATCATTTGAAGGCTTATGCAAGGTTTGGGGGAAGTAAATATGGAAATACCTAATTATGTGAGCAAAAAAAAATGTAATAAATGTCTTAAAAGTGATATGAGTCTCAACTTAGATATAGGAGTGTCTAAATGACTTAACTAGGCTTGAGCAAGTATCTACTGATAGGGTCAAACAAGGAATATTGAAATGTGTAACCTTGTACATAGGGTAAAGCATGAAAGTGAATTAGGATCCCTTACTTTATATATTAAGTGATATTAGTTATTTATTGATATACTATGGTTTTTCTTAAGGATAAAAGAGCTTTTAGACCTAAAAGGGCTTTAACAGACCTGCATATGTAATTCTTTAACCTTATGCTTACTTGAACATTAGTTGAAGTTGAGATTATCTGAATTTGGGGCACTTGAGTAGGGAGGTCAAAATATATTATAAGTGTTTCCAAGTAACAAAATCATAGTTTGGTGGAGAGAAACTAATGGCTTATTAGGCCATTAGGCCTAAAATTGGTATGAATAGGCATATGCTTGTGTTGAGGCCATCTATGTATTTTATTACCTAATTGAATATTAGAACTTAATTAAATCTAGTATAAATACTATTTAAAATATTTATAAGAATAATAAGAGTCTCAAATGGGAAATAAAAAAATTCAATTTAGTCATTAGGGTTCCATAAACATGACTACCTACAAACCCTAGGACTATTCTATGAGAGCTTGTAAAAGGATGAGTTAATAAGAGGCATGATCCCTAAGAATGTTTTAGGCCCTTGGGGGTATTTTTCATAGTCATTTAAAATCCCATAACTAATATGTAATAGTGGAAGAGGGTACTCAGACCCTGAAACTCCTATCAAAGCATTCTTGGGTTTAACAATGAATAGTGGTATTATAGATAGTCAAAGATAATGGGAAGGGGTGAAATCCTAGGTAATTAAGAGAATATTAAGAGGATTGGAAATTATTAATAAAGGTGTTATGATTATATTTATCCCCTAAATTTATCTATAATCCACTTTGACATTTGATGTTTAGTCTAAGCCTGTTAGGCTTAAAAACATATCTTAGGCCTAGAAACCTCGCCACCACCTTAGGGTAGACTCAAAACTTCCTAAATAATTTTGACACTAGGATAAAGTATATAATTGTTTTTTAGACATAGGGAGGAATTTTTTAATATATGAAATTAAAAAAAAAATAGTTGAATTGGTCTTAGGACCCTGCTCGAATCAATAAATCACAAACAATCAATTTGAATTATGCTTTCAAATTCTCATATATTTCTTGGCAAGGGGGATTAAGGAAAATGATCCTAGGGAAAGTTGGGAAACCATATGGACTAAATATAAATTATATATGGAGTTATTTTTATGGGCTCACCTTTATGAATAAAGGCTAAGAATACAAGCATGTCTAGACAACTTGTAGAGGACCCAAGATCTATCATCTTACATTCATATCTCTCCACACCAGTTGCATGGGAACCTAAGATTATAAGATATTTTAGGGGGATATATGTAATAAACCTCCATGAATATAATTTTATGATTAGAGATATCATATTTATGAACCATCATTAAGATAGTAGACCTCTATAACCCTATTATAGACTAGTCTTATAAGAAATGGAGATTTTGGCAACCAAGTACTCTAAAATGGTTTGATAAACACATGAACCATAAATAGAACTCATAGGATCCCCTATCCATGGTACTTATCTATATGTAATATTTACAAACTTAGTAGAAAATAATACTTTTTCAAGGTTTTATGAAAATTTTAGGGTACAAAGTTGTTCTGAGAGATGTCAATCATTGGATGTGAAGGTTTGAAACTTTTTTTGTCTCCTCAAGTCATTATATTCATAAAAACATTCTTTTAAGTGCCTTTTTAGGTTTCTTCTAAAGAGTCATTCTATTGATGTGAAGGAAAATGTGACCTAGTCACCCAATTTGGCAAAGTTATAAGTGTTGCTTACTTAGAAAGGTCTATGTTATGATACATAATGTTGTTTCATACCTAATACTCACCTATTTATAGGTTTATAGTGTTTTGTAAAATTTTCATGGATATCAAATGCAAATAGTTAGGCTATTAGGCCTAATTAACTTACTTAGTCAATAGAAAAAGTTGAAGAATGGCATATAAAATTTATTAGAGGAGTTATTTCAAGGTCATTACCCTTTTAACTGATGCTTAGGGGGTGATAAAGTCACTCTTGATAGTCATAATGGGAGATGGGAATAGTTTTTCAAGGTTATTCAACATGCACTTGGGCTAATGGGTTGCTCAAATGTATCATGAAGGCTAAATGCGCCTAAATTCCACCTTATAAATACCATATGGTGGAGTGATTGAATATTTTTGGTGTGTCTTTTCCTTGAATAGGTCTGACTTAGTACCTACTACCTCACCTTAATGCCAAAAAGGGATATTAAAGGAACACCAATGCATGGATAGGGTTATAAAGGTTATTTGTAATTAATGTAACTATAGGTTGAGTTTATTAAAATCATTTATGGCCTCTCACTTGTATCTCTATTCCACATTTGTCCTTCTCTTTATTATAATTTTCTATATATTTAGGCATTATGGCCTTGTTTTGTATCACTCTCTTGGGCATGAGGAAACTCTGCCAAATTTGTACTTGATAAACCTCTTAGACTATTAGTGAATAACTATTATAGCTCTTTTCATGATGATATATAGTGTTGTTTAATTGTTTTGATTTGTACATGTGATGAATTCCTCTCCTTTGCATGTCCTTACTCACCTAGATGTTAATAAGATGTCTTACACGGTTATGTGGCATGTATAAGTGTTGGTGATGAGGTTTGAAATGTGAAATGAGTGGTAAGAGTCTCATATCAGACCTTATTCTCACGACCTTTGCATTCTAATCACCTAATATAGCATCTAATTAAAATACTCTTGCATAATAACTTTGGAAGATGGTTATTTATTTGTTTGTCTAGTCCATTATTATTGCTAAGATTTAAATTTCAATGGATGAACTATCATTTAGGTACATCAACACCCCTTAGAGTAGGTTTATTTCATGTACATTCTAACCCTTTTCACCCCAATAGTAATAGGTTTTATTAATTGATCCATAAGTGATGTATTAGGAGAGTTATCCCCATAATCTAGAGGTTTGGCCTAGACTACAAGTTACCCACAACCTATGGGTCAATCCCATGTTAGTCCAAGTTTGAGGTAGATGTGAACAATATTATTCAAGAGGTTACAACTTAGGTATATAAAAATACCCACATAAACCTTTTTTAGGTAACCATGCACACATTTGATTGTGAATCCCTCACAAATAGTGTGGGAAAGGATGGTCTTTTTTAGTGCACCTATAGAACAAAGTAGTGTGTAGCCAAATCAACAATCTCAACCCCAGGGGGAAAATAATTAAAAGAAAACACTCAAGCCCCCATCTAAATATAGAAGAAATAATTTAGTACAAAAAGATCAATTGGGTGAATAATAATCATTCAAGCATACTAAATCCATTGAGGGTGTCAAAGGAGAAGAGGAACCCATGGATACATTCATGCCTAGGGAAGATGAGGAACAACAAACTGATTTTAGATATGTTAGGTTTTGTGACTACTATATAATATTTTTGTCGATCAAGTAGAAAGGCTCCACTAAAATATTTTTTATTTTATGGTGAGAAATGTGTGGTAAAAGACTATATGGGCAGGCATAAGGTTTGTAAGATTTATCCATCTATGACTCAAAATAGATTTTTCAAGCATAGAGTTTGATTTATGAATGGAGTAAGGAGATTATGAGCTTGACTCTAGGAGACATATCATCAGAAAATATAAGGTAAAATTTGAGATAACCATCATAATTAGGTAATGGTGGTAATAATAATCATATATAGACTTCTTCGGCATCTTTGTAGGGCATAGGGATTGTTGATGGTGTTAGTAGTGTGGGATTGTATCCTTCACTTTCACCATAGATAATAAATTCTAGGCTAATAATGTAGATATAGATGATAGTGATACAAATGGAAATGTAAGAGATATGGCATATTAGATATTTTCTAATAACTAGCCATAATTATGAATAAGATTTTGGGTACATTTGCACTATTGATGGCTATTAGGATAGAGGAGAAATAGGTGGAGATTGAGTTATTAGTTTAGAAACTTCAAGCTATTCCTAGAATTATGTGTAACACTTGGAACTTGTCTTTCATTTTGTCAAAGTTATTTCATCAAAGAGTCACCATGGCATGTCAAGTGGTAGTGAATTAAGACTAGAGCAAACAATTATTTTGATGCACATGTAGCTCTTGATTTTAAAAAAATATAATAATGGTAATATTTTTGGGAGATCTTGTTGTTGCCATTACAAAATAGGACCTCAATTGGGATTGATTACAAATGTGGGCTATGTGGATGTTTTTAAAGGGCGGTTTCACTGCCTTGGATAATATGGTAGAATTTGTTTTCTCTTATTTTCAACTATATCATAAACATCCATCATAATAACTTTCTCTCTAGATTATATGAAGTGAGTTGTCTACATTTACCCAAATAAGAGAATTTACTAGTCATATATATTTTATTTGGGCAAATATTTTATAGAGAAGGTCTAAACAAAGCAACGTCTTTATGCTATTGTAAAGTTACAAATGTATTTGAGATTATAATAGATAGTCAATATAGAGAAGCTACTGATGTTGAAGATTGGGTATAGTGATAAAAGTTAGAGTAGTTAGTTTTAGAAGAGATGGAGCTCCAGTTAAAGAGGTCGTGGAGAGTAGTAGTAGTTTATGTTCTCAAATGTATTTGTAATGGATCAAAACTATAAAAAAAATGATTTTTTTTGGTCTTTGTGTGTCTTAGGGTGAGACACCATTTTAATTCAGGGTGAGTGTTAGCATGGGTAAGGGTTTATCATTATCTATAATAAAAGGATAAAATAAATAAAATGGGATATTCATGTAAGAGGAAGAATCATGGAGTAAGAAGAGTCAAAAGAGAATTTGAAGAGCCTTTATAGGCAATGTATAGAGAAGAATCAAGCAAACCATTTATGTGAATAACAAAATATCAATTGGGTCTCATGTTTGTTCTTATATATCTTCATTTATAGTTTCCATCCTTTATTACTTAGCTAGAAATTTTGGTGTATACTATTTTACTTGCAAATATGGTTATTTTATATTTTTCCACTAAACTCAGCTAACAATAATCAAACTGTTGTAGATATTTTTGACCAAACCCATATTGATTTGAAAATTGAGCGTCATTTTGGAGAGGTAGATTTGTATCATTTACTTGATTTACCTATGCTTATTATATTGTTTCTTTTTGTGATTGTGTTAGGTGAACCTTTTATTATTTTGGGTTATGTTTTGGTAACCATTTCTATACTATTTTTGAATTTGACCCTTTTTGAATTTATGGATGTTCCATTATTTGTTTTTTGGATGATGTATCACTATTTGAATCATCTATATCCATTATCTATTTTATTTTCCTTTTCAATTCTAAGCATAAATCAGTGTGGTGCCCATGCATTCTATGATATGCATAATAATATTTACATCTCCTCACTATGTGTAGAGGGGGTAGGTTGATCAATTTATATTTAATCATTTCCTTTAGTAACTCACTTTAAATATTATTTGATATTTGAATTCTTTTGAAAATCACTATTTATAGATGTACTTTGTTTTAATTTATGATTTGGATATGAAAGAGGGATATGCACAAATTTGCTAAGTGTAGATGCACATACATGGTTTACACTAGCATATTCTGAAGATTGTGTACATATAATGTGATCTATCAAAAAATGTGAACTGTTCACTTAATAAATAATTTTTATTTTTTAAATCTAATATTAGCTTACTCACTGATAATTTGATCCCTTAGAGTTTCACAAGTACATATCCTAGTTGCTTCTGATTGAACATGTAGGCACACACCTTGTAGCGAAGAGGTGTGAATAGGTTGAGTATGGATATTAGTGATAATTTTATAAGATGCTTCATATTATAGATGAGTGATAACATGTAAATAGTTAGAGATAAAGTAGATATCACCTTCATGGATATGTGGAGGAGATGGAGATTCTTTCCTGTGCATAAGATATGGCATTAGAGCTTGAAACCTAGTTGTTAGCTTATGTAATAGATATTTTATATATGTAAGTATTTATTTTTTAATTGAATTCCACATAAGATAAAAATAACATGCTAGAGATAGAATGAAATATGACATACATTTTAATTAATATAAATAATCATCTATACATGTCTTTACATCTTTTTTGAGTTCATTCCAAATTAAAGGGAACAAGCATGCAATGAAAGTATTAAACTTTACAACAAAAAGTGAGACACTTATTTAGTCATTATTATAATCATTATATAAAAATAAAATTATAAAATATATGGATCTAAAATATGAATGCTAGAAATATAAACCCTAGCGTTATCTAGGGTTAGGATTTGTGTAATGTTTGAAGTAAGTTAGGTTCACCAAATATTTTAACCTTTTAGGACTTAATGGTATGTAAATATTATGTTTGTTGAAGAGATAATTAGACTAAATCAATAAAATAATATTCAATAAATAAAACAACTGATTTGTTATAGAATTAACTAGCTTTGACTTTTCTAAAACTAGTAATAAATAGTGCAAATAAAGATTTAGCTAGAAAACACCTAAGATGGATGATCTAAGTGATATAAACTAATATAGAAGTGGATATAAGTGTTATAAACAATATACCTATGTCATAACCCCTCTTGCTTAATATCACCATAGTTGTACATTAGTGTCATTATTGGTAAAGTGGTGGTAGTGTCTTGATATTGGTGGTAGTGCCCTTTATGTAGGACTATCTTGATATTATGGGGGTACCTGTGTCTAGATTATTGGGTTCTATTCCTATGTGTAAAAATTTTAGAAGCCTATATTTTTCCTATAATTATTTATTTATTATGAAAACCCTAATACTTCATACAACTAGGGCATGAGCTAAAATTTTTGTTCATTAGTAGGGTAGGATGGACATCCTCAACACCCCACTGTGAAGAGATTTGCCTACATATGAATAATATAAGGAGGGATAAATCATGATGTATTTATACCCATTTAAGTGTTGGTGTAATTTTAATTAATTCTAATCTGATAGTGGCCTTGAGTACTTTGAGTTTGCTTGAGACTAGAAATCTAGAAAATATGAGCTTAGGGATGTTGTGGATGGTAGTATGAAGAAGTAGGACTAAATAGGGTTTGATAACCTTAATTATGCTCAAATTATTTCATATTTTATAGTGTATTTTTTATATAATTTCCATCTAGTAGATAGATGGCTAAAATTTATGTATTGATACCATTCTATTGCTTGTGTTGTTGATAAAAGATGTCTAGGCTGACCCTAGTAGGCTTTTGATTTATAAAATATAGGTAAAATGACATTATCACCATGTGGCACTAGTGTCCTTATTATGGTCCTAGTGTCTATCTAGTAGAACACTAGGAATGAAGGGCTAGGATTAGGAAATGAGGGTTTGGGACTGCTTTTGAGCTGACTATGAATGTTTTTGGCCCATACGAAGGTTGGATAAGTGTGATAATAAGATATAGGATAGGTATATGGCTAAGCTATGGATAGGTAATCTCAAGTAGCACTCTTATCACTCAAATACCACTTTTGGGTGATTACACATTGAAACTTGAAACCTGGTAGTTAGCTTATGTAATAGATCCTCTACGTATATAAGGATTTTTTTTTCTTAATTAAATTTTTCATAAGAGAAAGATAACATGCTATGAAATATGAAATATATATGAACTTATTTAAATCATCATGTACATATGTGTTCATGTCATATTTGAATTCATTCCAAATAAAAGGAAACAAGCTAACAAGAGAAGATAGAAAACTTTGCATCAAAAAGTAATTAACTTCATCTATCATTATTATCATGATTATATGAAATATAAATATGGAAAATATGGGGATTTAAAATATGAGTGTGGGTATTAGAAGGATGTTGACATAAACCCTAGGGTTATCTAGGGTTAGGGTTTGTGTAATATTTGAAGTAAGTTGGGTTCACCAAATGTTTTAACCTTTTAGGACTTAGATGAATGTAAATCCTATGTTGTTAAAATTTGATTATAGTAAATAGGATCTAGATGTCAAATCCCCTTTTGAATAATATTTTCTTAATTAGATAGTAGTGCCATGTGGTACTAGTGTCACTATTTTTATGGTAGTGTCCTCTGTGTAGGACTATTCTAAGCTTTTGGGGCACCTTTTTATGGGTCTGTCAATCCTGTTCCTACATACATGAATTCTTAAACCCTATAGATGTCTTATTTTAAATAATTTTATGAATGAACCCTAATCCTTCATGTTGTTAGGGCATCTAGTTGATACAAGTTTAAAGTGTGTTTGTTAGTGGGGTAGGATGGACATCCTCAACACCCCATTATGATGAGAGTTGCCTACATACCAATTCTCTAAAGAGGGATCAAGCCTAATTTAGTTATCCCCACCTAAATGCTAGTGTAATTTCAAGTGAATCTAGTATTATTGTATACCTGAGTGATTTAAATTTACTTGAGATTAGAAATCTAAGTAATCTATGCTTAAGAATGTTGTAGATAGTAGTATGTAAAATTAGGATAGAACAAGGATTGATAACCTTAATTGTGTAAAACTTGTTTTGAGTTTGCATATGTAATTTGCATCTAATTTCTATATATTGGTTATAAGGTTAAAATTCATGTATATATATACTATTTTGGTGATTTATGAGTGTTAAAAGAGGTATAGGCTAACCCTAGGAGGTCTAAGATTTGAAAAGATATTCATTTGTATAAAAATGAGGGAAAGAATAATAGCACAAATATTGGGACACTAGTTCCATGTGGTACTACTATCCTTATTATGGAACTAATGTCTAGGTGGTAGAACTTGAGGTACAAAGGGCCAAGATACAAGAATGAGGGTCTAAGACTACTTTATGAATGACTCTAGATGCCTATGGTCTACACAAAGGCTAAATAAGTGTGAAAATAGTCCCTAAGATATGTTTAGGGCTAAGCTAGGGATAGGTGGTCTCAATTATCACTCTTAGAACTCAAGTGTTAATTTTAGGTGATTACATAAATGACATATTCAAATGTTAACATACAAAAATCAATGCCATATGTGAATGTCAAAGAGGAAAATAAAGGCATAGTGGCTGCAAGCAATGGATCATATTCAAATGAACAAAAAATAAAGACAATAGTAAGTCAAAAATCTCAAGGATGTGCATACATGAAAGCATAAGTAACCATCATAAACATATCATACTAGTCCCTAGATATATGTGTTAGAAAAAAATGTTAAGTACATAACATATCAAGTACATTATGAAATATATAGGCATGGATAAAGGCATGTGCAAGTACATATATGAGCTCAAACATGATAATGTAAAGTGACCATATAATTATATAACCTAGATGTATAGTGATCAAAGAGGTGTATGCCTCCAACATCTTGGTGATATGAGTAGAGGGAAATCCCACATTCTAAAAGTGCATAGATCATTTATGTGTGTATGCATGTATCACACTCACAAGATGTGTGAAACTTGTGTATATAGTAAACATTGATATGCCATATAACAACATGAAACCAAAAACATATATGTCAAGGAGCTAATAGGATATGTAAATGTTAAACATAGTTTTGGATTTTTGAAGTTTTTTTTTTTTTTTTTGTGTGTGTGTGTGTATTTTTTGTATATTTGAGACATTGATACCTTAAGTTGGATCTTTTACATTGTTTGGACCATGGTTGGATAATTGGAAATGGTACATGGCATGTTCTTCCTCACATTTTACATGTGCAGTAGAAGAACTAATACTATAATTTGGAATATGGATCAATTTGCCTTCATGATAAAAGGAAATACCTTATTGATATTGGTCAATTTTTGCTTGCATTTGATATAACCAAAGATTTCCCAACATAAATACACATGAAAAGGTTTGTGGCATAACACAAACCTATTTTTTAATCACTTTAGGACCAAAAGTAATTGGTGGTGTTATGTTTCCCAAGAGGTCTTTCCAACCTACTATGTTATGTAAGTCTTTTAGGTCAAAACCAAGTTGTTGTAAATGTCTTAAATTACAAGTAGTTTTTATTTGTGTAGGATCAACATAATTATGCCAAAAAAAAGTATCACCCATGAATAATGTGATTGTTAAGTTTTGTATGCATGGATGTTGTTTAATTTATTTAATTTCAAATTTTTAATTTGCATTATCTACCATTTGCACTTTTGGTTTATTCTTAGAATAATCTTGCAAAGGATCATTAGATTTTTTTGTTTTTGATGATCATCAGTTTGTAGACCTGGTTCCTTTCGAGGATCATCAAAATTATTATTTTTTCATTGATGAGGTCTTGGATCTTATGTTTAAAGGTAAAACATCTATTTGTAGAAAAGTTGGGGCCTTGATGATATTCACAATAAGCATTTGCATCATACCCTTTGGGTAGAGGTCTACTCATATAAACATATATAATATTTGGTAGAGATATAATATAACTCTATATAATTAATGGAGGTAATGAAAGGGTAAAGTCCAGTAAACATGTAAATTATCTCCTTGGTGGATTGGTTAAGACAAGTTGCTTAGGTTTTTATAATAGTGTATCAGCTAATGTTGTGTTATTTATATGAGATATGGGATGAGATATACCCTACTCATGTGTACCCAAACCTTATCCCTTGTATCCATATTTTAGAAAATATCAAAGTTAAAAACCAAGTTTATAGGATTGTGGTGAAAGATCATTTATTTGTTGGGCCATTGCATGATGTTTGAGTGGATTAGTATCCATTGGACATGTGTAAATAAATCTTTGATGGATAAATTTTATACATGCATGAAAATTATATGTAACCACATACATTTCATGTATCCAATGCTATCCCAATAGTATATTATAGTTTTAATCATTTGGCATAACATATCAAAGAGTAGGTAGGTTATGGGGTCCCACAATAATGTTCAATGTTATTTGCCATAAAATCAACAAGGAATTTTCTTTTCTCATGAAGGTAAATTGATTCATATTCCAAATGACAGTATTGGTTCTTCTAATTTACATTTAAAATGAGAGGAGGAACATGCCATGTACCATTTCCATTTATCCAACCATAATCCAAATAGTGTAAGATCCAACTTAAGGTTACAAGGTCTCATAAATCCTTAAAATACTAGAAAAAGACCTCAAAAATCCAAAAATATGTTCAACATTATTTAAATATCTTATTATCTCCTTGAAATATGTGTTGTTGGTTCCATGTTGGTAAATGTAATATCAATATTTCCTATATACACCTATTTCACACATCTTTTGGGTGTGATACATGCATACACACATACAAAATCTATGAACTTTTGGATGTTGGGATTTCCCTCTACTCATGTCACCAAGATGTTGGGGGGATCCACATATTTGATCAAGATACATCTAGGTTATATCATTATATGGTCACTTTACGTTATCATGTTTGAGCTCATATATGTACTTACATATTCCTTTATCCATGCTTAAATCTTTTATAGTTTACTTTATATGTTATGTACTTAGAATATTTTCCTAATGTATTATCCAGGGTCTAGAATAATATGTTTATGTTGGTTGATTATGCTTTTATGTATGTACTTCCTTGAGTGTCTTACCTTTTTATTATCTTTCTTGTTTGAGAATTTGAATATGATTAGTTGTTTTTGGCCACCATGCCTTTATTTTCCTCTTTTACATTTTAATATGTCATTTATTGTTGTATGTTAACATTTGAATATGTCATTTCTTACTTTGTGGACATTTGACTAAGTAATGTCTCTTTGATTGTGTAAGATTTTAACCTACCCCTTGTTTGCAATTTCCTTGGACCGTTGTCTCTTGATTTGACTTTTGAGTACTCTTATGTGTTTGCTTGATTGCGTGTTGAGACTGTATTATTACTATATAGATGTTACCATGATCTACATCATGCATATTAGGACTTGGTGTGATAACATTCTTCATGATTCAATGACATATATACCCAGACATGTTCCCTCTATATGCTACATGATACATTCATAGTTTACATGGTTATCTTATTCTATTGAGGTAAGGTAACTACTGGTTTATACGTCCAATCCCCTAAAATGGGGGCATATAAATTGGGTCATGCCATACATGCATGAATTTTATATTGCTTCAAAGATTTAGATTTTAGTGGGGGTATGTTTTGAAAACATGTTCTCCACATTTGTCATAGTTTCAGATTTAGTGGGGGCATGTTTTAGAAACATGTTTTCCACATTTATTCATTATGCAACATATTCAAATTATAGGAAGGGCATGTTATCAAAATTAGAACTTACACCAATTATCATATTCAAAATATAGTGAGGGCATGTTTTGGAAACATGTTTTCTCAACTTACACCAGTTCTTAGACCCAGATTATAGTGGGGGCATGTTTTGGAAACATGTCATCCACATTGGAACTTAAACAGGTTCTTATGTTTAGATTGTAGCGGGGGAATTTTTTGTAAAAATGTCCTCCACATTGGGACTTACATAAATTTTTAGATTATATTTGGGGCATGTTTTGGAATCATATTATACACATAATTTTGAACTATCCAAATTCATAGTTATATGATTCAAGTACACATTTGTGTCATAATTCTATACATTGATAGCATTTTTATACATAGTTTCAACATGAGGCATATATAAGGTGCATATGTTATGTAATGTGCATCTAATATTTCAAAATAAAATTAGTTTTAGATTCCAAAAAATTTAGTAACTATCATCACCCACCAAGTTGGACTTTTATGGACTATATTGAGCCAATCCTATGCAGTAGTTAGTTAAATTTTTAGTATGGTTGAGGTGATTAAATAAATTAATATTGATAATTTTATAGGTCATAATAAATTAAATCATCCATAATCACCAATTTATAATTTGATTTAACTTGGTTTACTCATACTCATCATGTTATACCTATGATTAGGTTGTACAGTTTAGCTAATCTCAATTACTAGGCAGTAACTCATCTTTTATCCAAGGTTGGGGACATGTACCCTCCAATATCTCTCTCTATATCTTTAGATATATGCACTTTCTAAATTTATTATTGTCCTAATATTAGTTTTAGTGATTCATAATGGTACATATTTCAAATAAAATTTCTAAAAGATAATATGGTTGCATTGATACACAAGTGTATTCTTAAATCTTTCTCTCTTTAAATTTAAATTATTTTAATGCTATCAATTTTAGATTATATGATTTCATTATATACTGTAACATGTTCTTGGTTTTAGGCCAGTCATTAACAAATCACTCAATTTGGATTCAAGTAAAGGCAAGGTGTGTTATACACACCCAAGTACACATTTATTTTCTTTTAAACTAGTAATTTCATTACTAAATTAAAGGTAGGACACATGTAGACAATATTTATAAATTATATAGCACCTCAATCTTGTACACTTGGAAAATACATATTGTGGATGTACCTTTAGCTTTTAGACCTTTTATGCTACCAAAATAATCTCATATACTATCTCTATATGCCTATTTGCTTATCTCTTAGTATGACCTATGTTATTATAATGATTCAAACATACTATCTTACCCAAAATGTTATAAACTTGCTTATGTTCCATATTTGTAAGTTCTATACCTGCACCTATTTTCTAACTACTCAGACACTTGTGTCTTAGTCAGACACCTATATCGACATGTCATATTCTAATATAAGTGTCTAGTGCTCTAAAGTCATTTAATTTACAAATGAAATGTATTCTAAAGGTCAGCCTAAGTGATTTAATGTGAGATTTTATTCAAAGGTATTTTTATAAATACAAGATCAACCCTCATTCATTCCTCACTTAGAAACTTCTTACCTACTCACAAGGAAACCTACCAAAAGCATTCATTCAAACACTCAAGTGATCAAAGCTTCCATATTTTCTTATATTTCCATATTAGTTATATGTAAAACACATATATGGGTCTAAAGTACTAAAGGGGAAACTCAAGAGATATATTTTCTAAGTTACAAGATAGGTCACTATTGTACTTACTTATCATACATTGCATGATTCACATAGAATCCAACACACAAGGGAGAACTACATAAGTCTAAGTCCATCTTCATAGTATTGGCTATTTGGATAATGCTCATTAATAGAGGTGTATGTATTTTATCTCAACATTATGTGTGCACTAACCTATTTTTCCCATAACTAATATGAATATGAAGAATCAAGGTTTTCTCATTTGATAAGGAGTGATAGTCCATGACTAATATCTGAATGCACAAGATCAAAGGAGACATAGGAAACATAAGAATTGAAGTAGTCACATATAATTTTATAAATTATTTCATACTAGATACCTACATCCAAGTGGGAAAATAGAATTGATGTAACCATCCCAATTCAATGCAAGTGTATGCAACTACAGAGTCACAATTTCTAGAATTAGGTGACAGTTCTAGAGTATATATCCAATCCATTTTAAACCTATTTTAGTTCTAGATTTGTATTAGAATAAGAACTATCTAAGTATATTATTTCCATTTTTATTGAAATATCTAACATATTTATACTTTTTATCTTTAACATATCAACATATAAATTTAGTATATGTTATATCTACGTTTCATAAATTATTAGCCTACTCTAGAGATAGTCTACCATCCTTGTGCCCTAGGCTATCTCTACTACTTTAACCCAATATTTAACATATCTAGATTTTAGAGTTTTAAGATTTGTATGAATGCAATTTTTTTATTCTTAGATTTTTTAGCTAGCTAGTTTTTCAGATTATTTTACTTTTTCATTTATTTCTTATATTTTTTTTCATGTAACTTAGGTGTAACCCTAGATTGGGAGGTATGCCAATTGAACACACTAAGCTTCCCCTCCTACCACCTAATATGTCTAAATACAATGATGAATATAATCCTATGGATCATGATGATACCAATGTTGAGAATGAAAAACCTATTGATGAGGCTATCATAGAATGAGATTATGACAATGAAAACCATGAGTCTAATGAAACTGATGAACATGAGAAAATATATCATAAACAAGTGCAATTAATTTCATTGTTTCATGAGTGTATTCATCAAAACCTTGAATATATTAATGAAATCCTAAGAACCATATTATAAACTAAAAAAAAAACACAAATGTACAAGTAGGTCCATCTATTAATTATGTTATATGAGTTATGAGTCATCCCCATATACCAACAACCCTCCCCTTGAACACATTACCACTTCATATTTATAATGGGGGCACAAGAAATATATTTCAACCTTTATTCCTTTAAACTTATATTTCCACATATATCATGGGAAACCTTAATGCTTCAACTTAAATACTAGTTTCAATGCCTATATCTACCCAACCTATGGGTGCACCTACTTTGGTGACTTCTAAAATATATAACATAAAAAACCAAGAGGTGCAAGATCTTGTCAAAACTATAAAACCTTTTCAAACTTAGGTTACAAATATCTAATAAAGTTATATGAAATCACCTTATGCTATTGATTCACAAGAGGTGTTGCATAATATTCTTGCACAAGAGATAACTTTTCACCCATTTTTAACTAGTTTTATTTCACCTAAATTCACATTTTATGATGGCAAGGGTGATCCTAAAAAACATCTTTGATATTTTTATATGGCATGTCTTGATTATGCATCCAATGATAAAATTTTGACCAAATTATTTCCAGATATCTTAAAAGACTATGATTTATAGTGGTTCTATGATTTACCAACTCAATTAGTAAATGCATTAAAACCACTTGTGGAAATTTTTTTGGCACACTTCTTTATTAACATTACCAAGAATGTTTCCTATGCCAAAATTTCAAAAATAAAAAAAGCAATTGATGAACCTATTAACGATTATGTCTTGAGATACAAGACAATGTTGGCTAAAATGACCAATCCTATGGTAGATAAAGAGATTCAAGATATTTCAAAGGAAACTTTACTTGCTCCTTTAAATGAGACCATTATATTTAAAAATATCAAATATTTTGATGACTTATGACATATTATTCATGATCATGAAATGAAACTTATCTCATTGAAAAAACTTAAATATTTAGAAAATACACCAACTACATCTACATCTAATACAAAGTTTGCTTTCAAACCAAGTTATACGGTCAAACCTCCTAAGCCTAAAAAATAAACAACCACAATGGTTAATGTGGTTTCAAAATAACCTAATCAGTGTGCATTATCCAATGCACCATAGAGATAATTTACATGTTTACCTAAGTCTCTCACTTTATTACTCCCATAGATTGTAGAGTGTCATATCTTATATCTTTCCCTTATCCTATAGAGGTTGATATGAGTATACCTATACCCAAAGGGTATGATTTGAATGCTTATTGTGACTATCACTAAGGCCTTAGACATTCTAAAAACATATCTTCCACCTTAAATCATAAGATATATTTCCTCATAAATTAACACAATATTAAATTTGATCATCCTCCAAAGGAATTAGGCTCACAACCTGGTGATCACTAGAAACAAAAACTATTTAACAATATTTTTCAGGTTTAGACACTCATTTTTAGCCACTTTTGTGTATAAATAGACTTCAGACTGATTTCTACCAAACCATGTAAATAAATCCTATAAATTTTTAAACATCCCAAATTAATCCACATATTAGACATAAGTGCCTAGAGGCATCCCTATTTTGGGTGTTACCCTATACGTAATGATAATCTCTCATGAATTGATCCCTAGTTAATGTGTGACCTATAAAACTAACATTTTCAAAAAATTAAGTGGGGAACTTAACCCAATTCTTGAAATGACTAAAAAACTAAGCAAAATTAAGTAACCAAGTAAATCAGATTAAATGCTTAAGTGTAAATTCCATGTTAAATTAGTGAATATGTAATTTATTAAAAAATATTTTACAACAAAATATGAGGTCATGATGATATCATCATTGTCAAAGTCAAGAATTATAAAATATCAACATACATGCCATAAAAATCATAAATGTTGAGCCATGCATTCATAAATTCATAATTAAATCCATCATTAATTGTATTTGGAATCGAAACACTAACCCTAGCCCAAGTACACTTGGATTAGAGTTAGTTGAAAACCTATAAATATAAGTGCCATGACCATTATTAACCAAAATTTTGTGTGCAAACAAATAATACCAAATTCTTACTAGAAATCTTCATTACCAACACAAGCCAAGAGCCAACTTCTAAGGGGACAAAAGGAAGTGATGCCCATAAAACATTGGCATCATCAAAGACTATTTGTCTACCATACCAAACACAAGCCACTTCTCATGCCAAAAAGTGATTTGAATCATCAAATAAGGTAAAAGTATTTGATTTTATCTTCTCATTACTTTTTTTTTAATTTGTTACTTGCTCACCATAGTACTTAGGCTTAAAATGCTAGTTATCATTGATTGTTTTATTTTTATCTACTAACAAGAGTTTTCTATCATCTTTTGTAATTCTTAAATTTGAGGATGATTGTAACTTGGTAAATGAAAGTTACCATTCTAGGACCATAAATTTCCTCTACCAATGAGCGTGTCCAACCTCCCATCCCAGTATGAAACAATCCAATTACCTATGCCAAAGAGAAGATGTATGATATTATGGAGTAATTTTAAAATATGCCCACTAATATATCTATTTTAGATTTATTGCATACTTCTATTATCCACAATAACATCCTTACAAAACTATTGAGCCAATCCCTATTAGTGCAGGTTTTTATTTTTCCCTATTTTTTAATTAGGGAAATTGTATTTCTTGTGCATACTTGGAGTTTTCCTACATTTGTGGGATAGGCTTGCTTATGTGGAGGTGTGTGTCATAGATGTGTCATAGGTGTCATAAGAATGTCATAAGTAACTCCCTTGATGGGAGTTACTTCTCTATTCTTAGCACCTTGTCACTACCTTTCATGGAGGAGTTACAGTATATTCTTGGGGTGCCTTGTCCACCTTTTGTGGAGGATTTACTTATGTACTCTCCTAATTGTAGTCCTCACTTTGGCCATCTCATGTTAATCAGATTTTGGTTTTCTCCATTTTGTCTTGTGTAATTTATCTTCTTGTGTTATTTTCAAATTATTTTAACATCTATGTGGTGTGCACTTGTTCATCTTGTGTGATCATGTTTCCATTGCACTCGCATTATCCAAATTCTGGCAACAACTCTGATATGGTATCAGAGCAAGAACGGTAATCATGTGTATGGTTATGCTTTTAGTTCATTTTGAAATCAAGAGGAGTGGAGTTCTCTTTGTTTTTTTTCTATATTTGATCTAAATAAATAAAACTTTAAAAAAAAAATTCTGGTATCATTTCCTTGTCCTTTGGGTGTCTTGGCTGGTTCAGCAGTTAGCTTGGGTGCCATTATTGAGCACTCAACAACAGAGGGAGGGGAAACACTCATTTGGTAAAGCATACCTTCTGGTCAGTAGTCAAATTTGCACACCAAGCAGTAGCAAGGCACCTTCAGTAGGCCGTATGGCATCCTTTTTTGACTAGTTTTTTGTTTGCAAGGGCCTTCAGCAACACCTAGCCTTTGGTCTTCACTTTTGCCATAGGACATATGGTGCACACTTCTAGATAGTAGTCTGTAAAGTCCACCAACTTTTGCAACACCTTCTTCTATTCTACTACACCAAGATTCAACTCTTGACCAGGCCATATGACGTGAAGTCTGCAAGTTCATTTTTCTTTTTTGCAAGCATATTTTTTTGCAGGTCTATTTTTTGTCTTTTGTGCAAGATAAATTCTGACTGAGCCCTTTTGGGTGCCCCTTCCTTACTTGGCGTCCCATGTGGCACCCCTTAGACAAGTGGCTTCATTCATTTTTGTCTATGCTTAATTTCTTTTAGTTAAAATTGACTTGATAAAATAAAAATTAGTCAATTTTGTATTTTGGGGGTTTTAATTTTAAACTTGTATCTTTGACCTACGAAGACGAAGGGTGAGGCCTGGGTTGGCAGGAAGCCAATTCTCCCTCACACAAACCTCCTTTGGATTCCTCGTTCCATGCCAAATCCAATGAGTAGTTGTAAGGCCACTTTCTCTCTCAAAATAGGCATTTGTTTAATGTTTTAGTGTTTTTTTTGCAAAAACACTAATTTACAAGAAAATTGAACCTTTAATATCTTGCAAATGATAGCTCAGATTTGAGTGCCATTTTTTGCAAAAGTGTTTGTAATTCAATTCTCCATAGTGTAGGCTTGTTATTTATCAAAAATGCACTAGTTTATAAAGTGCCTAAAAATTGGGTCTCTCAAGACACATTTTCGGCTGAGTTCGACGTCCTTTTTGCTTTAGTCTTGCACTGATTGCTCTAAAATACATTCTTAGTTGAGTCTGACATATTTTTAACATGCACTTGCATATTTGGGGGGGGGGGGGGGTGTGATTGCTTTCCATAACTTGAAAATCTTTGCTTTCATTCTCCTTTCTTCATAAATTCACAACTTGCAATCAACACAACTTCACCTAAATTTAGATAAAAATGGATTATTTTCAACTTAAACCCCTAACACCCTTTAACTATCATGAATGGAAGGTTAAAATGTCAATCATTCTTAGAATCAAAGGGTTGTATAGGATCACCATGGGTACTGAAGTAGAACCCAACACTGATGCTAAAAAGGTCAAGTGGTACAACCGTAGTGATGAAGCCTATGGAATACTAATCTTGTCTATGTCTCCAAAACTTTTCTTCCATTTAGAATCCTTACAAACTCCCAATGACATATGGGACACCTTAGAAAAATTATTTGGGAAGCTTGATGAGATGAGAGGTCGTGAGCTCAAAAACGAACTCATAAGTCTAAGTCCTAGCAACTTTGACACCCTACAGGACTTTTTCACTAAGTTTAAGTCCCTTAGATTACAATTGAAATAATGTGGGATAGAGAAGAAATATGATCAACTCATACTTTCTATTCTCACAAAGTTAGGTCCAAGTTATTCAATCTTTGTCTCCACTTTCCATGCCATAAAAAGTGCCCTTGGCACTACATGGAAAATGCCTTCTTTGGATTCATTCATTGCCAACTTGAATAGGGAGCAAGATAAGCTAATTCAAATGGGCACAATGAATTCTAATCAACCCCAAGCTTTGATAGCTAGAAATGGTAAGGATAAGACTTCAACAAAGGAGAAGAAGAAAAAGAACAAGGACCAGGAGGAGAAGAAAGAAAACACCAATCCTGCCAAAAACAACACTGAGACTTCCTCTTCCAATGCTAAACCTAAGAAAGAAAAGGTTAAGTGTGCCTATTGTAAAAAGATAGGGCATGATGAACACAAATTCATGAAGAAATAAATAAATCACCTAACTCATCTTCTAGAGAAGAACAACATAGGTGTTCCTAAGTCCATCAAGCAGAATTCATCTACCCAAGATTCTACCAAGGCAAAAGGCAAGGGTAAGGAGAAAGAAAAGGGCAAGGCCCTTGTAGCTACAACAACTTCTACATCTTCATGGGTCATCAACTCAGGTGCTTCTCACCACATGGGCTCTTCACTAGTTGAGTTTTCATCTTTAGAGCCTTGTAGCATGACTTCAATTAGTTTGGGTGATGACACATCATTTTTCATTGTAGGGAGAGGGTCAATTGAAATGGAAGGAGGAACATTCAATAATGTTCTAAGTGTTCCTTCTCTTTCAACCAATCTCCTATCAGTGTACCAAATCACTCACATTGGTTAGGGTATGAGAGTTGAGTTTTCACCAGATTCAGTGGCTATCAGGGAGTTGCATAGTGATACTACATTGGCAGTGGGTAGGGTAGATCACCAAGCTAGGTTATACACCTCACATTTTGCATCAGATTCTTCTCCAACAACATTGTTGACTCATTCAGATGGAGTTAGCAAATTGTGTCATGAGAGGTTTGGCCACCTTAACTACCACTATCTTGAGCAACTTTATAAAAATGACATGGTCATTAGCTTGCCTCGTGTCCAATTCTCAAAAGGAATTTGTGAGGGGTGCTCCCTTGGGAAGCATCTCGAAGCAAAATTTAACAAAGGCAAAGCTTGGAGGGCTTCACAACCTTTGGAGTTAGTCCACAGTGATGTATTGGGACCCTTTCCCAAACCATCTTTCACAAGGGCCAAGTACATCCTCACTTTCATTGATGATTTCTCTAGGTGCACTTGGATATATTTTCTAAAATAAAAGTCTAAAGTGTTTGAAATTTTTCTAGACTTCGAGGCTCTTGTTGAGAAATAGAGTGAGAAATCCATCAAGGTTCTTTAAACTGATAATGGAGGGGAGTATGTTAGCATCAGGTTTGAGTAGTTTTGCACCATAGAGGGGATTGATTTGCAGTGCACAGTCACTTATAGGCCTTCACAGAATGGGGTTACAGAATGCAAGAATAGGTTCTTGAAAGAGATGGGTAGTTGTATGATTCACTCCTAATCCTTAGCACCATATTACTAAGCTAAAGCCATCAATTTTGCTTGTTACATTCAAAATAGGGTTTTTCATAAAGCTTTGAAAGGGATAACAGCCTTTGAAGCTTGGCATAAAAGGAAACCTGATGTTGAGCACCTCAGAGTTTTCAGATCCCCAGCCATGGCCCACATTTTGAAGAAGAAATGCAAAGCTATGGAATGTTAGTCCAAGCCTTGCATCTTTATAGGATATTTAGATGGTATTAAGGTATATCACGTTCTAGATCCAGTCACTCATGAGTTGTTCATCAAGAGAAGTGTCTATTTTCAGGAGAGTCCTAGAGACTCAACACTTGACACTTCTTCTCCCTCATCGGATCTACTTCTTCATGATGATTCCTCATTAGATTCAGATCAGCCATAGCAGGTTCTTGAGCCAGAGACATCATCTTCTTCTTCAAGTTCAGATAGTGAGAATAGTGATGCAAATTCATCCACCTCTAGTCAGTCAGAGGATGAGGAGATAGCACTTGACTCACCCACTTCTCAGTCACTTTGGGCCAGATAGACACTTGAGAGTGCTGGCACTTGAGTAGGAGATCCTGCAGATGACAGATGATTAGGGGGGATTTTTAGAGAGATCCACATGCCTTCTTTGCTTCAATTTTAGATCTATAGACTTTTTGAGAGGCATCGGGAGTACCTGAGTGGGATAATGCTATGGAGGAAGAATATTCTTCCATAATAAAAAATCACACTTGGGATTTGACTTCACTTCCTAAGGGAAGAAAGATGGTTCGATGTAGGTGGATATATCGGACCAAGTTTGTAGTAGATGGGTCAGTTGATAAGTACAAGGTGTAATTTTTTGCCAAAGGTTTCTCATAGGTGGCAGGCATTGACTACTCAGAGACCTTTGCACCCATTGAAAAGATGACTTCTATCTGACTAACCTTTGCTATTGTCGTAGCACATGGTTGGGATGTGCATCAAATGGATGTGAAGAGTGCCTTTCTTCACAGAGACCAAGAGGAGGAGATCTACATGGAGCAGCTACCAAGATTTGTTCAGGATTCTTCCTTAGTATGCAGACTTAGGAAATCTATCTATGGCCTCAAACAGGCCCCTCGGGCTTGGTATGCCAAGATGGATGCGTTCCTTCTCACATCGGGTTTCACTAGGTGCCATTCTGATCCCAATGTCTACTTCTTGTAGTAGAATGATTCGCTCTTGATTTTGGTTCTATATGTTGATGAAATTTTGATCACTAGGAGTTATTCATCGGCTATTACAGTGATGAAGGCATCTCTCCATGATAGATTTGACATGACAAACTTGGGTTTGTTGCACTACTTCCTTGGCATTGAGATCTCATAATCAGATTTAAGGATTTCTCTTACATAGCCTAAGTATGCTCTTGACTTATTGGCTTGGTTTCACATGGCTAATTGCAATCCATTTTTGACTCCCTTTCTATCAGGAGTCAAGCTTGAGGTTGATTGTTCTTCACCATTGGTTGATGCCACTCAATATCGACAATTTGTTGGTAGTCTCATCTACTTGACTCACACCAGGCTTGACATATCATATACAGTGGGACTTATTTCCAAATTCATGCAGGAACCTCATGAGCTACATTAAAAAGTAGCTAAGAGGATCTTGCATTACATAAAGGGTTCACATAGATATGGGATTCATTATAGATTTGGCATAGAGGTTGACTTGGTTGGATATATAGATTCAAACTGGGATGGCAATTCACAGACTCACAAGTCCACTTCTAGTTATAGTTTTTCTCTAGGTTCTAGTCTTATTAGTTGGTCTAACAAGAAGTAGAATGCTATTGCTATATCATCCATAGAGGTAGAGTATAAGGGAATTGTTAATGCAGCTACTGAGGCTATTTGGCATTAGGGGATACTTTTTGAGTTTGGCATTCCTATCAGGCAGCCCACCATCATTTATTGTGACAACCAGAGTACCATTTATATTTTCAAGAATCCATTTCAGCACTAGCGGACCAAGCACATAGAGATTCACATGTATTTCATTCAGGAGCTTATTCATAGTCAGGTCATTGACTTGATATTTTGCCAGTCTTTGGAGTAGGTTGCACACATCTTCACCAAACCTTTCACTGAGAGAAAGTTCATTCATCTATGAGCTCTTCTTGGGGTGTGGTCCACATTTGTAGCAGCATCATATTCAATGGGGCCTTCTAGCCTCTTATTTTCTTTTATGTCTCTCTTTTGGGGGGGAGTTTTTTCCTATGGGTTTTCTCCTTTTCTCTATCTTATGAGAGATTGTATTTGTACATGGGTACCTCATCAGGCCTAGTTGCTAGGACCCATTTTATATTTCCACACTGCCCACCTAAGCTACGCTTATGGGGGGGGGGTATTAGTGTAGGTTTTTATTTTTCCCTATTTTTTAATTAGGAAAATTGTATTTCTTGTGCATACTTGGAGTTTTCCTACATTTATGGGATAGACTAGTTTATGTGGAGGTGTGTGTCATAGATGTGTCATAGGTGTCATAAGAATGTCATAAGTAACTCCCTTGATGGGAGTTACTTCTCTATTCTTAGCACTTTGTCACCACCTTTCATAAAGGATTTTACAGTCTATTCTTGGGGTGCCTTGTCCACCTTTTGTGGAGGAGTTACTTACGTACTCTCCTATTTGTAGTCCTCACTTTGGCCATCTCATGTTAATTAGATTTTAGTTTTCTCCATTTTGTCTTGTGAAATTTATATTCTTGTGTTATTTTCAAATTGTTTTAGCATCTATGTGGTGTGCACTTATTCATCTTGTGTGATCACATTTCCATTGCACTCGCATTATTCATATTCTAGCAACAACTTCGATAATCCCAAGTACCAAATGCCATTACACTATATAAATTCTAAGTTTTGGTTGGACACTTAGCTCCTATCTAAAAATTGATCTTCGACCAAAGTGATATGCCATCACTTGGCCCTATCCACAATAATCCATTATACATTGAAGTTGTCATAGCTTGACACAAGGTTAAACATGTCCTCATAAAAAATGGATCAAGCATCAATATTATGTGTCTAAATTTGATTAAGCATCTTGGATACATGGCAATTGAACTTTAGTTAAATACCATTACCATCAAGGCCTATTATAATGAGGAAAGGGAATCACATGGAATAATTTATTTGCTAGTTGACATTGGGACCTTGACCCATGACACACTTTGCCATGTTTTGGATCTTGATTTATCATACAACTTCCTTCTAGGTTGACTATAGATACATGAAATTTAGACCATACCTTCCTCATTACACCAATGCATCAATTTCACCCATTATAGGATGGAGGTGACTATTTTTGTAGACTTACAGCCATATCAGTTATGTAATCATTTATAATCTAAGTATAAGAGTTACAATTACCATTTCAGCGTAGACCCTGCATTGAAGAAGGACAAGGATGTACTTGTTGAAATTATAGATTCTAATTATATATACCTAGATATCCTTTCCTCCAATTAAACTTCATCCCCTCCTAAGATATGCAATCATTTTACTATTGATAATAAAGGTTTAAAAAGAATACCTCATGCATAATTCCTTACATAAAATCAAACTTCCATACGCCCCTAAATCTTATGGAAGACCCAAAGACAGTTATTTGCATGGAATGGGGATAAAAATAAAAGTTTAAGGCCCAAAAGCCTATTATTTTCACACTATCCATTAGTTAAGAACAAGACCCACTTACCAAAGATGATTTATAGCTTTATAATGATGACTTGGTTGATTATTACCAAAGTAAAAAGTATCTCATCCCTAATTGGATAATGAATAATCAAGATTAGGAAGGTAGAGGCTTGGGGGAAATTAACAAGGTACTATTGAGCCCATCTTTATGACCAAGTACAAAGGAACTTATGATATTGGATTTAAACCACCTAAGGTTGACCCTGTATATCTTATCTATGTTCCTACACCAATGACTAGTGATGATGATCTTGGTAGTGACACAGAATCTGATTACATTATATATGAAAATTTAGATAATACCAACCTATTTAAACCTCATGTCATATATACCATTACACCTTTCATTCATCCTTTCCACTTTTACTTCATCATCCACAACTCATCAATTAAGACCAAAAAGAATCCATAGTATCACTTGATGGGTTCAAAAATGATGAGGCTATTTATGACTTTCTAGGACTTAGAGACCATATTCCTCTTGGAGCTCATAAGCAAGGTTTCTATATCACATTGGATCTTGATGCCTATTTTAGAGAATGGGTGAACATCCTTTTCCAAAAATATAAAAAAATCAAACATTGAGGTCCTGTAGTGAAAACCTCTTTGAGGCACTTTCAGACCAAGGTAAAAGTAAAAAAAAAGGCTAGTCTCATAGTGAAAACATGTTTTATGTGGCACTATATGGGGATGTTCACCCTTCCTCGAATGAAGCTCATGATGCCACTAATGCCACAATCATATTTGGGTTTGAAATAAATGAAGAAGAATAGTGTGCCTTTAAACAAATTATCCAAGAATGTATAGAATTATTTATTACATGGAACTTGCCACCATTAGGTGATTTTGATTCATCCTTTTTGGGAGAATGTGATGAACCAATCTGACCATAGGACTTTGATATTGACAACTAGTTCACTTCTTTATCTATTCTCTTAGAATATGGTTATACAATTCTCATATAAGACACTTCTAAAATCAACATTAGAACACTAAATGATCCCAAGAAAATAAAACTAGGTGTGTCTCTCACTAAGGAGAAATGTGAAGTTCTTACTACTCTTCTAAGGGATTTCATTGATATATTTGCATGGGCCTATTTTGATATGATAGTTCTAGACCCTTCGTTGGTTTTACATCATCTTGTCATACATCTTGACACCATGCCAATTAAGTAGAAGATGATAAAAGTGCATCCTCATATTATCATATTAGTTAAGAAAGAAATAGAAAATCTCATAGAGGTGGGATGCATTCATCCATAAAATATTTAGAGTGGATATTAAATATTGTGCTAGTTAGAAAGAAGCTAGAAGGTATCAAATTATGTACTGATTTATGTGACATCAACAAGGCCTATCCAAAGTATGACTTTCCTCTACCAAATAATGATATTATTTTGGAATATACGACTAGATATGAGATGATTTTTCCCATGGATGGCTTTTTAGGATACAACCAAATTAAGATTGCACTAAAAGACCAATACAAGATAGCATTCACCATTATTTAGGAAATGTTTTATTATCAAGGAATGAATTTTAGCCTTAAGAATGCTGGTGTCACATACTAGCATGCAATTACTATCATTTTTCATAACATGATGCATGATATTGTTAAAGATTACATTGATGATATCTTTAAAAAATCCAAGATTGAAGCAGGACATCTAGAGGTGTTACGCAAAATATTTAAACACCTTTATGAATATAAAGTAAGGCATAACCATAAAAAGTGTGTCTTTGGTGTCACTTCAAGAAAAAATTTAGGCTTTATTCTCTCTCGTATGGTCATTGAATTTGATCTAACCAAGGTTAAGGCCATTACTGAGATATGATCACCAACCACTTTGAAGCAACTCCATAGTTTGTAGGGTAAGATATAGTCCATCAACTGATTCATTTATCAACTAGCCAATAAATTCCATCCATTTAATCTATTTCTAAATAAGGGCACCACATTTTCATTGAATGCATACTATTAGAATGCCTTTGACTATTTAAAATAATACTTGGCCAATCCACCTATTTTATTACCACCTATTCGAGATAATCCATTACTACTCTACCTATCTATAATTAAAAATGCCTTGGGGGAACTTTTGGCTCAACATGGAACAAGGAAAATAACATGTATATTATCTTAGCTATATGTAGAGTAAGTTTTTACTCTACGTTGCATTCTAATTTTCAGTTGCGTGACTAAAATTTTTGTTCAAAAATAGAAAATGAGTTCTATTTCCCTTTTGATTCATTAGTTTCAATTTTTGGCTAAGTGTCGAATTCAAGTAGAAGCTGCCAAGTGGCAACATCTGAGGCACCTTTCATTTTTCATACAAGCTAGTCAGGATGTGCCACGTGTTCAATAGCAACTCAACGGAAAGCACCACATGTCGGCATCCACGTTTCGTATCGGCACCGGCATTTCTTTTATTTTTCAGTGAAGGTATTCAACAAGCTAAGTATCAGGATGAGGTAGAAAGCACCAAGTGGCAATCACGGAAGGATCTAGATTGTTTTTGTAAAGGAAAGTGGAAGTCACCACATGTCAGCATCTAAAATAAGGCAGTTTAATGCCTTATTTCAATAAGGCAATTTAATGCCTTGGTTCAACATTTTGGTTCAATACCTCGAGTTGTGTGTAAACAACATGTAGTGTTGAACCATTGAACTATTAAACCATTGAACCATTTTCAGTTCAATAGGCAATTCAAAGGAACATCCCAAAGACCAAAGGACAAGTGCCCTTTTGGAGGGCAAGTAAGGCACAACCAAATCGTTTGAGCAGAGGCTGCCAAGTGTCATCAACTGAGCCCCTTTCTACTCCATTCTCAAAAGCAATGGAAGATGCCACATATCTTCTCACAAGCAGGGGAAGATGCCACGTATATTCTTAGAAGCAGTGGAGACCACCATGTGTCGACATTCAAAAGATATTTTTTGAGTTTTCATTGTTGAATAAAGATTGTGGTGGGTCCTGGGTTATATTTTTGAAGACTGTGGAAGCTGCCAAGTGTCACCATCCATAGGAGCCTAGAGTGCATCCCAAACACTTCCACAACATAGGAAAAAGTAGCAGAGATTACCACCTGTCTCCATGCCCCTTTTAAAGGTTACTCAGGAAAGAAATGTGGTGAGTCTTATTTCTTTAAGCCATTAAGTATTAGAGAAGCAGATTGTGACAGGTGTCAAAGGTAGAATGTTCCTAAGCAAAATATAGTAAGAATATAGGGAAAGCAGAAAGTGCCACATGTCTTCGATAAAGATGCGGAAAGCACCAAGTGTCATTCTCTGGTGTCTCCTAAGAAATAGGCAAATTTTTAGGAAATCGACTAAGTGTCTTCTTCCATTTCAACATAATAGAGGGTCCTATGTAGGCACTTCCATCTTATTTAGAGTTCAATTTGGGCCATAAATTTGGGAATACATGATCAATCTGGAGGGAAACTCAGTAGGAGTTATTTCCAATAGATGGAGTAGTTCATCGGGTAGATTTTTGGGGCCAACAAACATTGAAAGCACCGTCTATTTATCCCCTGTGAGTTAAAGGCAGAATAGACAATTGCACGGGAAAGGAGATGATGGGATGAGAGATCTGAGGCTATAAAGGGCAGCTGCAAGGATCACCAAAAGGGGGAGAAGGAGGGGAAGAGAGAATTTTTTGAGAAAATTATTGAAGAGAGTTTTAGACTTTCTAAGGTTGTGATTAGGAATATCATTTGCCTTTGTTCTATTTTCTTAAGTCGTAAAGCTTATGTATCTGTGCATGTTTCTGTGTCTTTTATATGGTTGAAGAATTAATGAGAAGACAAAGTTTTGTGTCTTTGTTGATGTTTCCTATTTCATTATGAAAGTAGTCTAAGTTGTGATCCTTTGTTTCTATTAGTTCTATATTTTACATTGATCATGCCTCATCTGCTCTTTAATGTAATCGAATCTTACATATAGTTTCACTATGCTTAGGATAGAGGATCAAAATTACATTCAGGTGCATCGCCATAGTTAGATTTTTCTTTCTTTGCATTTGCATTTCTATTTAAAATTTCCTATCCCTTTTCCCCCCAAACACTTGATATAAAGAGGAGACCAACTTCTTAAAAATCTAGAGATTGTTTCAAGACACATGCCCCACATCTTGAAACTTCCCATTGTTGGTGTCTAAAACAAATGCACAATTTTAAACATCAACAATTTTTTGGCACACTTGGTGGGACCAGTCTTGAAGTTTCTTTCAAGACCATATGAACTAGAGAGCTATAAGGAGTTAGAGCTATGGACCAGTCACCAGATCACAATCTACTACAAATCTATGTATTCTTTTGCCACCTTTGGTAACAAGTCCAAGGAGAAGAGCTAACCAATTTGTACCAATACCAAATATAGGAGCCCCTATACCCCCAAGGAATTATGCAAGCTAGAACACTGGTAGTCCCTTAATCCTCCCTACACCACCAACCATTTGGGATCCCATCCTAATGAACACCCTAAAAACTCTGCCCAAATTCAGTGGGCAAGACTCTAAAACACCTGCGGAATATATTGAAGATGTATCAAATGTTTATGCTATACATGTTATCACACAACAAAATGTGGCCATAAGATTATTAGCAACTTCTTTTAAAGGGAAGGCTATAGAATGGTACTGGTCTTTAACCCCAAATACCATATCTACATGGGATCAGCTCGGAGATCTATTCTTTGAAAGATTTGTAGAAAAGGGTGATAAGTGTTCTTTGTTACATTAGTTAATCACCATTCAGAGGGTACCACAGGAAGACATGACTAACTTCAATACCAGATTTCAAAAGACTTGGGACAAAATCCCTACTACATCTAGACCACTACTAGGTATGGCCATAGTGTTTTATCTCAAGGCTTTGAATTTAGATATATCTATTATGATTCAGTCAATGGGAGGACACACTTTTCTAGAGGCTTATGAATATGCGGTCAGAGCTGAGAATCACTTAATAGATGCTGAAAAGTTACCTCCAAGGCCCCCCATGCCCATGTTCCTAGAAATTTCCTTGCCATTACCTCAAGAAGTTCCTAAATCTGTAAGCCCACCTGTGCCTATGTACACTTACCCTCAATCATCTGTGAAAGACCCTGTCCCTGCTCAGTCATCTGAGATGGATGATATCAAGAATATCTTAAGGACATTTTCTAATGAGCTGATCAATATAAAGAGATAGAAGAATAATTTCCCTAAGCCTCCTTATCAAGGCTATCAAGGAAATAGGTTTTTGTCCCAACCAAACCGATATCAGGGTCCTCCAAAACAAACTAACCATCAGATAGTGAATCAATTAGTTGTAGTTCCCACACCCTCACAGACCATCTCTCCCAACTCAAATAGGGAGATGGTTCTAGGGAAAAATAATTATGTGGATGATACTAATGCCTGGTGTTTCCCTTGCAATAGTTCTCATATGCCTAGAGATTGTCCTAGGGGTAATCTACAACAAAGGGTGGCAGAGCAAAGAAGAATAGATGGTCAGTTCACCAGTACTAGTGACAATCAAGCCTACCAGTCTCCTAGTATGCAGAATTCAGTCCTAGTGGCTTAGGTGCAAGGAATGTCCTTATAATAAGAGGAAGAAATAACACCAAAACATGCTTTGTTCTCATGGGTTGAAGATGAAGAATCAATTTTATTTAACGAAGCATCTACCTCCTAGAGACCAGTGGTGCAATCTGATTATTACACCAGATCAAAGAGGAGAATGGTGGAACAGCCTGAGATTGTAAATGGTCAAGTCATGAATAATCCCCCATCTCAAGGACAAAGAAACACTGTTGTCAGACAAGAAGTGCCTTAGCCAGTGCAAAATCAAGGGACTCCTACCCAAACTCAAGAAAAAACAAGATATCCTTATGTGTAAAAAACTGTCTTTGGGACCGCTAAATGTAGTTGATCAATTAAAGAAGACTCCAGCACAAGTATCAATATGGGATATATTGGCTATTCTTGAATAAAAGACACTACTACAAGAAGCTCTGCAAGGCCAAGTAGTGCCCAAATGTACTATTACCAAAGAAGCCCAAAGATATAGTTCCCCCAAAGATAATAGCCTTTGTGAACAATACAACACAAGTAAGCAAATCCAAACTAGAGCCTTTTTATTTGACTCTGATAGTTGGAAAGAAACTCTTGCATAATGCATTGATAGATTCAAGAGCTAGTACTATAGTGATGCCTAAGCAAATAGCTGATTCTTTGAAAATAAAATATGAACCCCTTACAAAAGGAGTTATGTAGCTAGATGGAAAAACAGTACAAACCATAGGGAGAATCAAACAACTCCCATGGCATTTATATACTTGTCCCAATATAATTGTCAATCAAAATGTACTAGTCATAGATATACCTCCTATTTTTAGTTTATGTTTATCCAGATACTTTACAATAAAGGTAAGAGGATATATGTCTCTTGATTGGTCTCACCTCATCCTGAGAACCAGATACAGTTTGAAGATGAAAATTCTATCTGAACCACTATCAAAAGATCATATCACCAATAAACCAACATCCAAATTAGAGGCAGATCATGCTATGCTAAATAAGGAAGAAAAGATTTTTGTTGAAGAGTTAGGCGACTGGACTGAGCATGATCAAGAGGAGGAAAATAACCAATTGTTGGCTATGATGCATAGCGACCCATATGGGAACTATGAATCTACTAGTCTAGACACATATGTCATTTTTGATGAGGACCATGAAATCCCAAATGTTCTAAGGGAAGAGGCACCAATAACTCAAAATTTAGAAATCTGGACCTTAAATTTTGATGGGGTTAGAAATAAGCATGGTGCTGGAGCAGGAATTTGTCTTACTGCTCCAAATGGTGAGAAAATTTTAAGGGCTATCCGTTTCCAATTTGCTTGTACTAATAATGATGTAAAGTATGAATCCTTGGTACATGGGCTCCTGTTAGCCAAGAAAAGGGGGATAAAGAACCTAATAGTAAAAGGATATTCATAATTAGTGGTAAAGCAAATTAGAGAAAAGGCGGTAGCCAAAAATGTAAGGATGAGATCCTACAGACATAAGATTTGGGACTTACTAGAAGATTTTGAAGCTTTCAATATCAAGATAGTCCCTAGGAGTTAGAATTCTGAAGCTGATAGGATGGCCCAGATTGGCTCACAATTTAATCCAGAAACTAGCCTATTAATTAAAAATGAGTCAATAAAAGTTATAGTGAGGCCAACTATTCCAAACAATGATGAGAATTGGCAAGTATTTGAAAATGATGCTCAGGTAGTCTCATTCTTACAACAATTAGATGAGTTTGTTGATCAATTAAAAACCAAAATTGAGGAAGCATATGGGGATCGGATTATACAATTGAAGACTAATAAGCTCCCCAAGGGCTTGATCACCTTAGAAAACTTATTTGATCTAGAGGATGTAAGCCTGGAGAAGAAAAGGTTCTAGGTAGACAAAGCGGATTATTCTAAAATAGAGGTGAGTCAAGGGAAAAAACTAAAAGTTGGGAATTCTACAACTCAAGTGGAAAAAGAAAGACTAACTGAATTATGCAGAAAATATGATAGAGCCATAGCCTAGAGCTATGAAGACCTTCATGGGTACAACAGAGACATTATTCAACACATAATAGAACTGACTAAGGGATCTAAGCCCATTAGGAAAAAATAGAGGCCAGCAAATCCAAGGATTGAGCCTCTAATAGTAGATGAGTTGCAGAAACTTTTAGATTCTAAAATTATTTTTCCAATCAAGCATTCAACCTGGGTATTGAATCTAGTACCAGTTAGGAAAAAGAATGGAGATGTAAGACTATGTGTAGATTTTAGAGATCTGAATAGAGCATCTCTAAAAGACCACTATCCCTTGCCCTCCATGGAATGAATTCTACAAATTATAGTTGGGTTAGAGAGATTTTCTTTGCTAGATGGTTTCTCTAGATACAATCAGATTTGGTTGGCTGATGAAGACCAGTACAAAACTACTTTTACTACCAAATGGGGAACATTTGTGTATGCTAAGATGCCATTTGGCCTATCAAATGTAGGAGCCACCTTTAAAAGAGATATGGATGTAGCTTTTGGTGAACTTATAAACAAAATCATCCTGGTTTATCTGGATGACCTCCTTATTTTTTCAAAAAATGTTGTTGATCATTTTGATCACTTAGAATTTGTCTTTAAGAAATGTCAGGAGTTTGGAATATCACTGAATCCCAAGAAATGCATCTTTGCAGTGCCTCAAGGAAAACTATTGGGACATATAGTGTCTAAAGAAGGAGTTTCCATAGATATTGAAAGAATTGTAGCTATAGTGAACCTACATCTTCTAGTAAATAAGAAGGCAGTTCAGTCCTTCTTAGGAAAGATTAATTTTGTCAGTAAGTTCATACCCAATTTTGTAGGCTTGGTGAGGCCAGTGACACTCTTGTTAAAGAAAGACCTAATTTTCAAATGGACTATAAAAGGAAGGCAAGCCTTTGAAGAGGCCAAGAAGGCTATCTCAATGTCCCTAGTACTGAAAACCCCAAATTTTTCCAAGCCCTTTGTAATATATGTCTATGGAGGAGAGTTAAGCATTGTTATTGTCTTGACACAAAAGGATGATAAATAGGAGGGAGAACACCCAATAGAATTTTTCTCAAGAAGTCTCAGGGATTATGAAACCAAGTATAACTTTGTAGAGAAACAAGCATATTCCATAGTAAAATCCCTCAAGAAATTCAGGCATATGGTATTAGGGAGTAGAATCCTAGTACTTTTAGCTCACCCAAGTGTCAGAGAATACATCATGGAGGGAGAAATCACTAAAAAAAGAGCCAATTGGATTACTAATATCCTTGAATATGATGTAGAGGTCAGACCCACCAGGTTAGTTAGAGGTAGGGGTTTGTGCCAATATATGACCCAAGAGCTTGAAAAGATGATATCTGCGGAGACAGATAAAGGAGAGATGGAGATGGAATTAAAAATACAAGAGGTTGATCAGGAATCTTGGGTCACAAGCAGGATTCATTTTATGAAGTATGGAATTTATCTAAGACAACTCCCTCAAAATAAGAGGAGATACTATAGAATACAAGGAATTCATTTTGTTTTAATTAAATAGGTCCTTTTCAAAAGAAATTCTGACGGTAAATTGTTAAGATGTGTAGAATAGGTTGAGGCTGAGAGAATACTACACGAGATGCATCATGGAATATCAGGGGGGCATTTTTCTACAAAGACCACAACCATAAATATAAATGAGGTAGGATATTTTTGGCCTACTTTATTTGCAAATTGTTATCAACTGGTTAAAAAATGCCAATCTTGCCAATATTACATGGGGATGAGGAGGAATGCAGCAATGCCCCTTAGTCCTATAATTATGGATGAACCTTTTGCTCAATGGGGTCTTGACTTCATTGGAATGATAAATCCAGTGTCTAGTATGGGTCAAAAATGGATATTAATTGCCACAGATTATTTCACCAGATGGATCGAGGCAGTCCCACTCAAAGAAGCAACAGAAAATGTGATCCTAGATTTTCTAGGAAGTATCACTACTCGCTTTGGGGCTCCTCACACCATAATTTTTGATAATGCTAAAGCATTTTTGGGGTCTAAAGTATCTGACTTTGCATTAAAACATGTAATATATTTGAAAACTTCATCTAACTATTACCCTCAAGGTAACGGTTTGGCAGAATCAACTAACAAGAACCTGATTAGACTCATCAAAAGAATAGGGGCTGATCATCACAAAGAATGGCATAAAGTGCTTAATTTAGCACTATGGGCTGATAGAATCACACTTAAATAGGTGATAAAAATGTCCCCATATGAGTTGGCATATGGAAAGTCAGCTGTAATTCCCCTAAGCTTGGAGATCCCTACTCTCCAGTTGATCAAACAAATTGAAATCAAAGAAAATGGCCCCATGCAGGTTAGACTTTCAAAAATTTTGGAAGTTCAGGAGAAGAGGGATTCAGCCCATGATTCATTAATTAAGCATCAGGGAATGGTTAAGGATTGTTTTGATAAAAGGACTTCAAATCCTCATTTTGAAGTAGGCTCAATTGTTTTGAAATGGGATGCAAGAGCTGCCAAGCTGGGTCAGCATACTAAATTTGAAGCATTATGGACTGGCTTGTATAAAATTCACACATGCAAGTAGAAGAATTCATTTGAGCTAGAATCGATGGAAGGAGAACCTAAAGATATTGCTATGAATGGAATCTTTTTGAAGCATTTTAGTTAACTTGGGTCTCTAATGTATTATAGTTAGATAGTTTCCCTTTCCCATTTTGTTTTTCTTTCCTGTTATTGTTTTCCCACTTTTCTTTTAAATAAGTGTTTTTAAACACAGAGTCAGCACCTCTGAAATTTTTTAAAAAATCTTCAAATTCTCGAAGCATTGAATGTTCCCAAATCTTTAGAAATCTCTGGGGTACCTTGCACAGCCACTTGCATAATGTGTCTATCTCGCTATCCCAGGAAGATTGAGTAGGATTCGCTAACAGTTGTTCAAATTTAATGCATTTTGAGACTTGAAAGGTCCATAAATGCCATTTAGCAAGAGTTAAAGTTTATAAACTCTCAAGCATTCCTGCATCTACAAGAAAATATCTTGCACTTGCAAAAAAAATTAGCACCTGGTAAATTTGCTTCAGCAATCGTGTTTCTATTTGCAAAGGGTTCATACCAATTACCACAGAGAGGACATAGAGATGGAAGGAGCATCATCTTCACAACAAGGAGCTGGGATTTATGAATCCCTTAATAGGTTTCTAGCAAGTAAGTCATATGCTTCAGCTATCACGCAACTATTGAAAGCCTATCCAAGGACCAAAATTTTGGAGGTTGGTCAGGCCAATGACCCAGCAAAAGTAAAGGATTATGTAGATGGAATCATGGACCCAATATTGCAAAGAGAAAGCATTAAAACCCTCAGAGAAGGGGCACATCAAAGGTGCCTTGTGAGGTCTAGATCAGGGTAGTATGAGACATTCACCATGAGGATATGAACCTCATAATTGGCATAGTTCCTTGTCCCAACTGTGCATCCATGCCCTGACTTGGTTGAATTATGCGTAGACTAGCTCCATGCACCCTCATGCACCATTTAGTAGGGTCCTTTCATGGTGTAAATCATGCCACAGGCCATTAGAGACATGTTAGCCCTACACCATGATAGTAAAACATCATTTCCCATTGTTGCTAAGATGCAAAGGACGTGGGCTAACATCAACACCTAGTTAAAGTTCTTAAGAACTAAATTGTAAATGGGTGATGACAACACTACTATGCCCACACTCCCTACAACAAGAGGCCAATTCACACAAGTCAGCCAAGATGTACTATCCATGATGGCTTTCATCTTTGACATGAAAGATGATATGGTAGTTTATGTAGAGCAAATGGCTATCCTCTTTAGGTTGAAGACCGTCGACAAGACCCAGGAATATCGGCTCAACTTTTTAGAGCAAATTAATTTTTCAATGGTGGAACAACTGGCCCAGTTCAAGTTAAAAGGAGTGTTTAGGTACTCTTCTTACTTGTTTCACCTCATGCTATACCAGAACACCAACCTCTTCACTCAACATATGCATCTAGACATGTATGACACAAGTTTTGACCCCCAAAAGACCATTCCTATGTCTGCATGGACACATATTTTGTCAAGGACCAATGACCCATATGATTTCTATGAACTATTTGTTAACCCTACTCTTTGCTACCTTAGTCTTGAACCAATCATGAACAGATTATTTCCCAGTGTTTCAAACCTCCTAGCCAGTTGCCTAATTCCATGTGACTTCTACTTTGGATCCCACCATACAATTATAAGAGTTCATGGTTTTTATGGGGAACCAATGTTGCTACCAAAGATTCTAACTCTTATGTTAGCATTTTTAGAGGTCACTGGGCAAGTGTCAGTAGTAGACAATGATTATGTTTCTAGGAAATGGAAGAGGAAGATGTTTGATCTCCCATGGATGGCAAGCAACATAGTTTTAGAATCCAGGGATGCTAAAATTTTGTTGCTTTGAAAGCTAGCCTTCCTGGGGTTCCTTGTTAATTGAAGACAAATGGGTATGTGACCTGAATGGTTACATAACTTCTTGGATAAGGACTAATAGGGTTGCAACCAGAATTGCACATGAGGGCCACCCTTTTTGGGAGACCAGGAGAAACCCCATAGAAGATGCTCCTAATTTTTATGTTGAATTAATAGATTTGCCCCTCTAAAAAATAGACCATGGGAAACTTTCTATGTTAAGCAGAGAGATTATGATCCCAAAGTTAGAATGACTTCTGGCTTGAGAAGAGCATTAAAGAATAAAGATTGGGATGTGGAAAAGATAGAAGCCTATTGGAAATATAGGCAGGAGATTTCTCAAACCACCCATTCTTGTGGGAACATAGACATAGACAAGAGGTGGGAAGAACTGTGGGATGAGTTCCATTTCTCCCCTACATCTAGCCTAGAGACAACTAATTTACCAACATGGGGTATAGAGCAGGAAGTTGGGCCAAGCCAAGAGCCACAAACCTCAGAACAAACTATAGCTATAGCAACTGTGTCTGATCGGCCCCAACCTCTCAACATCTCAGAGAAACAAAAGAGTGTGGTTCATTCACCACTGAAAGCTTCCCCATCATCAAAAGTCATTGAAGTTCCAAATTCTCCACAAGCATTTCTGATGACAGTAGCGGATGTGGAAGGAGAGAGACCACAGCCAGAAGAGGAGACACCCAAGAAATGATAGAGGGTGTAGTTTTAGTTGGCTATGAAAGAAGAGACACACACCCAACAGTGCCAATTATAGAGTGCCATAATTACTCCCTAGGTAAGTATCATTCATCCTTCTCCTTCTTAGTCTTTTTCTTCTCCCATTGGCATGATGATCTCATCTAGCTAGGTAACATCCCCTGCCACTTCTATTGTTCCCATTTATCACTTTGCCCCACCTATGCCTCCTTAGTTTTTAACATCACCCCATTTCTCCCCCTCTATTCCCAAAAAAATTTCTCCTTAGATTGCTCATAGCCAACAATTGGCTATTCAATACGGTCTATCACAAGGACATCCTTTTGTGGGTGGGCACATTACCTCTCCTTCTACCTTCCTGACCCAAGTAGATGCTATGTGGACAGAAAGGGAAGCCCAAAGAGAGAAAAAGAGGACAAAGGAAAATAAAGCACTGGCTACAATGCATCTGTAGTCACAATTTGACCCAATTTAGCAACAATTGACGGTGACCCATTTGTCACCAAATGTTATCAAGCCAGCTGAGTAGATGCAGCTTGAGGATTACTCAATAGATGCAGTGGCCATTAACGTGTCCCTTTTTAGGCCCCAGGATAGAATTGAGCTATTGACTAAATCCACTTTTGCAGTCACTGAAGACTATCTGAAGACATCAAGGAAGCTACAGAAGATGGAGGCTGATTTGGCCAAAGAGAAGGCAAACTGTAATAGTTTGACCACATAAATTGATAAAAAAAACAATGAAATAGCAAATCTAAATAAATAGTTGTAAGAGACTATTTCTCTTTAGATTCACCAAGCAGTCTAGGCCCAAAATGATTCTTTAAAGGTAGAGCTCATGCAGATAAATGCTACAGTGGGGACCCTGAGGTAGGTAAAAGCTAAATGGGAGCACAAGCTGCTAATTGAATAGAATAATAATGCAGCGATTCGAGCCTAGTTCTAGGTGGAGCAATAGAAAGTGGCACAACTAACACTAGAGCTGGCTAATAGGCCAAGCAATGTTAGGGTGATAAAATTGGTAAAGGAGCTCTATGAATCCATGTGGAAAAGAATCTCCTCAGAGGTTATACATCTCAAGCCTTCTCTCACCTTCCTATTAAATGCATAGAAATTATGTGAAAAGGTGGGAGATTCAGTGAAGAACACTCTGACTATAGTTTTTGATAGAGTAATAGACTCTCAAACATTATTGTAGAAGCTCTATGACACAATGGACATGACATTGACAGCCACAGGAATCATTGATAGAATGGTCACCGTAAAGAGAGTTAATGAGGTTCTCAATTGAAATTTTGTAACCAATAGTTGCAGATTGCTCCTCGAAATCATGAAAGAAGGCATCAACAAAATGAAGCAGCATATTGAAGATCTAGTGCGATTAGGTCTTCCTTCTCCATTTCCTAATGATAACATGGTGCTAATGGTTGATCAAATTAAACCATTGCTACTGGCCAAACATAATGATCAAATAATTTTTTAGAACTTATGGGATGATTCCTCAGTCTTAGAAGTAGAAGTTGTTCTGGTTCTTATTTCCCAGCTTGAATTCAAATTAAAGGATACAATTCAGATTTTGCAAAAAAATTCACACAAGGATATTATTAACCTTGATTTAGCCTTCAATGAATTATAGAACAAGCAAGGGTTATCTGACCATGAGTGGTCCACCTACCAGATAACATTGTTGAAGCTATAAAATTTTGATCCAACGAGAGTGTGGTTTCTTTTTTTGAGTAGGCTCAAAAGCCCTTAGGGTCACCAATAACTATAAAGTAAGTTTTTACTCTACATTGCATTCTAATTTTTAGTCATGCAACTGAAATTTTTGTTTAGAAATAGAACACCGGTTCTATTTCCCTTTTGATTCATTAGTTTCAATTTTTGGCTAAGTGTTGAATTCAAGTGAAAGCTACCAAATGGTGGCATCTGAGGCACCTTTCATTTTTCATATAAGCTGGTCAGGACAGGCCATGTGTTTAGTAGCAACTCAGTGAAGAGCACCATGTGTCAGTATCCATGTTTCATATTGGCACCCACATTCCTTTTATTTTTCAGTGAAGGTCTTCAACAAGCTAAGTATCAGGATGAGGCAGAAAGTGCCAAGTGGCAATCATAGAAGGCTCTAGATTGTTTTTGTAAAGGAAAGCAGAAGTCACCATGTGTTAGCATCCAAAATAAGGTGGTTCAATGCCTTAGTTCAATAAGGCAGTTCAATACCTTAGTTTAATAAGGTGGTTCAATGCCTTGGTTCAACATTTTGGTTTAATACCTCGAGTTGTGTGTAAATGATGTGCAATGTTGAACCATTGAACCATTTTTGATTCAATGGGTAGTTTAAATGAATGCCCTAAAGACCAAAGGACAAGTGCCCTTTCAAAGGGCAATTAAGGCACAACCAAATCATTTGAGCAGAGGCCACCAAGTGTCATCAATTGAGCCCCTTTCTACTCCATTCTCAGAAGTAGCAGAAGATGCCATGTATCTTCTCAGAAGCAGGGGAAGACACCACGTATCTTCTCAAAAGTAGTAGAGGCCACCATGCATTGACATCTGAAAGATATTTTTCAAGTTTTCATTGAGAAATAAAGACTTTGGTGGGTCCCAAGTTTTATTTCAAAAGATTGTGGAAGCTGCCAAGTGTCACCATTTGTAGGAGCCTAGAGTGTGTCCTGAACACTTCCACAACATAGAAAAAAGTAGTAGAGATTACCACCTATCTCCATGCCCCTTTTAAAGGTTGCTCAAGCAAGAAATGTGGTGAGTCTTATTTATTTAAGTTGTTAAGTATCAGAGAAGTGGATTGCGATAGGTGTCAAAGGTAAAACGTTCCTGAGTAGAATATAGGGAAAGCAAAAAGTGCCGCATGTCTTTGATAAAGATGCAAAAAGTGCCAAGTTTCATTCTCTAGTGTCTCCTAAGAAATAGGCAAATTTTCAAGAAATTGACTAAGTGTCTTCTTCCATTTCAATAGAATAGAGGGTCTTGTGTAGGCACTTCCAGCTCAGTTAGAGTTCAATTTGGGCCATAAATTTGGGAACGCATGATCAATTTGGAGGGAAACTCAGTAGGAGTTATTTCTAGTAGATGGAGCAGTTCACTAGGTAGATTTTTGGGGCCAACAAACATTAAAAGCACTATCTATTTGTCCCTTGTGAGTTAAAGGTAGAATAGACAATTGTGCGGGAAAGGAGATGATGGGATGAGAGATTCGAGGCTATAAAGGGCAGCCATAGGGATCACCAAAAGGAGTATAAGAAGGAGGGGAAGAGAGAATATTATGAGAAAATTATTGAAGAGAGTTTTAGACTTTTTAAGGTTGTGATTAGGAATATCATTTGCCTTTGTTTTGTTTTCTTAAGCCGTAAAGCTTATGTAACTGTGCATGTTTCTGTGCCTTTTATATGGTTGAAGAATTAATGAGAAGATAGAGTTATGTGCCTTTGTTGAGGTTTCCTATTTCATTACGAAAGTAGTCTAAGTTGTGAGCCTCTATTTCTATTATTTCTATCTTTTACATTGATCATGCCTCGTCTGCTCTTTAATGTAATCGAATCTTACATATAGTTTCACTATGCTTAGGATAGAGGATCAAAATTACATTCAAGTGCATCGCCATAGTTAGATTTTTCTTTCTTTGCATTTGCATTTATATTTAAAATTTTCTATCCCTTTTTCCCCCGAACACTTGATATAAAGAAGAGACCAGCTTCTTAAAAATTTGGAGGTTATTTCAAGATGCGTGTCCCACATCTTGAAACTTCCCATTGTTGGTGTCTGAAACAAAAGCGCACTTTTAAACATCAACACTATACTTTGGTTGTGTATGAAAAAAATTATATATCGATAGATAAATCTTGGTTAGTCATGGTCTTCACAACCTAGAGGTTGTATCACTACATTGCTTAACATCAAAACCATCGTCATAGACAAAGTAGATCCGCTTAAGTATCTACTATTAAAAATAACTTTACAGGGTCACATGGCTAAGTGGATCATGATTCTAAGTGAATTTGAGATTGAGTATGTTAATTATAATGCCATCAAGTGACATGTAATTACATACCATCTTGTTGAATCTCCATTTTATCACACTTAACCACTCACCTTTGGGTTTCTAAATGAGTCCATCAAGATCATAGAAAAATCACCTCCTAAAGAGTAGTAGTGAAAACTTTATTTTAATGGTTCCTTCACATCTCATGGATTAGGAATATGATTGTTGTTTATCACACCACAATGGGATCTCATCCCAAGTCCTTTTGCATCAAATTTCTTTGTACTAATTATAGGTCTTCATCTAGTAGTACAATGAAACATCCAACATTTACTAGGTTATAGAGAATATCAACGTATCATCAATCAAGTTACATGCTAATTTCATACTAAAGATGAGAATCTCCCATGATGGACATCCTCAAAAAGTAAATCACTCATCTTCAGTTTAAGAAGATACCTTAGTCTAATAATATAATAGTATATGTCATGGCCATGATTTTTTCTATGATCCAAATTATAGACATGGATATAGATTATCAATTCCTAATTGAACATCTTCTCACACCAGCCCATGAACCTTCAATCATCAAGATGATTTGTGATATTTTTAGTCCCATTTCTACCTGGTATACTGAACTATATAATTACCTTCATAATCAAATCATTCCACCTAACCTATCTCAAAAAAGACAAAAATACTTTATACACCAAGCCTTTCATTATAAATTACTTGGAATTTCATTATATCATAGAAGCTTTGATGAAACTCTACTTTATTATTTAACCTTGATAGAATCTAGATTAGCATTAAGGGAAGTTCATGAATGGGTTTGTGGGGTCCACACCAATGGTGTTGTCCTTGCCAAAAATTTGTTGTGCACTAGTTATTATTGACCAACCATGGAAGTAGATGCCACTACATATGTTAAGTGGTATGTACAATGTCAAAATCATGCCAATTTGATACATGCTATAACTCAAATAGTCAAATTGTTGACCATACCATGGCCATTTTTAATGTAGGGACTTAACCTCATCAGAAAGATTAACCCTACCTCATCAAATGGCCATAAACATATATTTACCACCACATAATACTTGACTAAGTGTTTGAAAATCATTCCCATAACTTATGTGATAAGCAAAGAGATATCTAAATTTTTTTTCAATCACCTCATTTTCTACTATGGTATCCCCTATAACATTATATCTAATAATGGTGGTTCATTCAAGAACAAGGATGTCAAATCCCTTTGTGATGAATATAATATTACCCAACACTTTTTCACTCCATATTACTCATAAGGGAATGGCTAAGAAAAAAATGTAACAAAAGCATTATCAAGATCCTCAAAAAGATCCTTAATGATGTTAGTCATGATTGACACTTGTAAAAAATTTATGCCCTCTAGGCTTACTTAACCAATTTTTGAATTTAAATAGTAGCCATACCTTATTCCCTAGTTTATGTTACTAAGGCCATTCTTCCTATCAAAGTTGAGTTACCTTCTCTACACATTTCATTGAAACATATCCTTGATGATAAGGATTATAGAGTAGTTTATTTGCAAGAAATGGAACTACTAGACAAAAATTTCATGGTATCTATGACTAACCTTCAATAATACAAAAAATAATTACATGGTAAATATAATAGGTGTGTGAAATATAGAGAATTCAATCTTAATGATCTTGTAATCAAATAAAACTAGAAAAACACCAATACTAAATGTTAAAAAAAAGGCAAGTTTAAGCCTAATTAGTTAAGACCCTATGTCATTATTGCTAACTTATGTTCTAGGGAAAATAGGTTGGCTATGTTAGAAGGAGATGAATTTGATGAACCAATGAACATAATACACCTTAAGTGCTTTTTCACTTGAGTGACATGGATCATTTTTTATGGGGATCATTTACTTCATGTTTTACCATATCCTTATTTAGACCATGTTATGTGCCTTTCCTACCTACCTTTCTCATCCTCTTTTGACCTTGGTTTTGATCTATTAGTACTTTAGTTAGAATTAATTGTTTATTTCATGCATAGTTTTAGTAGATGATTTAGGATGGTGACTATTGATTGTGTCTTTTCATGGTAGTTTATTTAATTAGTGTGATAGTGAGCCTGGGAATTACATCCTTCACTTTTACCAATTTTATATCATTATACCTTACCATACCATTATGCCATTTTCCTTTTCATAAACTTGTCATTACTTAGTTGAATTCATCATTGCAGGGTGAGCTACAATGGCTTGAGGTCTATTGGACTATGTAGGCAACACTTAGTATTTTATGAGGTTAGCTCGACCACCCTTTTTCCAACACTCTCACTATTTTGTGAGTAATTTAAGCCCATGCTCTCATCATTTTACAAGTAATTTAAAATGACAATATCTCCATTTTAAGATCACCCTAATCCATGCTATCACAATTTTTCAAGGTAACCATTCTATATCTCATAATTATTCATTGAGTTGAGATGCCTAAAAATCCCAAAAACATGGAAATATGTAAGATAACTCCTAAATAAGACTCAAGCATTAGGTCATTCAAATTTTATCCATGCTCTTCAAGATGTTCATCTCCTATTTATATGGTATAAATAAAGCTTTCACATGGCTTACATCTTGACCATTTCCATTTTCCTTTACCATTTTCTGATTGTGCTCCCTCTAATTTTTGGGAGAACTACATTAACCTGAGGTTCACACAGACTATGTAGGTAGTTCTTGGATGTATGGGGTATCCCAGGTTAGCTTAGCTAGACTTGATGATTTATATAATTCACTAATTTCATGGCTAATTCCTTCTCTCACCATGTTATGAGTTATATCATCTTACTCTCTCATTGTTTTATGAGCTTATTCTTGTTCTAAGCCTTAGACATAGTGAACACTATGAATTACCAAATTATTTCATTTATGAATACTCACCTTTTATCTTTCAATATGGTTTTAAACTAAACTACATTCTCATAGCTTCACGAGTTCCTATTCTTGACATTCTCACAATTGTGAATGCCAACCCTTTTTGTTTCACACTCTTGTTATTTTGTGAAACCATTCTTATTTTCCTCTACAATCAATCTCTTTATTTTTCCTCAATTTTCTACTCTTCCCAATTCATGAGAGAACTAGATTTAGCTTAAAGTTTATATTAGAGCTCGTGTTCATGGTGTATTCAATAATAAATGCATCATTTATATAAATCAATCCTAACTCAAAGAAGACAGATTATACCATACACTTCTGATTGGGGACATATTTTTAAAGTGAGAACATGATTAATATGGGGATATACTAGACCCTACTAGGGGATATCTTACCATAATACACCATGATAGGGAGGGTTCTAAAGACTCCAATCAAGAACAATCACATAATAACCCTAAGGGAGTTTTTATTCACTAAACTAATAAGTAAAGTAAAATCTAATCTAGTGCTCACCAAAGCTTATGGCACAAAGTGGGGATTAGAAACAATAAAAGAAAGCATGCATAAGAGACATATACTCATGTAAATTTATACAAAATCATAATAAATAGAAGATAATTACAAATTCATATCTATATACTCTTATAAAGGAGGAAAAATTTTAGGAATACTTACCTTTGAAGATGAACCCACCAAGCCTCAATATTTCCCTTGGCCAAGGTGATTCACAAGAGGTTGTTGTGGTATATAAGGATGACAAAGATAAATCATCTCTAGGATACACAACCTATCAATGCATCCAAAATAATTATCTACAATATAATATCCATATCTCTAAATAAAGTATGAAACCCTAAGCTTGCTCCTTAAGTAAAATAATCAATAAGCAGATGTGCAATAGCTCTTACTGCTTTTCTTCTCTAAATAATGGTGAAATGAAATTCTATATATAGGAAAATTTGACTCTAAATCCTTCTAAAAATATCAACTAATAGGGTTAGCCTAGTTGACCTAGCATAATTTTAGACAATAATTTACTAGGTCATGAGCTAGGTCAACTAAGAGCCAAATTAGTTCCTAAGTGAAAATCACACAAAACTGTACAGGGTTGGCCTAATCGACCTAGTAAAATGTACTATTAAAAGGGGCATAAGGTGAGTAAAAGGAGGATAAAACATGGGAAATTACTGGAGAGGGTAAAATATAGAATAAAAATCTTATTTAAATGGTTTTTAGAAGATAAGTGTGTAGATAACAAGTGACAAAAGGGACAAAAATCCTGTGAAGCACCAATGATTTGCCCAACCCTTTCCTAGTATACCCCTTAGGGCATGCACTTAGAGAGATTGAGATTAGATGGGTTCTTAAAAGATACAAAGTGTAGGTAATCGATAAAATTTTGAAAATATTATGTGTATACATATGACTCACTCAAAGCTCATCATGTGTCATGTGAGTGAAACACGAGATGATGCTTTGGGAAATTGAACATGATAACACATAACACTGATACTGAGTAAATTATAGTAAGGAGAAAATAAGATAAATAAAAGGATATAATTGAAAAAACACATACCTTTACTTACCTTAGTGTTACATATAAATAATTAGACTATAAGAGAAGTGAAGGCATCTAAATGTGAAGAACATTAGTTGAACTTGTAGAAGTTAGTGCAAAAAATCCAAAAATCAAAAATTTTGGAAAAGAGGCATATAGTAGTGAAAAAAATTATCTACATCATCATGATTCCATAACATTTTATGGTTCAAAAAATGGATGAGTAGAAATAAAGATATAGGCAAAATAAGGAATCTGATGAAAAATATTTAAAAGATTAAGATTTGTGAAGTTTAAATAGGGTGTAAAGGGAAGTCATTTATTTTTGAGAGAAAAAATGATCTGAGAGACTAAAAAATCTAAGATCGTGAGGATATGATAGCTGAGATGAGGACTCCTAGTGGTGGTAGTGAGTGCAGCATAGGTAGGCAACTAAGAATCTCATACTAGTTTTTGAATATTTTATTAGAATTAAGTGTTTTTTAGAAATTTGTAATTCAAATCAATTATAGGAACCAAAATGAACCCAAAAAAGTTTGTAAGGGTAGGAAAAACTAAAAGGGGAAATGGGTTTGAAGGGATCAAAGTAATAAGTACTAGAAGGCATTTATTACTCAAAATGTAAGGGGTCAATGGGTAAAAACAACTCAATCAACCCAGTCAACCTAGTAGGCTGAAATTTGGAAAAATCCATACTACCAACCTAGTGTGTTTTCTATACTGTCAACTTAGTACATTGCTACTCACTTAGTATAAAAATCCACTTCGACAACTTAGTACTAAGAGGGGAAAAATAGAGGGGTTGATGTAGTTTGTGAAGTCAATCAAGTTAAAAATAAGGAATCTTGTTTTATCAAACTAGTGTTTGACTAAGGGATCAAAAGAGTACAAAAATGCATACAAGAGGCCAAAACAATGCTAAAAGGGCCTAGAATGGTCGAATAAGGGCAAAAAGGTATGATTAGGCTAAAAATAAGTTCAATTTATTAAAATTGAATAAATTAAAGCAAATTTAGGCTTATTTTTTCATATGTGAAAAGAATGTATTTTGATTATGAATGACATGGAGGATCTAATACATCTCTTTTTGTTTTATGGTTGTAGGGATGTCTAAAGTTTTGGTTCATAGTGGATGCATTATGGCTTCTAGACTTATTAGAGAAATTTTGAATTGAGGATAGAGGTAGATTGATCTCATTAGGCCTAGGAGACATAGTAAACATGTGTAGGATTCTTTTGAGTTCAAACTTGTGTAGAACTTTGAATTTTTTTGCCATTTGTATCATTACCTTTTATTAAATGATTTGTATTTTGAATTTTTTTAAGGCTTTTTTAATATTCCTCCTCCATATGGACTTGGAATGACCAATCATGAGAGATAGAGTGATACACATGAACGAGTTGTAGGATTAGGCTAAAGGAAGCTGAGTGACCAAAGATAAGACTGAATAGAACACTTAGGATTAACAATGAACCAACATGTTATCTCAAGTCTCAAACATGTATATACTTAGATTGTGAGAAAGTAATAAGGGTAAAATGAGATTCAAAGTCGACTAGTGAAAGGAGATTATAATGAGATTAATTATTTATGAACTGATCAAGAAGGAATGAATAAAGGGAACTAGGTTTGTATAACCAAGTCATAATGACAATTATCCATGTAGATAGAGATAAGAAAGCAAGAAATCATGAAAATAAAATGAAGGAGTTTATAAGAAATAAACTCAATAAGAAATAGAAAGCAATGATAGATAAGACATTCATAAGAAAACATAAATGACATTATAAGTAATATATAAAGTGAAAAATCAAAGTCACCATGTAAGATAAATAAGAATTTGACATAATGTCAAATGATATAATAAAATAGATAAATAAAATATTGAACCAAACATCTAATCCAAAAAAGAATGTAAAAACACCATGCATGTGTTCATAAATACTGATAGATTTTCCCACACACATGATACAAAACATCAAATAGATCTCTATGAAGTTGGATTCAAACTGTAGCTATTGTCTCTTCTATCTTTAATGAAAACTAGGAAAATACTTCACATCCAATCTCCATAATAGAAAAAGTAGGAATGCTTGATGGATCATGATAAGGAGGGATATCAGGCAAGGGATGATTATAATAATGCATAGGAGGGGACTCTATAGGAGAATAAGGGATCACTAGTGGAGAAGGATTCACAAGTGAGGGACTCATAGGTGGAGAAGGATCCATAGGTAAGGTAAAGTCTATGGGTGAAGGATTCATGGGTGGAGGAATAGGAGGTGGTGAGGAGGCCACAAGAGAGGATAGAACCATGGGAGGTGGAACCATAGGAGAAGAATGGGAATCCTTATTATGGGAATGACCTATGGGAGGAATGGTAGAATGTCCAGGAATAGCTATAAGGTGATCTTTAAGATGTTATTAAAGGATGTGGAAATGATCGATGTGATGGGTACCACATTGGTGCCAAAGACAATAAACCTCTCCATACTTAATAATATACTTAGGTATTAAATTTAGGGGAGGTATGTCCTTGTCTAAGAACCAAAGGGTAAGAGGATGAAAAGTATCAATATATCATCATAGCTTATGATAATGCATGGATGAATGATTATTTATGTCATGGAAGCAACATATATGCATGTAAGTAGGCTTAATATAGGGAATCATAGGAGGAGGTGTAGTAGAAGTGAAAGGAGCTTAGGAAGGCTCATCAGGCCATTTTTTGGGTAGTGGAGCCATGTGTGGTAAATTAATTAAACCATCATTAAGGGAAGGTAGTGTTGGTGAAAGGACTGGACTAGGTTCAATGGAAGTAGAGATGAGATCAAAAATATGAATAGACTCAACTAAAGTAGGAGAAAGAATAGGTTATAAAGTGGGCTCTAAAAAGGAATGGGTGGGGTATATAAATGTTGAATGAGGGTTACATACAACTCAAAGATAAGAAAGCTATAGGGGTCAAAGTATCTAGTAAAGTGGTAAGGCCCAGTCATAACATGATTCATAAGCATACTCCTTTATGGTTCTTCAAAAATTGGAGGTGTCTGCACCATCTCTACCCTATGATAAAGAGGGAAAAAGCTAAAATTATGAAATATATATAATGGAATACATGAAAAAGCACTAAAATACTAAAACAAAGAGGAATAATAATGAATAATATTAGCATTGTAGGCCTAAACAAGTCCATGTAATAAGGGATTGTCTAAGGTATAACGATCATCATAGTCAGGTGTATGAAGTTCAATGATGTAGGTAGGGATGACATTTTCATTTAAGGAGGTATGATGAATGGAATGTTAAGTCTTAGTCAAGATAATGGGGATATCATCACAAGGTGGTTTGTGAGAATGAGGTTACAAAGAATCAAGAAGATGAGAGATGAGATGAGGTGAGAGATCATAAGTTTTAATCTTTAGGTTGATCTCATTGGGTTCATCATAATCTAAGATGTTAGGGGGAACATTCCCAATTAGTTTGGGATGACCATTTTAACCTCAAGTGGAATTGATAGGAAATTTAAAATCATTAAGACTCATGAAATGGAACACTGGGCAAAGGTTCAAGAGTAGGAATATTGAAGACACCATGGTCTTCAAATTATTCAAAATTCTAAGTATTAGTGTCACCTTAAATCCTATAGATGGCTCCATTCTGAGATAATTTAATGCATTGGTAGGTAGAAAAGGTAACTACTCTCATACAATGAGTCCATGGCCTACCAAGAAGGATGTTATAAAATAGAGGAAAGTTAAATATCATCACCTTCACATGAATGATGATATGTGGGATAGTAATGGGAATCCACACACAACCAAAAGGATGAATTTACCTTTGATAATATCCTTAACATGTGTTACATGTGGATTTAAGATTGCATTCAGAATATCCAAGGTTTTTGATAACATTGAGAAAGGTAACATAGGTGTCATAACCTTCATCAATCAAGGCATACTTGACTTGGATATCACCAATTTAAACACTAATAAATAGAGGAGGATTATCCACATGAATTATAATCTCATCAAGAATCATGGAAGTGTAAGGAAATTTTAAGGAAATAAAAGTGTCCATTGTTTTATCAACATGGATGGACATCTCTTCACATTATTTTAATATGCTATCTTCAGATCTGGATAAGTTTAATTCACATCTTACTAGGGGAGGATGAGGGATGTTCATTTCAAATAAGAGTTGCATAACATGGTTTCAATGACATGAATACGTACTCATAATTTTAAGAAATGGAATTTGGGATGGGATATTAGTGAGTTACATGATGGGATCCCACTCATCATAACCCATAATAAGGTTGTTAGAAATAGGTGCATAGTGTTCAAGGAGGTCCTCAGAAGGAGGCACTAAAGTGCATTGGAATTTGTGTTGATAAGAGGGATACGGTTTGTAACAAGGTTTTAAATTTTGTTTATAAGGTGAATTAGTTGGTTTAGGTTGGTTTTGATAATTGGTAGAAGTGTTAATAGAATCCTGATTTTCATTAGTGTTAGGTAAAGAAGATGGAAGGATGGTAGAAATAGAATGGGAAGTATTATCCAAGGGAGGAGTGGGAATTGGGTCATCAAAAGTTATAAGTTAATCTTACCCAAACTCATTTAAGTTATTTGGAGAATAATCCTGGATAACACAAAATGTGTGAGATAATGGAGGGGTGTAGATAGGTTTAGGATCAATGAAGGAAACCACCCTTCGCATATTAGTCATATTAACCACATTCTCTTCAAGAGTAGGGTCAACAAGACTTTATACATTATTGGTGGAAGGGGTAGGATTCTCTTGGTTATCTTGGTGGTTTTGGTGAATTGGAAGAGGGTCTTTATAGATAGCCAAATGAGCAATATCTTGATTCAAGGCTTGAGATTTAGTATTTGTTTCATGATCCTTAAAAGCAATGTCAAAGTCTTGTTGGTATTTTTGAATGATAGAATCATGATCAAAATTAGGACCAAGAAGAACATACATATCCAAATTACTAATCTACCTACATATCTTATGAGAATGACCCCAATTAGTGTGAAACCAACAAAAATTGTTGGGATCATACCAGGATTTCATAGGATGAGTGGGACCAAGTTCTCATGGTAGGGGCCTAGGTAAATGTTTTAGTAATTCAACTAAGGATAAAGGTTTGTGAACATTAATGTTTTTAGGTGAATATAAATGAAGATTGGTGAATTTTTGAGAAGGGGGAGTTGGTTTCAAAGATTGGTTAGGAATAATACCTTAAATAGTGTGAATGGTTTCATAATAGTCCATGACACCATCATTGGTAGCATTACGATTTTTGTTTTTAAGTAAGATACGAGTACCCATAGAAGGTTGGAGTGGATTGAATTGATTCATAAGGAAATATTGAAATATATCTTGGTCAATGGCCTCTTCCAAGGTATGTGGAGAGAGAGTGTAGATCCAATATTACAACTTGGGAAAAAGAGCATTGGTAAAGAGATGAAAAAGGCTATCATTGGCCATGTTATGTTCACTTGTGTTGGACAATGTTTTACACATTTTAATAAAATATTAGGTAGCTTCATTTTCAATATGTTTACAATTTATAAAGTGAGCCAACGTATTCTTGAGAAGATCACTAGTTTGGAACTCTTAGACTAGAGCATTTACTAAATCTTCCAAACTAGTAATAGAATGAGTTTTAAGTTGGTTGTACCAATCTAAAGCATCACCCATGAGATTTTTGGTTAATAGCTTGGTAGTGGAAAAGGTATTCAATTTTAAATAGTCTTTATAGATATTTCTAAATGTTTTTAGATAAAGATTACGATCAGTTGACCCATTGTAATAAATGGTAGGGGTGATACCTCCTATATCAATATTAGCAATTTGAGTGGTAAGAGGCTCATTTTGAAGATGATTAATTGTATTATTGAAAATAAGAGGTTGAGGGATGATATTTTATACATAATATTTCATAATTTTATTGATTATTGATGCTTTGTATCTTATAGGAACCCATTAAATCTCAATCTCTATTAGTGCACACCTTAAGGGGTATATCAAGAAAGGGGTGGGCAGATGATTGGTGATGTGTAATATTATTTTCCCTTTTTCCACTTTCCATATACACACTCATCTCTTAAAACCATTTACCCTAAGATTATTTTTCTTAGTTGTACCCATTACAGTTATTTGAAATGATTTATCCTCTTGGTTCTTACCTTGACCCCCTTTCAACCAGTTGACTATACTAGGTCCACTAGGTCAACCCTATATAGTTTTCATCTTTTTATTACTATATAGGGTCAGCTAGGTCAACCCTATACTATTTAGGGTATTTTTCATTAGGAGTTTCATCGGCCTTTTGACTGACCTTGCTTAGGACCTAGTGATTTATCCCTTGAAAACATACAGGGTCAATTGGGTCAACCCTGTATAGATGACATATTTAGAAGGATTTAGGGAAATATTTGACTATATATACAAATTCATTTCCAACCATTTATAAGAAAATAAGTGAAAATAAAAATCTACTTATTGACTATTCTACTTGAGGAATAAAGCTTAAGTTCCATACTTTATTTGGAGATATAGATATTGTCTTGTGGATAAGTATTTTAGATGCATAGATAGGTTGTGTATCCTAAAGCTGATTTGTATTTTTTATCCTTACATACCACTAAAATCTCTTGTGAATGACCTTGGCCAAGGGAGAGATTGAGGTTTGGCAGGTTCATCTTCAAGGTAAATATTCCTAACTTTATTTCTCTTTTATAAGAGTAGATAGATAATGTAGTTGTGTGTATTTATTCCATGCATTAGGATTACGTATACATTAATGTTAGTATATGTCTTATATGCATGTTTAGTTTGATTTATTTTGTTTCAAACCCCCACTTTGTGACATAAGCTTTGGTGAGCATTAGATTATATTTACTTTTTTGTTTATCAAAATAGAGTGAACATTAAACTTAGGACTCTTTTAGGGTTGTTGCATGATTGTGTTAGACTATAAGATTTGTAACCCTTCCTAGCATGGTGTATTATGATAAATTATCCCCTAATCAAGTCTAGTGGATCCCCATATTATTCATGCTCCCACTTAACAAATGTATTCCCAATCAGAAGTATAGGTATGTTCTATCTTCTCTAAACTAGGATTAATTTATAGATATGATGCATTTTTTATTACATACATTATGGTAAACCTAATGTGAACTAACCCTTGTAGGATTTGTCCATCTTATTTCATTTCTTTCATCATTATTTTAATCATATATTTACAATACTAGATAGACTATGTCAACCCAGTATCTAACTTTTATGCACAGGATTTTAGGTACAAACTATTGGATCAACCTAGTCAACCCGATACAATTTTTAGCTTTTCAAACATCCAGTCTAGACTACTAGGTTGACCTTATACATTTTCAAGCACTAATAAATTTTTTTATATAAAGCTTGATCGACAAAATTAGTAGAATTAACAAGCATATATTAAGGTTCTTGAACACCAAACTTCATTTTCTACATCTCTGATCCACCAAGGTTCCTTTCTATCTCTCTATCTCTTTATTTATTATCTTTCTTTTTACAGTTTGTAGTCTTCAAAACTACCCTTTCATAGTCAACTAGATCGACCTTGCCAACCCAACTCTATGTTTTGTGTACTTTCTAAATAACTAGGTTGTCTCTGTTGACCCTATTTATTTTTATACCTTGCTTTTGTAGTATGGGTTCAACCCTGTTGACCCTATTCTATATTCTATGCATACACTATTGACTATACCAACATTGTACCTTTTTTTAAAGTTGGAATTAACATTATATGTTAGTAATCAATTCACACTTTATTTTCTTATTATTTTTATGATTAGAATAGATCACATATTTTAATTATGTTATTTTTAAATTAATCATGTAGTTTCACTATTTTCTATTTTATGCACACACGAACAAATCATAAACTCTAAACAAGAATTTTAACATTTATCTACCCAAGTCTAACCTACTTGGATTTGATCACTAAGGGGGAAGCTAACTTGATACTCTGATCAAGTATAAATCTTGGTTAATGGTATATTCTAGCTAAGCACCTAAAATCTTTATCACTATGGTGTGTGAAGTAAGGGGGTAGGCCCCAATACTAAGCCTATATAATTTCCACTATAATCCCTTTCAACCTAAACTACATGAAACCATCCTTAGATTGATTTCTTGTTCCTTACATCTAACTTCCCATCACATTTAAAATCATATCTTAATAATCTAATAAACATTTAGGTTGACCAATTATTTAGCTATTTACTTTTTAAGTTGATTTCTTGTTATTTTCTCAATTGTATTTTATATTGCAAAAACTTGCATTAACCAACATTGGTACAAGGTTTTGTGTTGTGTGCTTCAATTGGATTGGCCAACATTAATCAAATTGACTATTTATTTAATTTATATCATTTATTTTCAAATTAATTTCAAAATTTATCTTGTTTCAATCCATAATCTATTATAGGCTTCTTAACTTTCCCTCTCCATTATACTAGGTCAACTAAGTCAACCTTGTACCTTTTTCTAGCCTCTGTTCACTATACTGGATCAACCCTATACCTTTTTATATCCTCTATTCATTATAATGGATCAATCAAGTCAACCTTATACTATTTTTAGACCCTATATTCCATTTCCCAACCTCTATTTTTTGTACTGGTTTGACCCAATCAACCTTGCATAATTTATAAGCCCTATTTCCTGTGTTGGATTGATCTAGTTGACCCTGTGCAATTTACAACTTCTTATTATTTCATTGTGTGGTTATCTAGTCTTATCTCATCATGATGACATATTTTTAGCCTTATTTTAGTTAATAATATTACATGATTAAGTATTTGGATAGTAACATCACTTATTTCATTACTTCAGATGAAACTATCCAATTTCTTCCTTCCTCTTCTTCTAAACCAAAACCAATCACTACATAATGTAATGTAGTTGAGGTCATTCATCCTAATCTTATTCCCAATACCAATTTTATGAATCTTCCACCAACTAATCCCTCTCCTATCAACACTCATACCCTTACAACCAATGTTCATAATCCTATTTTTACACCCATAACAAGATCACCAAGACATATCAATTCCCAAAGTAAAATGGTTGAAACCACTCAAATTGATAATATAGATGGTTTTCAATTATTCAAAAACCTTAATGATAATATTATTTACACTCCTCACAATAATGGTGGCTTTATCAAGATTCTTTCTTATTCTACCACACTTAATACAACTAACACTAATGTTTGGAATCCTCTACTTACAAATAATCCTCCTCCTATCAACACTAATACCCCTCCTAAAAACTCCAATCCACCTATTAATAAAACTCAAATTCTTGCACAAGTCTCAAATGAATATCATGAAAATAACCAATCAAGCTCAAATGATGAACATGCAACAAAATTTATAAAACATAATTAGTCAACCACCTCAATTCATCATGTCTCAACCAAATATAAATTTTTTCCCTCCTCTTAGAGATGCCAATGGGAATATCATCCCTCAACCTCCAATGAATAAAAAATGCTTCAACATCTTAAAAATGAACCTTTAGCCCCATTCATTTCATCCACAAATATTGGAAACATTTCTCCAACTATTACAATAATGGGACTAAGGACCCTACTATGTTTTTTAAGTCTTTTGGTAATCTCTATAAGGAATGGTTCCAAACTAACACCTTTGATACCACCAAGATCTTATGAAAAACCTTTTTCAGTGATGAAATTGAGTGGTACAACCAAATTCCTAGACATTCCATCTCATAACTAGAGGATTTAGTCAATGCTCTAGTGAAGGAATTCCAACATGATGACCTTCCTAAAAATTACCTTAGCCATTTCATCAATTCCAAACAACTTCCTAATGAATCTAATCATACTTTCATCAAATTATGGAGGTCTCTCACTCATAAAGTGGAACATAACATTAATTATGATGCTCTTTTAAAACTATTTGTTACTACTCTTAAACCCCCCCCCCCCGCCTTCAATACAAAGTTTGAATCTTTTCCCCTCAAACTTTAGACAAAACCTTAAACCAAGAAAAAAGGCAAGATTTTATTATGACTCAATTTGAAACATTTCAAACAACTATTAAATAACCTTTCCAATAATTTTATCATAACATTGATTCATTTAAGCCTCCCCAACCTCAAACTATAGCATCCAATTCAACCAATTTCAACCCAAACCACCCTCTTTTGAGTCTAAAACAACTTAAGACAAAATTTCCACGCTCTAAACCCATGAGATTTGATCCTTCCAACCTCCTCCAAAATAATAAAATCTTGATAAATTTTATTAGTGGTATGCTAAAATAGGTCATTCTCATGAGTCTTGTCATGATATTCACCAATTTTTTCTTTCTTCCTTGCTTGGTTCACATTTCAATCTTGATGTTCTTACCAAACAACATTATCAAAACTATCTTCAAGATTCTCAAATTTAAGCTTCAGAACCATAATCACATAAAAATCAGATACCTAATGATCAACAATTTTATCCCATACCTACACCTCATTTGTTAATTTTTTTAAAACCACAGTTGATACTTCTTCCTACACCAATAAGGAAAGAATATATAACATGCACAACATTAAACATATCATTACATCTATTGAACCTCAACTTCTTAGGTCACATGAACCAAAAGAGTACTTAGTTCAAATGCCTATTCCAAAGCATGTCATGCATGGTCCTCCTTTACCTCTTCATACCTCTCCTAAACATCATGTCACATTCAACCTCCTTAAAATCTAACAAACTGACACATTTTCCTATCTCTGAATGCACCTACCAACCCAATGCAAATCATTTTAATGGTTCAATGTTACCTCACTCCAACTCACATGTTGGGGCATCTTACGATGCCCATCCATATGTCCCTTTAGACTCTAGGTCATCTTTCATTTCCCATCCCTATAACCACTTACCCTTTAGGGCATCTTACGATATCCACTCTTATTCTACAATGCATAATAACAAACAAATCTAGCTTCAAAAAACCTTCTGAGACTTATAGACTTATATTTCACATTCTCATATTTGATATAGATGTTAGCATAGATCTTACTTATTCCTTTTTATATCATTTTTATTTACTTATTTTAGTTTTTTTTTACTATCATCATTATTTTCCTTTACATTCTTTGGTTTTCTTACACATTACATTTGGCATTTATTTTCATTTTGGCCCTTATATATCTCTTTTATTTTTGCCGTTTTATGTCATTATTTTCCTTAGTAGATTCATGATTATTTATTCCCTTATTTATAATTCTTTTTTTTCACCCCTTGGGTTTCTCTTTTATGAGTTACAGTGTAAGACCATTGATAGGACCCAACCCTGCTCATAAAATTACCATCTTATCAATCCTTTTATAATAAAATAGTTTTGATCTTTATTCTCAAATTTAGATTTTGATTATTTTGGTAGATGGAATTTGCACAAGAATCTATATTATCATTTTTTCCTCCATTTCCATCATTTATATAATCAACAATCACACTTTACTATCATTATATCCCTTTTTTTCCCTTTGTCATATTTTTTCACAATTTGAAGTAATTCAAATTATTTCATGTGTCATTCCTCTTAATTTCACCTTAATTTCAATCCACATTCGATAAAACAAGGTCAAAGTCAAGATAAAACTTTTATTTCACCTATATTTATGAGAATCTTAGACCCTGTGCTCTTTATTTTTTTCTCTCTTAGCAACCTTCTCCCAAGTATTCAAATAAAAGTCATCTTTAGCACCCATGTTTATTATTCAGAATCCATATGGAAGAGGAATCAAAAAATCCATTAATAAAATTAAAATCCAAATCATTTGAAAAAAAAGTAAATGATATAGAAAAATGCAACATACAAGTTTCAAAAGTCAAAATCACACCGAAAGATGTGATTACAAGCACACCTCCTATCTCCAATCAAAGCTCAAAATCCATAGTTGGCCTCACATAGAGCTGAGGTCCATTGGGTTGTAGTAGGCCACTATATTAGAATAAGATAATTCAAAAACCTCTATCGTGATACCTACTTTCTCACACAAGTACCCAATCTTCATAATAGACTAACAACTCTGTAAGGGGTCTTGAGGAATGGGGAACAAGTTATGGGAAGGTAGGTCCATTTTAATTTTCATGAATATAGTCTTCATGGGATGATCTATATACTGTATTTTTTAACCTAATATTTGTGTGGCTAAGATAAGTTCTTTAGAGTCCTTAAATTCAAAATTCCTCTTGTTTTGACAAACCTAATTTGAGTGTCTTAACTTCAATAAAGAGTTCCTCTACCTTGGTTTTTCCTTCATTCTCCCCTCCACCCATTTCATCTCCCCCCTTGATAGGAAAATTGTGATTCTAAATATATTTTCCCTCTTATATTATTATTTCTTCTTCACCTATTAAAAACATGCTAACATTACTTTGTTTTAATTATATCTATCCTTAGAGCAAAACAACTTGTTTGAGAAATTATGGATTATTTTCTCTTTACCATGGCTTTACATTTCTAGACTTGTTTTACATTATTTTTTATAATTTATATTTTACATGCTTTTCCAACATGATTTATTGTGTTTTCTAATCATTTATCATTTATTTCCTATCATTTATCATTTGTTTCCTATCATTTGTCATTCTTTTGCCAATCATTTGTCATTTATTTGCCAATTATGTGTCATTCATTTGCCAAAAAATTGTCATTTATTTGCCATCATTTTTATCTTTAATTTTCCATCAATATTTTTGATCTTAATTTTCTTTACCAATCCTAATTTTTCAAAATTTCCTAAATCTTTGTCTCTACTATATGTTTATATACTAGAGATTTCAATTTTTAGCTATTTTTTGCATTAACTTCTACAAGTTTACCTAGTGTTCTTCACATTGGACACCTTCAATTATCTTACAATATAATTTTTTATATACAACATTAAGGTAAGTAAAGGTATGTGTTTTTCAATTCTATCATTTCATTTATATTATTTACTACTTACTACACTTTACTTAGCATCAACATTGTGTGTTATCATGTTCTATTTCCTGAAGCACCATCCCATGTTGCACTTACATGACACATGATGAGACTCAAGTGGGTCATATGTATACACATAATATTTTCAAAATTTAATGTATTACTAACATTTTTTATCTTATAGGAACCCATTGAGTCTCAATATCTCTGAGTTCACGCCTTAAGGGGTACACCAAGAAAGGGAAGGGTAGACCATTAGTGCTTTATAAGATTGTTGTCCCTTTTTCCACTTTCAATCTATGAACTCATCTCCTAAAAACATTTACCCTAAGCTTATTCTTTTCAATTTTACCCATTCCAATAATTTTCCATACTTTATCCTCCTTGTTCTTACCTTGATCCCCTTTCAACCAGTTGAATGTACTAGGTTGATTGGGTTGAATCTATATAGTTTTTAGCTTCTAATTATTGTGTAGGGTTAATTGAATCAACCCTATACTATTTAGGATATTTTTCATTAGGATTTTTTTCAACCCTTCAACTAACCTAAATTAAGACCTAGTGATTTATCCCCCAAAAACATACAGAGTCAACTGGGTCACTCGGTACAGTCAACATATTCAGAAGGACTTAGGGAAAGATCCACCTATATATACAAGTTCATTTCCAACCATTTGTAATAAAATAAGTGAATAATAATAAGTGTGAATGAACATCTACTTATTGACCATTTTACTTGAGGAATAAATCTTAGGGTTCCATAATTTCTTTGGAGATATGGATCTTATCTTGTGGAAAAGTATTTTGGATGTATAGATAAGTTGCATAGCCTAGAGCTCATTTGTATTTTTCATCCTTACATACCATAACAATCTCTTTTGAAGTACCTTGGACAAGGGAGAGATTAAGGCTCGATGAGGTCATCTTCAAGGTACATATTACTAACTTTATTTTTCCTTTGTAAGAGTAGATAGATAATGCAATTGTTCTTCTTTCTTTGATGCATTAAGATTATGTATACATTAACATGAGTATATGTCTTCTATGCATGTTTAGTTTATTTTATTTTGTTTCTAACCCCAACTTTATTCCACAAGCTTTGGTGATCACTAGATTAGATTTACTTTCTTGTTTATTAGAATAGAGTAAACATTAAAATTAGGACTATTTTAGGGTTATTACATGATTGTGTTATATCTTAGTCTTTGAAACCCTTACTATCATGGTGTATTGTGATAAGTGATCCCCTAATTGGTTATAGTGAATCCCCATATTAGTCATGATCCTACTTAACATATGTATTCCCAATCAAAAGTGTACATATGCTCTATCTTCTCCAAGCCAAGATTGATTTATAGACATGATTCATTTATGATTACATAAAAATATCATCATGGGAATATTAAAGAGGAGGTGGGGGAACATTTTGATTATGCATGCCCCAAATCATTGGTTAAGGGTGAGTTTGAAGATGGATAAGATGATTTTACATTCTCATCATCTAATTTGTATTATGATCTTGAAAGGTATTCATTTGATTAAGTGTTTGTAATAAAATTTGATGGGTTTGATTAGTTTTGTTAGTATTATTTGAAGTATTAGAGTTGGTATTAGTGTCTTGGGTAGTATTATTGGTATTGTTAGGAGCTTGAGAAGAGTTGTTAGAATGTGAGGCACTAGTAGAAAAAAATTTCTTGTGTGGAAAAAGTTGAACTAGTGAAGGGATGAGAAGAGGAAGAACTATAAACATGATTACCTTGGTTAAAAAATGATACACTAGTGGAGGGGTTAAGGAGAATGGGTCTCAGAAGAGGCCCATTAGATGTAGAACCTGTTAGTGGAGAAACTATGGATGGAGGTAGAAGAAGTTAAAGAATAAGTGGTCATGGTATGAGAAGGGGTCATAATAGAGGGAAGAGTCTGAGAATCAAAGAAACTATTACCCCCAAATCGATGTGAGAATGTGGGAGAAGGTGAATGAGGATCTTCAACTTGACTACCAACATGAGATGGTAAATGGTATAAGGATCATTTCCTTAATGTTGAATAAATCTAGAGATAAAGAAGAGCATTTTAGGGCTATACTCTAATTTGGGTCCCATAATGCATTGTACGAGTGGATATGTAAACGTTAATCTCATCCAAGAGAGGATCCCTACTTTGCTTATGGGAGACCCTATGAGGGTTGGTAAAACTCATCATATCTATTTAATTCAACTCAATATTGTCTTCAAATAAAAAGTTAATGATGAAGGAGAATTAAACAAGGAAAGAGAAATACAAAATCAAGGAAATATAAAGTGACAAAAAAATGTACAGAGTTAACAAGGTTGACCTATTATAGAAAATATATTTTTAAAACTATACAGAGTTGACAAGGTTGACCTAGTACAAAAATAGGGTCTAAACAAGTGTACAGGGTCAACCTAGTTTACTGAGCAGGAAAAAACAAACAGTCTGTAAGAGATTATGTCAATAGAAATGACTATGTACTAAAATAAGAAAAAAATTGCAAGTATTTTTTTGAAATCAAGAAATGAAGGGAAACACATAATCAATTATGTCTATGTCAACAAGGTTGATCTAATTAAGGCACACAACACAAAACCTTGCACCAACACTAGCTAATGCAAGTTTTTACATTATAACATACAATTGAGCAAAGAGCAAGTAGTCAACTTGGAAAGTAAAATCCAACTAAGTGGTCAAAATGAATGTTTTTAGATTATTAGAATATAATTTTATATGTGATAGGGAGTTGGCTATAATCAAGGAACTAGAAATCAATCAAAGGATGGTTTCAAGATGTGTAGGCTGAAAGGGATCTATATTGGTAATGGTACTAGCTTGGTATTGGGGCCTACCCTTGTATTTCACATACTATAGCAATAAAGGTGTTGAGTGCTTAGCTAGAATATGCCATTAACTACATATTTATACTTGGCCATAAAACCAACTCGGCTTCTCTCTTAGTGATGAAATCCAAGTAGGTAGGCCTTGGGTAGACAATTGTTAAAATGTATTTTAAGATTTTGTGATTTGGTAGTGTGTGCATAAAAGAGAAAATAGTGTAACTAAATAGTATATTGAAAACCACCTTATTAGACTATGTGATCTATTCTAAGCATGCAAAAAACAAGAAATGAAAGTGTGATCTAATTACTAGCATATAAAGGTTAATTCCAACTTTGAAACATAATACAATATTGATTTAGTCGATAATGTATGCAAAGAATACATATATGGTTGATAATGTTGTCTCAGTACTACATAACAAAGGGTTTGAAAATGAACTACTTCAATAGAGTCAACCTAGATTTCTAAATAGAACATATAATATAGAACTACATCGACAAGGTTGACCTACTTGACTGTATAGGGGTAGTTTTAAAGACTATAAACTATGAAAATAGAACTATAAAAATTGATAGAAATGATAAAGAAGGATAGAAAGAAACCTTGGTGGGTTGGAGGATGAGGAATAAAATAAGATTATTGTTGAATTACCCTAATTTATACTTGAAAATTATACTATGTCAACTAGGTTGACCTAGCTTTGCAGTTCCTATTTGCTAAAAACTTGAAAATTTATAGGATTAATTAGGTCAACCTAGTATGTTGAACTAAATGCCTAAAATGTACAGGGTTGACTGGGTTGACCTAGTAGTCTGAACTAAATTCTAGAAAATTTGCACAAATAGAATGAATTCATATTGTTATGACTGTATGTTAAACTTGTGTACATAATTTAGAATTGTGTCGACACAATCGACCTAGTATAACAAATATATAGAAAAATAAAATGATAAAACAAAGAAAAATGTGAAATAAAACCTTCAAGGGTTAGATTCACATCGAGTTCACCAAAATGAATGAAATCAAAATGCAACATGTTTATAAATAAATCCTAACTTGGAGAAGATAGATCATACCATACACTTCCAATTGAGGACACATTTGTTAAGTGGGAACATGACCAATATGGGGATCTGCTAGACCCAATTAGGGGATCTCTTACCAAAATACACCATGTTAGGGAGGATTCCAAATCCTCTAATCAAGCATAATTATGCAATAACCGTAAGGGAGTCTTATGTTTTTTATTCACTAAACTAATAACAAGTAAAATATAATCTAGTGTTCACAAAATCTTGTGGCACAATGTGGGGGTTATAAGAAAAGTAAACATGCATAAGATACATACACTCACATAAATGTATATGGAATCCTAATGCATGGAAGAGAATTAAAAATGCATATCTATCTACTCTTTCAAAGGAGGAACAAAGTTAGGAATACTTATATTTGAAGATGAACCCACCAATCATTAATCTCTATCTTGGCCAAGGTGCTTCATAAGAGGTTGTTGTGGTATGTAAGGATGAAAAATACAAATAAAATATAGGCTACACAACCTATCAATTCATCTAAAATACTTCTCCACAAGACAAGATTCATATCTCTAAAGAAACTATAAAACTCTAATCTTGATCCTCAAGTAGAATGGTTAATAAGTAGATGCACAATAGATCTTACTTCTTATTCTCTTGTCTAAATAATGGAAAAATGGAATTGATATATAGGTGTATTGGACCCTAAACCCTTCTAAAAATCTTGGTCAATAGGCTCAACCCATTTGACCTAGCACAATTTTGGACAATAATTCATTAGGTCATGGGTTAGGTCAACTAAGATCCAAACTAGTTCCTAAGTGAAAATCACCCAAAACTGTAAAGGGTCAACTAAGTTGACCTAGTACAATTGAATATTAAAATGGACCTAAGGTGAGGAAAAGGAGGATTAAAATGTGGGAAATTACTAGAGAGGGTACAATAGAGAATAAAAAGATTAGGGAGATGATTTTTGGGAGACAAGTGTGTATATAACAAGTATCAAAAGGGACAATAATCCTACGAAGCACCAATGGTCTACCCACCCCTTTCTTGATGTACCCCTTAGGGCACGCACTTAGAGATATTGAGACTTGATGGGTTCTTTCAACATACAATGTGTTAGTAATTGATAAAAGTTTGAAAATATTATGTGTATATACATAGTACTATGTAGGCAACATATAATTGCCTAGGGCATTTAGAGTCAACTCAGCCACCCCTTATTATTTTTTTACCCTTCATATTTTGTCATACCTATGTCATTGTTCCCTATAGCCTAGGGGAAACATTTTTCTAAGTATAACACTTCTCTTACAAATACATAATCGGTGTTAGTAAGTAGTTAGTTCATTGCTTTTGTGTATTATGTTTATTTATTTTGTTCACTTTATATTATTTGTTTGATTTATATGCCTTAGTTTAGGTTTTTTGTGACATGTTCCTTAAATTAATTTGTTTATTAATTTATGTTCATTAATTTTAAGTGTTATGTGTCTAAATAAAATTATTTTACACTTGAGTCTTACTTACTACTTGGGCTTTAGTTATTTACTTTTTGAATTTACATTGTGTTTTTGTGCCTCCCTTCCCCTTAGTTTTCATAGGTTTATTACATTATGTTTACACTTGAGTCTTGATTTTTTATATCTTATACTTGAGTTTTGAATATTTATATTCACTCCTACACTTAGTTTATGACATTATAATTATACTTGATATTTCATCGAACATATCTCATGCCTAAGTGGATTATATTTGTGTTTAAATTAAGTTTTTCCATGCATATGAAACACATTTTTATTATGGTTTTTTTATAACTATGATGTATAATGTCACATGTTACAACAAGAACTAGGACAAATGATCTATCAAGAAGTGGTGCTAGTGATATCTCCTCTTATTCCAAATGGACCTACCCAAACATCATCTAAATAATAATAACTAAATCATAAATGACTATTAATCACTGCTAGTTAGGATGTGCATCTCTATACTAGTAGGTATCCCAAATTCATATCATCCCTTGTGTCATCTCATCATTAATCTATGTTCCAAATTCATTATGTGATCTCCCTTTTCCAAGATTCCATAATTGAGAAAAAAATTTAGACCAATAATTGATCATAATTTCCCTATTGGGAAAAAATAGAATTGTATCATGCTCACATCTACCCTACTGGGGCACCTTCATTATGCCAAGGATTAAAGCTGACTCAATGGGGCATCCTCAAGGGGGAATCTAGGGCTCATCAACTTCCCTTTGGAGCATCACCCTATGACTATTGGCTCATAACAACCTATAATTGTCAACACATCACCTTTCAAACATTGAAATTTTCAACATAACAAACTTTTCTTTCTTTGAGAAGATGTTATTATGCATGTGTCTCACAATGCCTACTCAAACAAGGGGAAAATGTAGACACTTCTTTTTAGACACTTTTATGTCTGAATGGTATTCAAACTGATTTCTACCAAACTATGCAAATTAAGCCTAAAAATATTTAAACATCTCAAATTCATCTATACATTAGACATAAGTACCCAAAATGATGTCAAGGCATCCCTATTTGGGATATTACCCTGTACACAATGATAACCTCTCATGAATTCATCTCTAGTCAGCGTGTAACCAAGTAAATAGACATTTTTGACCAATTAAGTAAGGCACTTAATCCAATTTTTAAAATGACTAAAAAACTAAGCTAAATTAATTAACCAAGCAAATCAAATTAAATGCTTAAGCGAAAATTCCATGTTGAATTAGTGAATATCTAATTTATAAAAAATATTTTTCAACAAAGTATGATGTTATGATGATGTCATCATTGTTAAAGTCAAAAATTATAAAATATCAATATAAATGCCATAAAAATAAAAAAATATTGAGCCATGCCTTCATAAATGCATATTTAAATCCATCATGAATTACATTTGGACTCCAAAAACTAAACCTATCCTAACTACACTTGGGTTAGAGTTAGTTGAAAACCTATAAATACAAGTGTTATGACCATTCTTAACCAAGCTTTTGTGTGTAAATTAATAATGCTAGATTATTACTAGAAATCTTTATTAATAATTGTGTGCACCTAAAATTGCTCACCTCATTAATGTCACTAATATTCCTATTAATCGACACTAATTATGCTAATCCCATTTTATTCTAATTTATCCCCCTTTCCTAACCATTTATCCAATATCCCCCTTATATTATTCTAAATTCACTAACCTTATCCCATCCCACTCCTTCATTAATTCTTCTTAATCCCTATTATCCTAAACTAATCCTAGTTATCTATTATATGGGAATTTTAAATTCTTATAAGCCCACCTACTAACCTACACCCTAGCCTTTCCTTCACCCCTAGTCCCTATTCCTTACCTAATCCCAATTTAACCCCCTTCTAATCATAATTAACTCCTAAGAAGGTTTCTAGACTCCTCTAAATCTAGAACCTTATCCAAACCTCCCTTTCCTCTCTAAAAGCCTCCAAGTCTAGAGGCTTCGAAGCAATTTTTAATTCTTTGGATAAAATACAACCATTGATCTCATCCCACTAACTTTGAATATCAACCTTTTATCTTCCCTCCCTTAATCTATTTAACCAAGACTCATCCTCTATAGAAGGCAACCTTGAAAGGCTCATACCAAAACCATGTCAATATAATCTATCACTCTCATATCAAATCCATGTCAATCTAACTATGAATAAGTAATGAATCCATGCCAAATTCTCCATTGAATTAATCATCAATCATCCTCATCATGCCATCACTATGTCGAATCTGAGTCTAATATGTAATCACAAATCCATTTACAAGTCTTGGAAAGATGTATGAAGAAACAAGGAATATGGTAAGTTTTATATCATTCTGATTTATTTCTAGAACCCTTCCTAATAGGTAGTTTGAGATTTGAGTGGTTTAAATTAGTTAGATTTAATCCATAAAGCTCAAATTTCATGAACATTTTGGTGACCATAGTGGGACATGTTCTCCATTTAATTCATTTTGCTTGTTATTTGTGTTTTTCCTAACTTAGAGGGTATATTGGATCAAGAAAATCTCAAAAAAATTGAAATTTTACGTGTACAAGTTGTAGTCATGAATTGCACTAGTAGTCATGATGTTGTCTTGAGAAATAGTGATATTGTCATTTTAAGTTATGATATTTGTTTAAACATCCACTTAAGTACTAACCATTTTACTTGACCACATAGGTTTTTATTATTCAACAATAATGTGACTCGATAGTCATGATATTATCTAACCAAGTTATGATTTTGTAAACCACTAATAGTCTATTTTTTAGGGATTTATCCCTAGACAATACCATGACTCTCCCAATCATGACATTACCCTAAAAATCATAATATTGTTGATGATAGTCATGATATTATAGTTTTCCATAAAATCATTGACTATTTGCCTTTGTCAATCAATAAGGTCTATTTTAACATTTTGTGTCTTTATAGGGATTTTTAGTTATCAATATAAGTCTTCCATCTAATACTTTTGATGTTTTTATGCTTAAAATTCATATCCATTAACTAACCCCAATGTTTGCACCTAAGATTTTATCTTCTATATGATCTATGTGTTGTGTAAGGCCAACAAGGAAAGAAACTAAGGCAAAAGGAATCAAATAAAGATAAAACAAACACAGGCCTTTACCCCTTTTCCTTATCTTTGACAAAACTAAAAATCTCAACATTTTCAAATTCATGATATTATCCTAGTAAAATGCAGTATTGTAGTCCTAGTCACTACTTTATAAATCTTATCATCCCGACTCCTATTATGTTTGATGTTTATTTCTAGATCATACAAGACAGATTTAGAACAAGGTTCAACTAAGGAAATATCTATATTCTATAAATTTGTTCTGAGTTTATGCCCATTTTTGCTAATCATCTCATATTAATCAAACTTTGATCTATCATAATCAATCTAACATTAATCATCTACAAATAGGCATTATGAGGTATTTAAAATAATCTATCATAGCCTGCATATACCTTTATCCATGAGTTTATTTTTTTTAGTGATGGTTTTGTAGTTTATCACAAAAATACAAATATAATTTTATATTTAATAGTGATTTTGTTAATTTTAGTCATGGTTTTGTCTAACAGTCATTATTTTATAGTCTAACTACCACATTTAGATAACTACTACAAAATTACAACTCATAATCTATGATTTTGTCCCCCCAATTATGATTTTTCACTATGTATTTATGATTTTACATTAAAATTTTATCCTTTTTAGTACATTTTTGAGTAGATTTTCATGAATTTTAAGTTATTATGGGCCACCCATAAGGCCCAAATTACCTTTGGCATCAAGGGGCTCTACCCCTCAACCCCACCCTTTACCGTGATAGGGAGCATGCCTGGGGCACTACCCATGGACCCTGTAAGGGGCTCTACCCCTTGAACCTACAAGGGGAACTTTCCCTTGACCCCACTAGGGGCTGTTACCCCTAGACCCCTATGTCATTTCCCACTCACCCAAAGAAATTATAGATCTAAATCATGATTTTTTTAGAGTGTTTTATTAAGGCATATCTGAACTAACATCTTGTTTCTTGTAGGGGTTATTTTGTCTTACTAACATCATCTTTTTAAAGGTTATATTTTTGGTCTAACATTTTGTTTTTTAGGTTACCCCTCAAGATTTATTTATCTAAAATACTAATCTTTTTGTTTCAGTACCCCTCTCTTGAGTGCCATAATTAAGCTACTAACTTGTGTGCTTGCAGGCCACCCATCAAATATTTATTTTTCCACTCTTAAAATAATTTTTGAATAATTTTAAATATCTTTTCTTATATATATCATATTTAATCATATTATTTTTTGTTTTCTTGTACGGTATTATCTTTGTTTCTTGTATATATATCACACATCTTAATCTAATTGGTAAATTAATCTTTTACTTGCTTATTCCTTTCTCAGGGCTACAGTTGGTTTATGCTCTCTCCCTTGCATCTTTATGTTGATTCTTAGAAGATTAAAACTTTCTTATAAACCCCCTCCTTTTGTCATTTCTAGGGGGTTGGTGATGTGGATTTCATCACCATGTATCACCTAAACTCCATGTTCTAGCAGAGTCTAAATATCGAGAGAGCTATCGCTATGGCCTAAGTATAATTAACCATAAAGGGTTACATGGAGTGAGGGGTAGTTAAGCTCTAATACCTAGGGCAATCAAATCTAATCCTATACATACTTGGACCTTAATTTACCTTCACATATATAGGGGACTCACCTAGATAGCCTTGTGTATACCTAACATAGGATCATTCAACTATAACAAGTGTACCACTTTAAGAGTTAGTATCAACTTTGAAGTATCCATTAAGTGAAAAAGGAGGATTGAGAGGGTTTGGTAGATTCCATAATGGGTCACCAACCTACATCCTCACCTATGAAGTGATTGATGGTGTGAGCATTAGGCTACATAGCCATTAGTTTACTAATCATAAGTTGTGGCTTTCTTGCTTAGGTGTGTGTTGTGATAAACTCAAGTTGATTGTGAGTTGATTCAACCTTCACCTATACAAAACTATCTAGGTCATTTTCACATATCACCTTGTATATTCCATCCTCATCATTATATCACTTTGTACATCTCTATCCCATCCTCCCTTTTATACATATCATAATTAGCATCTTAATCACTATCTCATTATACATATTATCTTTTTATATCCTTGTTTAGGTCCTATTTCATCTCCCATATTGTCTATTCATACCCACTCTTAATTTATCAGACCCCATAAACCTATACCTTTTATCTTGTACATCATTTCCATATTTTATCTTATACATACTTTTATATACTATCTCCCATCACCACCTTATCTTAATCCACCCATCATTGGTCATACCCTTATCACCTACATATCCTAAATCACATCTTGACCTAAGAACACCTCATCCATAATCAATAATACCCACCTTGACTTGTATAATCCTATAATAAAAATTTGACCTTACCCACCTTTTTGTTTCACCATCATCCCTATAGTATCTTGTCTCCATATTATATATCCTCATCATCATCCATTTGTATATATTATCTTGCCTTCATCCCATCATAGGATACCACACCCACCCATATCACATCCCCATCACCATATTTACCTCATCATCCTCTTTTATACACTATCTTATATGCCCTTTTTATCTTGCACATCCTTGTCATCATCCTATCCCATCTACCATCTTATCTCTATCTCATCCTATTTTAACCATATCCACTCATCATTAGTCATCACCCCATCTACTTGTATATCCTTATATTACCTTAAACCCACCCATAATTATCATCCTCCCATCACCTACATATCCTAATCATAACATCTCTTACCCACATCTTGTCTTAAGTCCATAACCCATCATTTATCTTAACCTTAACCTCATCACCTATCTAGTCTAATCTCATCCTTATCTTATCCTAGTTGGCTCCTTAGGGTCTAAACCATCCAAATATCATTCATATTATCCCTTATCATTTCAACATCACATATCATCATTCTTGTCCTTGTACCATCATCCTAATCATATTCATCACATAGTCATATCCAATCCCCATCTTGGGCAAATCAGTTTTAAGGATTGAGCTAGTCATTTTATCATCCACATCATCCTATCATTATAATCCACTATCACCTATCCTATTGGTAAAATTTCATACCCTATCCCACTATCATCTTGTCATCTTGTTAGTATCAATCTAGTGAACCCATACATATTTAATCTAATCATCAATCTAGTCTAATCATCTTGCCTATTCATAACTATCACCCATCATATTGTCCTCTTGATAGTTTAAATTTAGGTACCCATCAAATCTCCAATCTTATAACTAGTTTGAAAACTAGACATTGTTGATAGGTCGATAGCACCTATTATACTATCAATTTGAAATTTGGTCATAGTATTAAAATATATTAAGATTATCCCATCCTCACCATCATCCATCCTACTAGATCATTCCTTTGGCCTTACTTTATTCAAGTAATCTACCTTAAAATTAGCATCCATATTTCCCCATGGATTTAGACCTAGTTCTTGTAGACCAATACATCCTATCCAACAAGGATGATGTATTTTTATAGGCACTAGAGTGAGGTGCTCACCTACCCTCAAACCTAGATCTCATTTGCCCCAAACTAACACCTAGCCCTATGAAATCAATCTTAGCCTTCCTTGATGTGGTCAACCTTATCTAGAGAATAAATATGAGTTCCTCTTGCAGATATGGAAGATGGGTGCTCTCTTTCCTAATAATTTTGACCCCATGAACCTGTCACCTCTCAAACAAATCCACCATCAACCCTCATCATATTCCATTCCACCATCCACTAATCCTATCCAACTCTCCTTAGCCCTAATTCATACTCATCCATAGCCAAATCCTCCATCTACTAATCATAATCCATCACCTTTATCACCCACCACCATCTAATTAGACCCCTCTCTCATAGATTAATACATATCTTCCAATAAGGATGAGATCCTCTTATAGTTCATTATGATGGATGTACCACTTCCCAAATGTGATGACCCCTTTAACTTATTGTACCTCTAGCACAAACCCCTTCATGTACGTCTCCTTCCAATCCCCCATCCACTAGTCATAGCTAATCATCTACCCCTTCCCCTACTAGCAAATGGAATCTAATCTTGGCCACCTGTCCATCCACCTAGCCACATAAAACACCATCTAATATAAAGTCCAATGCTTCCACATCAAAATCACAAAGCAAAGTGGGTCCTTATACTCCCCTTCCAATATCCTTGGAATCCCTTTTTCATGTCACCAATAACATGATGGTCTATCCACCCATATGACATCATGATCCCACCAAGACTAAGCCCTCTTGTTATAAAACAAAATGATATTATCTATATCATCAAACTTGGGGGCATTCCATTAAATGTTTTTAAAATGTTTGATACTATGTCCAAGACCTCATCAATAGTGGTGACATAGTAATCAAAGATGAATCAGATGAATTTAAATCCTTGGGTGAATAAGAAGACGAATGCCAAGATTCCATTCCCTATCATGATCAAACCCTTCCCCTTCTAAGTCAAGGTCAAGACATCATATCCATACTCCATGATCCCCCCATATTTGACCACCCATCCATTTAAGACAAGTCTATTCCCCATAATCCTAGCCCTCCCATATCCTATTATTCCTTTCATGGACCTATCTTTGCTCAATCCATTATCCCTCCATCATCTTCCTCTCACCCATTATACTAAAAACCCCACATTTAGAGGAAAATTGTGGATAATCACTCCTTTACTCATAGCATTTCATCATGTACATCAAAATCAGCATCAAAGTTAGAACAAGTTTTATCTACCTCAGGATCATGTGCATCACCGGTATTTGAATCAGATTCCTCATCAGAAACATCATCCTTAATTAATATTGTAGTAAATGATGGTAAGTCCTTCTCTTTTAAAGATCCCAATCAAGATGATGACGTCATAACTAAATTCTTCAATTTTTTATTTGTTGAATGTTTTTATAGATGATTTGATCCTACCTTAGATATGAGTCTTAATAATCCTTTTAATATTCTTGAGGACACTTTCTCAAACATTGAGGCTAGGGCTCCTACTGACCTTTATGAGGACTATGCTACCCATTATACCCTTAAATCATCACCTAGCATTCACCATCCACCTTAGATATGAGTCTTAATAATCCTTTTAATATTTTTGAGAACACTTTCTTAAACATTGAGGCTAGGGCTATGATTTGATCCTACCTTAGATATGAGTCTTAATAATCCTTTTAATATTTTTGAGGACACTTTCTCAAACATTGAGGCTAGGTCTCCTAGTGACCTTTATGAGGAATACTACCCATTATACCCTTAAATCATCACCTAGCATTATACCCTTAATATTTTTGAGGACACTTTCTCAACCATTGAGGCTAGGGACTCCATAATTTGTATATCCCACTCCATGAAGGGAATGAATAGGAACATGCATTGTTGGATTCCCCTCTAAATTTAATATCACATGCCATAAATACAATAGTCTAAGACCATATTCTTAAAGTCATAAATCATGATCAAGTCATATTTGATCCCTTAAATCATAATCAAGAAAATTTAAATCATCAGCCTAATAAAATAATGCCTTCCCTAGTGAAGCCTAATATCAGGCACTAGGGGGTCATCAAATTCAAAATAATCAATATATATCAGGTTAAAAATCAATCCCCTATGGTAAATCCCAAAATCTAGCACTAAGGGGTAGTCAAAATCAATTCCAATCAACAAATAGTCATACAACCCACCATCCTCTTAATATTGAAATCAAAGAATCAAGAAATAAAAAGGTATTAGATCCCTTAATCTCATGACATCACTATACAAAACTCCCTCCACCATATCCAATAATGTATATAACTATCAAACCTCAATTTTGCTCCCCATCATATCACATCAACCATCTTGATCACATCCTTCCTACACATCCTATATCCCATCATCACATTCATAGCATACCCCCATCCATATAATTTCTCACACCCATAGGAAGTATTATCCCTTGTAGGGTTCATGAAGACACCTAGTTAAAATGTTTGGATAATGTTAAATCAAAAGTCAACAAAGGTCATCAACACATGGTCCTAGCATCATATTTCTCTAAAATAGGGGTTGGCTAAAGATCACATTAAATGTCCACCCTTGCATCTCACCCATTACCTTATAAATTAATATTCCCATCAAAAATCATAAAAGTAAAAAAAATCATTCATCCAATGGTGAAAACTAGTCTTTTGGTGCCTTGGGCAAGTACCATGATGAAAACTAGTTTCTAGCATCATGGTAAAATAATCTATTATTTGAATTATACATCAACACTTAGGGGCACAATCCATCCATTTAATCCATCCCATCATCATCCATCATATCATGCATATTATTGTGTTAATCATCTCTTTCAAGTCTTGGACTTTGTAAGGGAATGGAAGGTGTCTTGAGTAAATGTTCCCACAACCATCTTGGCATATCCTCAAATTGACACTCAGGTAATTAAACATCTAGTTACTTCATGATGTGGTCATTAGCAACCCCTTATCCTTTCTTCCTTGGTCCTCATCCCCTTTCCATATCATCATCATCCCCTTGTCACTCATCCATCATCTATCATCCATCCTCATCTTGGTTGTTAGGCTTGGTATTCCCTTCACTAGTAACCCCCCCATTTGTATAGTGTACATACATATTTCAAAAATCCCTAAATATTGAAATATTCTAAAAACCCTAAAAATCATAAAATATGAAAAATCCAAAAATAGTCCATTGTGTCTTGTCTTATGCCTACTCCCTTAGTCGCATCCATCTCCATTTAGCTCATATTTTTTCCCATATTTGGATACCACCTTTAGTCTTGGAACTAAATTGGAGTGATCACCCATCCCACCATATATTAATAATCTTTTTGGCTAAGAATTATCAACATCCAAAACCTTATCAAATAATTTAATCTGGCACCCATCATTTCCATATCAATGATTATTCACACCTATCACCCAACATATCATGTATTTACTTATGTGGAAGTTACTTGATCCAATAATTATCTTTATCATTTCATTTTCATACCTAGAACCCATGATATCACTCTTTATAGTATGAAAGGTATTTGATCCCATCATCTCTTAGTCTCCTTGCTATATTGGATTCTTATAATTCCTTGTCTATTGGTAATCCTTAGTCATCACTTTTCTAAATCACCCTCCTTGGCCACTTTCCAATTTGATTTCAAAACCAAATCAATATTCAAAGACCTCATTCCATCATCCATCATTCTATCCATAATTAGAAACAACATCTTAGCCTAATCCTCATCATGATCACCCTATCCAAATCTAGTACTATCGTAAATCCACAATCACATCTTGACAATCCTAGTCCATCCCATCACCCAATCACTCATCCTATAATTAGGCAAGACATTAAGACACTACATGTAGATACTTTTGTGTATGTTACTTGTTTGTTCTATTTATCTTGTTTGCATGTGTTTTATCATGTATATATCTTTTTTGTCTTATTTTTTATTTATATCATGTATTTTTGTCTATTGGGAAATGAATAAAGATGTTATGAGGACACCAAAAGTACCTTTGATGATGTAGAGTTCACTACTTCCTTACACACTTTTTCACAACAACCTCTTCATCATGTTTATATCATGGATCATACTACAAAGTACCATATTTAATGCATTACTTAAAATATAATGAGCCTTATGACATTGTGATGGCTTGATCACACCCACCTTCGTCATTCCTCTAACCATCTCATCATCCTTATTTTCATTACTAATCTAATCCTCTCAATCCATCCAACTAACATTCAATATTTCAACCTTATCTTATCATCTAAATCATATCCTTCAATCACTAATAAGCCTAATCATCCTCATCATCATCTCTTAGTCATAAATACATTAGCTTGAGGTCTTTTCAAACTATGTAGGTAGCACTTGGTCACCTTTTAGTGCCCAAGGATAGCTCAGCCACTATCTCTATCATCCATCCTCATCCCCCAACCTTTTGGGTCACTTGATCACATCATTTATTCCCTTTTATCCTCTTCATCATATTGATTAACTTTAGCTTTGAGCAACACCCATCATTAATCTCATCAAATCAATCTTATCCTAGCTTATAACTCTCCCTTACATGCATCCTTACTTGGGATACATCTAAATATTACGCCCCTTTAATCCTATCATCATCATGTTACAATTGATTCCACCTTGGGATGTGTCGATAGTCATGATACCCATCATCTTTACTCCTTGTGTATGTGTCCTTACCAAGGGAATCATCAATTTTTAGCTCATTGCTTAATTTAAATTATGCTTCATCATTTATCTCACATCTAACATCTCATACCCTTGTTTATGCATCTCATCCTGCCCATTGTTTATTCTTTCGAGTGGCCATCCATCTCATCTTTCCTTGAATGTACCCTCTAGGGGGAATCATATCACCTAACATCATCTATTAACATTCATACATGAAATGGTTTTCCTTTGAAATACCATTACTCCTTACACTTCATCTACTCATAATTCTATTTTAAAGAGGGAAAAAATGTATGCACCTAAAATTGATCACCTCATTAACATCACTAATATTCTTACTAGTCAACACTAATCATGCTAATCCCATTTTATTCTAATTTATCCTCCTTTACTAACCATTTATCTAATATCCCCCTTCTATTATCCTATATTCACTAACCTTATCCCATCCCAACCCTTCATTAATTATTATTAATACCTATTATCCTAAACTAATCCTAGTTATCTATTATATGGTAATTTTAAATTCCCATAATCCCACCTTCTCACCTACTAACCTACACCCTAGCCTTTCTTATACCCCTAGTCTCTAATCCTCACATAATACCTGTCTAACCCCTTTCTAATCCTAATTAACTCCTAAGAAGGTTTCTAGAGTCCTCTAAATTTATAACCTTCTCCAAACCTCCCTCTCCTCTTTATAAGCCTCCAAATCTATAGGCTTCCAAGGAATTTTTAATTCCTTAGATAAACTGCAACCATTGATCTCATCCCCCTAACTTTTAATATCAACCCTTGATTTTCCCTCCTTTAATATATTTAACCAAGACTCCTCCATGGAGGGATAAATTGAAAGGCTCATATCAAAGCCATGTCAATATAATCTATCATTCTCATATCAAATCCATATCAATATAACTATGAATCAAGCACTGAGTCCATGCCAAATTCTCCATTGAATTAATCATCAAGCCTCCTCATCATGCCATCACTATGTCAAATCTGAGTCTAATATGCAATCATAAATCTATTTATAAACCCTGGAAGGAAGTATGAATAAATAAGGAATTTGGTAAGTTTCATATCATTCTAATTTATTTATAAAATCCTTCCTAATAGGTAGTTTGAGATTTGAGTGGTTTAAATTAGTTAGATTTAATTCATAGAGCTCAAATTTCATGCACACTAACATAAGCTAAGAGCCAAATTCCAAGGGGAAAAGAGGAGGTTATTCCCACAAAACATTGGCATCATCAAATACCATTTATCCACCATACCAAGCACAAGTCAATTCTCATTCCAAAAATTGATTCAAGTCGTTAAGGAAGGTAAAAATGTTTGATTTTATCTTCTCATTGCATTTCTTTTATTTGTTACTTGCTCACTCTAGTACTTAGGATTAGAATGCTAGTTATCATTGATTGTTTTGATATTATCCACTAATAAGAGGTTTCTAAAAACCTCTTTGTAATCCTATGATACAAAAGGATATTTCAAATAATGATCTAAAAGTGCAAATGAAATATAATATGTACCCTCCTCTATATGATCATGAGCACCCATTAGATGGGATTATTGGTACCTATACACAAAATACACCTCCCATGATTCAAAGGCAATCCATTAATTTCAATGATAGTGATATTAGGGATGATAACTTATATCTTCATTCCTTATTAACTTGAGCATACCTTGACCACAAGCATATACACAGTGTTATGATTGATAATGGTGCAAGTAAAAAAAAATTATACCATGACATTCCTAATGCATTTGGGTTATAAAAATTATGATTTACATACTTCAACTAGATTAATTAAAGCATTTTATAAGACTTCATGGTAGGTTCTTAGTGAGATTGACTTACCTGTACATGTGGGTCCCACCCATGTGGTTACTACTAACTTAGTTATACCTTCCATGGGTATCTTTGATATGTTATTGAGATGACCTTAGATACATATAATTTAAACAATAAATTATATAGTGCATGGATGTGTTAAATATATGCAATTATAAATGCATCATGTATATAAATAGATCTTAACTTGGAGAAGATAGAGCATACCTACACTTTTGATTAGGAATACATTTATTAAGCAAAAACATGACTAATATGAGGATCTGCTAGACATAATTAAGGGATCAATCATCATAATACACCATGTAAGGTAGGGTTCCAAAGCCTACAATCTAAAATAATCATGAAACAACCCTAAACTAGTCGTAAGGTTTGATATTTCACTTAAGTCTAATAAACAAGAAAGTAAATATAATCTAGTGCACACCAAATCTTGTGGCACAAAGTGGGGATTATAAACAAAACAAAAAATTAAAATAAACATGTATAAAAGACATATACTCACGTCATTTTATATATAATCCTAATGCATGGGAATAGAAGATCAAATGCATTATCTATCTACTCTTATAAAGGAGAAATAAAGTTAGGAATACTTACCTTTGAAGATGAACCTATTGAGCCTCAATCTTTCCCTTGGCCAAGGTGTTTTGTAATAGATTGTTGTGGTATGTAACGATAAAAAAGACAAATCATCTCTAAGCTACATAACCTATCTATGCATCCAAAATAATTCTCCACAAGACAAGATCTATATCTCCAAAGAAAATATGAAACCCTGAGCTTTATTCCTCAATTAGAATGGTTAATAAGTATATGTTCATTAACACTTATTCTTCTTTGCTTCTATTCTTTATAAATGGTTAGAAATGAACTTATATATATTTAAGTGGATCTTAATCTAAATATTCCTAAAAAAATAGATATATAGGGTCGACCATGGTCGACCTAGTATCTTTTTGGGGATAATTCACTAAGTCTAAACTAGGTTGGTCGAAAGGCTAACAAACCCAAAAAGTGAAAAATATCCCTAAAATATAAGGGTTGACCATGGTCGACCTAGTATAGATGACACTCCAAAAGAGAATTAAGGCAAGAAAAGGAAGATGAACTAGTAAAATGATTAGAATGGGCAAGGTTGAGAAGAATAATCTTAGGGTAAATGGTTTTAGGATATGAGTGTGTAGATAGCAAGTGGAAAAATGGATAATAATCTTATGAAGGACCAATGATCTACCCACCCCTTTCCTGGTATATCCCTTAAGGCATGCACTCAAAGATATTGAGACTCAATAAGTTCCTGCAAGATATAAAGTGTAATTAATCAATAAAAGTTAAAAATATTATGTGTATACATATGCCCCACTTGAAGCTCATCATGTGTCACATAAGTACAACATGAGATGGTGTTTCAGGATATAACATGATAACATGAAACATTGATGATAAATAAAGTGTAGTAAGTAGTAAATAATATAAATGAAAGGATAGAATTGAAAAACACATACCTTTACTTACCATTGTTTTGTACATAAGGAAGTAGAGTGCAATGGAATTAAGGCATATTATGTGAAGAACACTAAGTGAAATTGTAGAGATTAGTGCAAAAAATAGCCAAAAATAAAAAAAAATTGGAATATAGGCATATGATAGTGTAAAATATTCTCTACATCATCATGAATCTAATGCATTTTATGGTTTGATAAATGGAGTAGTATAGACAAAGATATGGGCAAAACAAGGAATCAGAGTAACAACTAGGTAGAGACAACAAGGTCGACCCAGTCAACCTAGTAGGCTAAAATTTTGATAAATCCATACTACCGATCTAGTAGGTATGTGCTAACCTACTATGTTTTTTAGACTACCAACTTAGTACATGACTATCAACCTAGTATAAAAATCCATGTTACCGACCTAGTAATAAGAGGGGAAAAAGTAAAGGGTTAACTTAATTTTTTAAGTCAAGATTATAAATATTTAAGGCAAAAGAATGACAAATGATAGGAAATAAATGAGAAATAATGGGAAAACATATTAAATCATGTTGAAAATCATGTTAAACATAAATGAAAAAAAAGGAATATAGGACATACTAAATCATGTTGGGAAGTATGTAAAACATAAATACAAATGAAATATCTATGCAAGAAAACTTGAACAAAGATATGTAAGAAAGGGAAAATTAATCTCATGTAAGATATGCAAAAATAAAAACATGAAAGACTGAAAATGAAATGTAATTGAAGATGTGAGACAAATAGGAAGAAGGCATACATAAAGGGAAACATGTAATAAATGTAAATGTCATATGTAAGATAAGGGAAGTCCATAAAAATCAAACAAGAACATGATGGATAAATGAAAATAAAAATCTCTTAAGGATGAAAACTCAAAATTAGTGCTTGTTCTAAGATGCAATGTAAGAAAACATAACCACATAATGTCATGACTAGGATTATAATGAGATGGTGTGGTAAATAAATGGTATAAGGGTGTAATCCATAGTTACTCAAACATGTTGTTTTTCTCCAAATATAGATAAAACTAAAAGAAAATATTGCTAGCATATTTTTAAGAGGTGAAGAAGAAAGAATAATAGCAGGGGAAAATAGATTTGGAATAAAAATATGTTTGTCAAGGGGGGAATGAAATGGGTGTAAGGGAGAATAAAGGAAAAACTAAGGTTGAGGAAGTCTTTATTAAAGTCAAGACATTCAAATTAGGTTTGTCAAAACAAGAGGACTTTATACCTTAAGGACTATGAAGAACTTCTCTTAGTTACACAAGTATTAGGTCAATAAATGTAGTATGTAGATCATTCCATGAAGGCTATATCCATGAAAATTAAAATGGACCTACCTACCCACAACATGTTCCCCATTCTTTAGGAATCCATATAGAGTCGTTGGTCTACTGTGAAGATTGGGTACTTGTATGAGAAAGTAGGTAGCACCATAAATTTTGTTGAATTCTCCTATTCCAATCTACTGGCCTGTCACACCCCAATGGACCTCGGCTCTATGTGAAGCCAATAATGGAGTTTGATCTTTGATTAAAGATAGGAGATGTGATTTTAATCATGTCTTTTAGTGTGATTTTGACTTTTTATATTTATACATTGCCTTTTAGATAACATTTCCTTTTGATTCAAATGATTTGGATTTTAACTTTATTGATAAATTTTTCTTATTTCTCCTCCATATGAATTTTTAAGACCAAACATGGATGTTAAATATGACTTTAATTTGAATACTTAGGACTTGGTTTCTAAGAGAGATAACTTGAAAGAGTATGGGGTCTAAGATTCTCATAAATCTAGGTGAAATAAAAATGCTATCTTGACTTTGACCTTGTTTTATCCAATGTGGAGTGAAAGGAAAGGAAATCAAGAGGAATGACACATGGAAGAAGTTTTAATTAATTCAAATTTTAAAAAATGTGACCAAGGGAAAAAATGATACAATGATAGTAAAGTGTGATTCTTTATCATAAGAATGAGGGAAAAAGAGGAAAACATGCTAACATAGATTATTGTGTAAATTCTATCTATAAAAAGAAGTAAAAACTAAAGATGAGAACAAGGATCAAAAACATGAAAAGATGGTAATTTATGAGGAGGTTGGGGTCCTATCCATGGTATTACACTACAACATCATAAAAGATAAACCCATGAGGGTGCCAAAAAACATGTGAAAAATAAATTAGAAAAAGTAAAAAGGTGGTATTTTATGAGGGCAAGTCCAAGCCATGGTCTTACACTGTAAACTCACTAAAGAGAAACCCATGGGAGTGAATTCTAAATAAGGGGGGAAACAATCATGAAACTACTAAGGAAAATAATAACATAAAAAAGATAAAAAAATAAAATAAAATTGAGGACCAAAATGAAAATAAATGCCAAATGTAATGTATAAGAAAGCCAAAGAATGTAAAGGAAAATAATGGTGCTTATAAATTGAAAGTAAAATAAAGAAAGGTCACCAAAAAAAAAGAAACATGAGACCAAAAGAACAAGTAAGATTTATGGTAACATTTGTATCAAAGATGAGCATGTGAAATACAAGTTTATATGTCTCAAAAGGTTTCTTGAAGCTAAATTTGGTTATTACTATGCATTATAGAATAAGAGTGGGTATCACAAGATGACCCAAAGGGTAATTGGATAGAGGTATGGGTATCACAAGATGCCCTAAAGTCTAAAGGGACATGTGGATGGGCATCTCAAGATGTCCCAACATGTGAGTTGGAGTGAGGTAACATTGAACCATTATAATGATTTGCATTAGGTTGGTATGTGCATTTGGATATAGGTGAATGTGGTTCTTTGTTAGGTTTTAAGGAGGTTTAATATGACATATGATGTTTAGGATAGGTATGAAGATATTAAGGAGGTAAAGGATGACTATGTATGATATGCTTCGGAGTAGGTATTTGAACTAGGTACTCCTTTTGTTCATGTGACATAAGAGGTTGAGATTTAATGGATACAACAAGATGTTTTAGGAAGAAGGATCAACATGGTTTAAAAAAATTAGTGGATGATGTCTAGGTATGGAATAATTGTTGTTGATCATTAGGTAGTTGATGTTGATGTGATTGTGGTTCTTGAGATTGAATTTGAGAAGCTTGAATATAGTCTTGATAATGTTATTTTGTGAGAATATCAAGATTGAAATGTAGACCAAGCAAGGAAGAAAGAATAAAATGGTGAATATCATGACAAGATTCATGAGAATGACCTATAGTAGCATGCCACTAATAAAATTTGTCAATATTGTACCATTTTGGAGGAGGTTTTGAAGGATAAAAGCTCATGGGTTTAAAGGGTGGTAATTTAATCTTAAGTTGTTCTAGACTTAAGGGTGGGTGGGTTGGGTTAAAATTAGTTGAATTAGATGCTCCATTTTGAGGTCAGGGAGGCTTGGATGAATCAATTTTATGATAATATGATTGGAAAGGTACTTTATTAGTTGTTTGAGATGGTTCAAATTGAGTCATAAGAAAGTCTTGACTTTTTGCTTGGTCTAAGGCTTTTTCTAAAGTTTTAGGTGAAAAGATTCAAAATTTGTATTGAAGGGGAGGTTTAAGATCAGTGACAAATAGTTTTAAAATATTATCATCATTCATTTTATGGTCCACTTTATGAGTGAGAGACTTTCATCATTTGATGAAAGTATGAGTAGATAAATTAGGAAGTTATTTGGCATTGATGAAATGGCTAAGGTAATTTTTAGGAAGGTCATCATGTTGGAATTCCTTCACCAAAGAATTGACTAAATCCTATATTTATATGATGGAATGTCTAGGATTTTAGTTGTACCATTCAAGTTCATCACCCACAAATTTTTTGGATAAGAGCTTAGTAGTAGTAAAAGTGTTAGTTTGGACCCATTCCTTATAGAGATTACTAAAATACTTAAGAAATATGGTAGCATCTATAGTCCCATTATAGGTGATAGTTGGAGAAACGTTTCCAATATATATGGATGTAATAAATGGGGATAAAGGCTCATTTTGAGGATGTTGAAGCATTTTGTTATTCATTGGAGGTTGAGGGATGATATTCCCATTGGCATCTCTAAGAGGAGATAAATTTTTTTGATTGGAATGAGACATGATGACTTGAGGTGGTTGACTAGACATGTTTAATAAATGTTGTTTCATGTTCATCATTTGAGATTGATTGGTTGTTTGCATGATGTTCATCTACTGTATGACTTGTGCAATAAGTTGAGTTATATCAATAGGTGGATTTGTGTTTATAGGAGGGGTATTAGTGTTGATAGTAAGGGGGTTATTTGTGTTGGTGGGAGGAGGATTATTTTTAGGTAGAGGATTCCCAACATTGGTATTAGGAATAGGATTATGATGAAGGCTCTCAACTACATTACATTATGTAGTGATTGATTTTGGTTTAGGAGAGATGAAGGAAAAAATTGGATAGTTTCATATAAAGTAATGAAATAAGTGAGATTATTATCTAAATCCTTAATTATGTAATGTTTTGGACTAAGGGAAGGTTGAAAAGATGTCATCATGATGAAACACGACTACATAACCACAAAAGGAGAATAAAAAGTGACAAAAAATAGAATAGGGTTGATTGGGTCAATCTTGTACAACAAACAAAGGTTGGAAAATGTTTGTAAATAGTATAGGATCAACTCGGTTGATCTTGTATAATTAATAGAGGATAGAAAAGGTACATGGTCGACTAGGTCAACCCAATACAACATCTAGGGAAGAGAAAGTTTGTAACAAATTATGAGTTGAAATAATATAACTTCTTAAAGTAATGAAAGGAAATAAATATTCAATTGGATTAATGTTGGCCAATCCAATTGAGGTGCACAAAACAAAACCTTGCACTAATGCTAGCTAATGCAAGTTTTTGCACACACAATTGAACAAAGAGTAAGCAATCAACTTGAAAAGCAAAGAGATAACTAATTACAAACTAAGATGTTTATTAGATTATTTAAGAATATGATTTTAGATGTGATGGGAAGTTGGTTATAAAAAAAGGACTTAGATAGCAATCTAAGAATGGTTTTAGGTAGTTTGGGCAGAAAAGGACTATAGTGGCAATGATATAGGCTTGGTATTAGGATTTACCCCCTCAATTCACATAATATAGCGATAAGGATGTCAGATTATTATCTATAATATATCATTAACCATGATTTATACTTAATCAGAGTATTAATTCAAATTTCTCCTTAGTGATGAAATCCAAGTAGGTTGGCCTTGGGTAGATAAATGTTAAATTGCCTATTTAGATTATGTGATTTGGTCATGTGTGCATAAAATATAAATAGTGAAACTAAATGATTAATTGAAAACCACCTAATTAAACTATGTGATCTATTATAAGCATGAAAGCAATAAGAAAATAAAGGTGTAAACTAATTAATAGCATATAGAGATTAATTCCAACTTGAAATAAGGTATAGTTTTGACACTATATGCACACAATAAAAAATAGGGTCAATAGAGTCAAACTTGTATATTAGAAGAAAGGTCTAAAAATGAACAACATCAACTAGGGTTGACCCAATTATTTAAATAACTTATAGAACATAGAACTAAGTCAATAGGGTCGATCCTGTTGACTGTGTAGGTGTAGTTTTGAAGACTAAAAATTATAAAAGGAAAGATAGAAAAGAAAGAGATACAGAGATAAAAAGGAACCTTGGTGGGTCAGAGATGCTAAGAATGAATATTTATAATCAATAACCTTAGAATATGCTTGAAATTTTTTCTAACTGGGTTGACTAGGTTGATCGAGCTACACAAAATCCTATTATTGAGTGCTTGGAATGTACAGGGTCAACCATGGTTGACCTAGTAGCTAAATATAGATGCCTAAAAGTGTACAAGGTCAACTAGGTTGACCTAGTAGTTTAAAATAGAAGTCTAGAAGTTTAAAAAACTTGTACTACATCATCTGGGTTGATCTAGTTGCCTATTCTTGAAAACCTGTGCATAGAGATTAGAATTAGGTTGATAGAGTCAATCTAGTATGATAGATATATGATTAAAATAATGCTAAAAAAAATGAAAGAAAGTGAAATAAATCCTATAAGGTTTAGTTTCATGTTGGGTTCACCAAATTGTATGCAATTAGAAATTCAACGTGTCTATAAATCGATCATGGTTTAAAGAAGATAGAACATGCCTACACTTCTGATTGGGAATACATTTATTAAGTAGGAGCATGATCAATATAAGGATCTACTAGACCTTATTAGGGGATCACTTGTCACAATACACCATGTGAGGTAAGGTTCTAAAGCCTACTATCTAACATAATCATGTAACAACCTTAAAAAAGTCCTAAGGTTTGATATTTCACTTAAGTCTAACAAACAAGAAATTAAATCTAATCTAGTGCACATCAAATATTTTGGCACAAAGTAGGGGTTAGAAACAAAACAAAAAATTAAACTAATCATGTATAGAAGACATATACTCATGTTAATATATACATAATCCAAATGCATGGGAATAGAAAAAAAATGCATTATCTATCTACTCTTACAAATGAGAAATAAAGTTAGGAATACTTACCTTTGAATATGAACCCACCGAGCCTCAATCTCTCCCTTGGCCAAGGTGATTTACAATAGATTATTGTGGTATGTAAGGATAACAAATAAAAATCAGCTTTAGGCTACATAACCTATCTATGCATCCAAAATACTTCTCCACAAGATAAGATCTATATCTCCAAACAAAGTATGGAACCCTAAGCTTTATTCCTCAAGTAGAATGGTCAATAAGAAAATGTTCATTCACAATTATTCTTATTCACTTTTATTATTGATAAATGATTATAAATTAAATTGTACATATAAGTTGATCTTGCCCTAAATCCTCTCAAAAATGTCAGACGTACAAGGTTGGCCATGGTTGACCCAGTATGTTTTTGGTAATAATTCACTAGGTTTGAGCTAGGTCTGCTAAAAGGCTATCAAACCCAAAAAGTGAAAAATACCCCTAAACTATACAAGGTTGACCATGGTTAACTTAGTATATCTATCACTCCAAAAGGGAATTAAGGCAATAAAAGGAGGATGGAAAGAGGAAAATGATTGGAATGGGTAAGGCTAATAAGAATAAGCTTAGGGTAAATGGTATTAGGAGATGAGTGTGTAGATAACAAGTGGAAAAAAGGGACAATAATCTTATGAAGGACCAATGGTATACCCACCCCTTTCTTAGTGCACCCCTTAATTCATTCACTCAAATATATTGAGATGTAATATGTCCTACAAGATACAAAGTATTATTAATCAATAAAAGTTAAAAATATTGTGTATACATCAAATGCATTCATGGCAATCAGGTAATTATAGTTTCTAGAACTCTATATGAAAATCCTCTTGAGAAAGATGAATTCATACCCAAAAAACTAATTATAAAACATATCAAGGCTAATGTTCCATAAAAGGGTTATTAATAGGCAATCCCCTTTACTAGGTGGCCAATATTTGAGATACCATTTCATCATAGTTCCATAGTGGGTTCTATAGAATCCTCATCTACAACACACCATATTTAGATATCTAGAGCACCTGTACATGTTCCTACTACTTATATTCCAAATAAATCACAAATCACTCAATTAAAGGTTCTAAAAAACCTTGCTTCTACTATTTGTGATTCACAACCACAAAGTCCTATTTTACATACATAAAGTATCACATATACTATAGTGATAAATATTGCACCTATACATACCCCTTAGCAATGTCATCAGTTTATTGTACCAAGTTCATAGTGGGTAGATATCTATGATCATCCTTTAAATCTGATCATAGGATGGTATTTTCCTTTCACATATTCCAAAAATAATAGAAAAATGAAAAAGTTCAAAGATACAAAAATATGTTTAGCATTTAAATATTCTATTATCTCTTTAGCATATATGTTGTCAGTTCCATGTCAGTAGATCACATATCAATATTTACTATATACACATGCATTTCAAAAATATTTTGAGTGTGATTCAAGCATACACAAATACAGGATCAATGCACCTTTGGATGTTGGTCTTTCCCTGTACTCACATCAACAAGATGTTGGGGGTGTGCACCTTTTTTATCATGATACATCCATATTATATGATTTTATGGTCTCTTTATATTATTATGTTTGAGATCATATATTTAATTACACATGCATTTATCCATGTTTATATATTTAGTAGTGTAATTTATATGCTAGGTACTTAACATTTTTTTATAACACATATATCCAAGGACTAGTATGATATGCTTATGTTAGTTGCTTATGATTTTATATATGCACTTCCTTGAGTGTCTTTAATGTCTATTGTCTTGATTATTTAAACATTTGAGTATGATCTATTTTTTATGACCTCACGCCTTTGTTTTCCTCATTAACATTTGATTATGTCATTGCTTATTGTATGTTGACATTTGAATATATCATTTGTTAATATATGGGCATATGATTAAGTCATGTCCCTTCAACTATGTGACATTTGAATATGCCCCTTGTTTGTAGTTTACTTAGAACTTTGTATCTTGATTTTATTTTTGAGTGCTCTTATATATGTTCTTGATAATTTTTTTAAGTTGTAATGTTACTATCTAGACATTTACATGACCTACATCATGCATATTAGGACTTGGTGTAATCACATTATTCATGATTTGATGATATATCTATCTAGCCATGTTCCCTTTATATGTTACATGGTACATTCACATCTTACATGGTTATATTATCCTTTTGAGGTAAGGTAACAACCAGTTTATACTTATCTCACCTCAAAGTGGGAGTATATCAATGGGGTCATGCCATGGAGGCATGACTTCCACATTTCTTAAAATATTTAGATTTAGTGAGGGAATGTTTTGGAAACATATTATCCACTCTTATTCAATATTCAATAGTCCTCCAAATGGAACTTACACCAGTTCTTACATTTATATTGTAGTGGGAACATGTTTTAGAAACATGTTCTCCACACCTACACTTGTTTTAATATTTAGATTTTAGTGTGGTTATGTCATGGAAACATGCTCTCCACATTGGCCCTTATTTCAATTTTTTGATTTATATATATAGTGGGGGCATGTTTTGGAAATAGGGTCTCCACACTTACATTATTTTAAAATTGGTCAAATTACACAGTTATAAGATTCAAATACACATTTAAGGTAGAATGTTATACATTATTATCATTTTTATACATATTTTTAGTATAATACATAATAAGGTACATATGATATGAAATGTATGCCTAATATTTTAACATAAAATTAGTTTCAAATTCCAAACACTTTTAGGTACTATCATCACCAACCAAGTTATAATTTTAAATACTATATTGAAATAATATAATGAAATAGTTGGTTCACTTTTTTTTATGGTTGATGTGATTAAATAACTTAATATTTCCAAGTTTATAGGTTGGAGTTGAGTACATCATCTAGGCTCACTAGTTTATAGTGTGAGTTGACTTGGTTCCCTCACACTCATAGGTTATAAGTATGATGGGGTTGCACGATTGAACTAATCTCAAATGCCAAGTGGAAACTCACCTTTTCTCCAAGGTTGGGGGCATGTAACCTCAAATATATTTAGATATATGTAATTTATATATTTATATTTGTCCTAATCTCAATTTTAGTGATTCATAAAAATACATTTTTCAAATCAAATTGCTAAAAGGTAAGGCAATTACATTGATACACATGTGTACTCCTAAAACTTGCTCTCTTTCAATTTCAATTATTTTAATGCTTTAATTTTTATATTATATGAATTAATTATATACTATAACATGTTCTTTATTTTAGGTCAGTCACTAGCAAAGCACTCAAGTTGGACTCAAGAAAAGACAAGGTGTGTTATACACACCCAAGTACCCATTCCTTTCCATTTAAACTAGAAATTTCATTACTAGATTAAAGGGGGGGATGTAGACACTATTTATAAATTATATAACACCTTATTATTGTACAATTTTAAAGTACATATCATGGACATACCTTCAGATTATAGACCTTTTATGCTTCTAAAATGCTCACATACACTATCACTTTGTGCCTAATTGCTGAAGGAATGAGCAGGAGATACACAGGATCCACAGGATCAATCCAGGAGAGAGAACCCACAACAAATAACTTGCAAATATTTCCAGAGAATAAATAAATTTGTCACACCTAAAAAATAGGTGATAATCCACAAATTTCTCTGTATATTCTCAATAATCTCTCGTTAATTTCTCATATAATGCAAAGTATTTATAATACAAATAGTTTGTTTCATGTTAACAAACTATTTGTAATGATTAAAAAATAGAGAAAACAAACTATTTGTTTTCTCATACTACGAACAAATATATTGTTGAGAAATTCTCAACAATAAAATAAATTAACCAAGGTAAATAAATTTTACCCTCGGTAATAAATAACTTACCCTATTAACCCTAGGTAAGCTTAAATATGCATTATTCCAACACCCTCCCTTAAGCGAAAGATAGGGAGAATGACAAACAAGGATGGGTCCCAGCTACTAGGCCTGATAAGGTACCCATGTACAAACCAATCAAAAAAATATGAAAAATAAAGGAAGGAAGGACTTCATGGGAAATCCCCCCCAAGGACAACTTCCTTCACCCCAAGCATCGCTCGTAACTAAAGATAATGAGGAGAAGCCAAAGGTTTAGTGAATATGTCTACAATCTACTTAGCTATAGGCACAAACTCCAAATAAAGAACTCCATCCTGAATAAGATGTCGAATGAAGTGCATGTGAATCTCAATGTGTTTTGTCTCCTGATGCTCAACAAGATTGCGTGAAATAGCAATCGCACTTTGGTTATCACACCAAAGAGTAGTAGGACCCTGCTGTGTGAAGCCAAACTCTCCAAGAAACTATCAAAGCCAAAGTATCTCCTGACTAGCTTTGACAGCACCTCGATACTCAGCCTCAGTAGAGGATAATGCAATAGCAGTCTGCTTTTTGCATGCCCAAGCAACTGGACCTGAACCAAGTGTGAAAGCAAATCCACAAGTGGACTTGCAAGTGTCAACATCACCAGCCAAATCAAGTCAAGAATCCATTTCAATTTGAATTTTCGCATTTGGATCAGGACGTACAGCGCTTTCATTCAAAAACTTGCAGACTGGTCCCTGTTGGCAGACTGTTGGCAGACTGCAGTACCTATCCATTTTTCTGATGTGTCAGATTGTACGATTGACTTTTTTCAAATATGAGACCTGTTAATGAAAGCTAACTCTTATATCTTTCTATCCATATAAATTTTGACAAATTTGGATCAGGCCGTACAGTCTTTTTTGGCAGATCCAGTGGAGCCATTCTGCATTGCTGAAAGGTGTTTTTTCCTTGGCTATTTTTCTCAAATATTTCCCTGACCACCATGCCTTGCTGGAAAAAGAGTTTATTTTTTATAAAGCCAAAGATTATTCAGCTGATATCTCACATGTGTGAATCATTTTTGGCCTTTTTTTAATTAATTATTTTAATTTTTAGTGGTTTAAATGCAAGTCTCTAGCTTTGAAAGTTAAAATTTGACTTTGCTAAAACGGCTAGAGAAATTTTGTTAAAAATTTTTAGGGAGGAGGTCTTGGGGTCAAATCCACCTACATTTTTTTACATAAAGCCATTTTTTAATTTTGTATAAGCCAAGGCTTTAAAAAAAAAAAAAAAAGAATTCGTCGGGAGACGTTAAATTGTAATGGGAGGGGTGTTTTTTTTTTTGAGGAAAAACAAATGTCTAGATTGTTCTTGTCAACTTCATCATCTTCCTCGGGAATGGAATATCGATTGTTTGAACCTCTAAATTCTACAAATTACCATGTTTGGAAGCCGAAAATGCAACAACTCCTTCAATCAAAGGGCTTATGGAGAATTTTTTCTGAAACGACACCTGCAACATTCACCACTGAAAAAGACAAATATGCATATGGTTGTAAGCAGGATGAGGCTCTTGGATTGATCTACCTCAATGTCTCAGATAATCTTCAATTTCATATTGCAGATGCTACTACGCCAAAAGAGGTATGGGAAAAATTTAAAAACCTATTTGGCAAAGTTAATGAGTTTAAAATTTTGCAATTAGATGCAGAATTGAGTACTCTCTCTCCATCAGATTTCCCTTCAATAGATGAATTCTTGGCAAAATTCAAATTTATAAGGTCACAATTGAAAGCTGGTGACAAGGATAAAAGTGATCAGGAGTGCATTTTCATGATTTTGTCAAAGTTGAAAGGACCATATAGTGTTTTTTTCTCTGCTTTTTATACTATGATGGATACATTAGGTGATGAATTCAAATGGCCTTCCTTTGAAGTTTTTTGTGAAAGATTGACTAGGGAGCAAACAAAATTAATGGCCTTAGATGCTCTATCTGGTCCTAGTCATGCTCTAGTTGCTAATTCTTCTAAAGGAAAACCTTCACCTAAGTCTAAAAAGCAAGCACCTTCAAATAACCCTCCAGAGTCCACCACCCAATCACCTCATCATTCTAAATCTACTAAGACCAAAAAGTCCTTTAAGCAAAAGAAGAAAACATTTGGTCCATGTAATTTTTGTGGTGGTCCTAATCATGATGAAAGTAGATGTTTTAAGAAGATGGAAGCATTAGAGGAAGCGGTCAGACAACACAAAATTTCTATTCCGTCTCCATCTCCTTCTACTTCTATAGGAAAAGGGAAAGCACTTTCAGCCAGGGCTATATCTTCATATCAGGATCAATGGATTTTTGACTCAGGTGCTTCTCACCATCTCACACATTCTAAGGATCTATTGTCTTCCCTTACAGATTGTAGTACATCACATATTGTTATGGGTAACTCCTCACAGATTGAAGTCTTGGGATCAAGTACTTTTGATAAACAAGATGGATGTTTTAACAATGTATTGCTTGTACCTCAAATCTCTTCTAATCTTCTCTCTGTATATCAAATATGTAATTCTGGTACTGGTAAAATTGTGGAGTTTACTTCACATAATGTAATAAGAGAATGTAATGATCCTAGTGAGATAGTTGCTACATGTACAGCAGACCATACTGCAAGACTCTATACTTTTGATAAGTTTGAGTCTTTTGTGTCTTTTGGTTCTTCACTTATTACACATGGTAATAATCTCAGCAAATTGTGGCATGAGAGATTGGGACATTTGAGTTATGGATATATGCAACAAATGAGTACAAAACATCGTGTAAAAGGCCTTCCTAAGGTCTCTTGTATTGATGGGGTGTGTCCTGGTTGTCTAGTTGGTAAACAGCACCAGGATCCATTTCCAGTTGGTAAGGCCACACGTGCAAATTCACCCTTAGAGTTGGTTCATAGTGATTTGATGACTTTTCCAACTCGTTCTTTTTCAGGGGCTAAATATGCACTCACATTCATTGATGATTTCACTCGTAAAACATGGGTATATTTTCTCAAGTTGAAAAGTGAAGTTTTTGAGACTTTTAAGGCCTTCAAAGCCTTTGTTGAAAAATAATCATCTCTTCCTCTTAAGAAGATACACACTGACAATGGGGGGGAATATGACAGTAATGCTTTCTATGATTTTTGTATTGAGCATGGGATACAACATCAGTTCACTATACCACACACTCCTCAACAAAATGGTGTAGCAGAGAGGAAGAATCGAACATTGAAAGAGATCGCTAATTGTATGATTCACTCTAAAAATTTGGGTCCACAATATTGGGCTGAAGCTGTAAATTGTGCAAATTACATTCAAAACCATATGCCTCACAAAGCTGTGCAAAATATGACACCAGAAGAAGCTTGGTCTGGGATCAAGCCTGATATTTCAGATTTTCACATCTTTGGGAGTCAAGCATGGGCATTCATTCCTGATGACAAACGTAAAGCATTAGAGAAGAAAAGCCAACCACTCATTTTTGTTGGTTATTGTGAAGATGTAAAAGCCTACCGTCTTTTTGATCCTGTCACACATGATGTGTTGTTTCGATGGGATGTTCAGGTTGATGAGCTACCCACTCCACAGGAGTGTACATCTAGTTCTTCTTCTTCCCCTCCTTCTTCTACTGAGGATAGTGAGGATTTGCTTTCTATTATTGATGATGATGATGTTGTACTTATTCAGCCACCACAGCCATCTTCTTCACCACCTTTGCCTAAATGGGCAAAGAGCACTCTACATGCAGCTGGTTCTTTTGTTGGTGATCCATCTGATTCTCGTCGCACTCGTTCACAAACATCTGGTGTTGCTCTTTTGGGACAAGCTTGTACAGATGATCCAGTGTTGTTTTATGAGGCTATTGGTATACCCAAGTGGGATGTTGCTATGTATGATGAGTATTCTTCATTAATGAAGAATGATACTTGGGATCTTGTCCCTCTTCCTAAGGGAAGAAAACTTGTAAAATGTAAATGGGTCTATAGGACCAAATATGCTGCAGATGGATCAGTAGATAAGTACAAAGCTAGATTAGTAGCTAAGGGTTTTTCACAGGTTGAAGGGTTTGATTACTCTGAGACCTTTGCCCCTGTAGCTAAGATGGATTTTATTTGGCTTGTACTCTCTCTTGCTGCTTCACATTCTTGGTCTATTTTTTAGATGGATGTGAAGAGTGCTTTCTTACATGGTGATCTCCATGAGGAGATCTATATGGAGCAGCCTCCAGGATTTGTGCAGGACTCATCCTTGGTTTGTAGACTCCATCGTTCTCTTTATGGCCTCAAACAAGCTCCTAGAGCTTGGTATGAGAAGATGGATAGTTTTCTTTTGAGTTCTGGTTTTATTCGTTGTGAGTCAGATCACAATGTATACATCCTAAAGCAAGGTGAGGAGCTTGTCATTTTGGTTTTGTATGTTGATGATCTCATCTTCACTGGTAGTTCAGATTCCTTGATACATGACATCAAGGACAAGTTGGCAGATAGGTTTGATATGACAGATCTGGGACTTCTACATTATTTTCTTGGTCTTCAAGTTTTTCAGTCTTCTGAGGGCATTTCTATTGGACAACAGAAGTATGCGACAGATCTTCTTCATCAATTTGGCATGGTTGATTGTAAGCCTGCACCCACTCCATATCAATTAGGTATTGTGTTGTCTGCCACTTGTATGACTCCTCTTGTTGATTCCACTTTGTATCGGCAACTTGTAGGTAGTCTTTTATACCTGACTGATACCCGTCCTGACATCACATTTGCTATGAACCTTGTCTCTCGGTTCTCACATGAGCCTCATGAGAGTCATTGGCAAGCAGCCAAGTGTATTTTGTGCTACATTCGGGGCACCACTCACTTTGGTATACATTACACACCACAGAGTTCTACACAGCTTGTTGGATACACTGACTCTGATTGGGCTGGTGATGTTGACACTCGCAAGTCCATAAAGGAATGAGCAGGAGATACACAAGATCCACAGGATCAATCTAGGAGAGAGAACCCACAACAAATAACCTACAAATATTTCTAGAGAATAAATAAATTTGTCACACCTAAAAAATAGGTGATAATCCACAAATTTCTCTGTATATTCTCAATAATCTCTCATTAATTTCTCATATAATGCAAAGTATTTATAATACAAATAGTTTGTTTCATGTTAACAAACTATTTGTAATGATTACAAAATAGAGAAAACAAACTATTTGTTTTCTCATACTACGAACAAATATATTGTTGAGAAATTCTCAACAATAAAATAAATTAACCAAGGTAAATAAATTTTACCCTCGGTAATAAATAACTTACCCTATTAACCCTAGGTAAGCTTAAATATGCATTATTCCAACAATTGCTTATCTCTTACTCTGACCTATGTAGTTCTAATGGTTCATTCTTATTATCTTGCCTAGAATTTTATAAACTTGTTTATCCTTCATCTATACAAGTTCTAAACTTTCACCTATTTTCTAACTACTTGAACACTGTGTCATAGTCAAATATCTATGATGATGCAAGAGTCCTATCCCAAAGCAAGTTTCAAGTTCCCTTAAGTCATCCAATTTACAAATGAAATGTATCATAAAGGTTAGCCTAAGTGATTTAATGTGATATTTTATTTAAAGGGTTTGGTATAAATACTAGATCAATCCTCATTCATTTCTCACCTATAAACTTATTACCTATGTATAAGGTAATTGATGCAATGCATCATAAGGTAATTTAGGTTGATAGTGTGTTTGAAATTTTTATAATGACCATTTTTGTATTGTGTGAGTGTGATGGATATTATAGGGTCTAATAGGTTGTGTTGGATTCCTTTAGAGTCCTTGGGCTATGTGTTTGTAGTCTATTTTGAGTTTCTCACCAAAAATAAAATTTGAAATTTTGAAATTTGTAACTAGCCTTGGAGTGGTGTTTTAGTTTTTTATAATGTTAAAATTTTGAAATAGGTTTGTGAAGGATCCTAATAGGTCATATGGGTGAGATTTAATCATTTTTCAATGTGTTTGACATGGAAAATCAATGTAATACAATAATCTTGGAATGGTAACTCCCACCTTACATGGAATTAGTCTTGAATAGGAGTTTTCTTACATGTTTGGAGGATAATATGATTTAAATGCATGTGAGTGAGTAATGAGATTTTTATGAGAGTATTATAAGAGTATAAATTTGAGGATAAAAATTTGGAGATAAGGATAAAATAATAAAGATCAATATTTGAATGAACTTTGCCTTCCTTTGAAAATTCTATGTTTTGATGGTTGTATGAACAATGAGATCAATGAATAAAATAAGGTTTTAAAGAGTATTTTGTGTGATTACATGAGATTAATGTAATTTAAAAAATATTACATTATTTTTTTCTTTACATATAGTGGGTTCCTTTAAGCAGTTTCTAGTTAACATAGGTTCATCTATAGCACAGTCCATTTAGGAACAATTTTGCTCATGTCTTGTCAAGAATGACAAGTGATATATTTTTTATGGTTGTTTAAGTGGTTATTTAGTTGTTTTTATCATAACCATTATTTATATTTCATATTTTATGTTGGTAAATCCTTTTTTAAGGCTTAAAAATCCATATAAGTGCAAGAGTCTCATAAAACCTTCACACACAATCCTTTTGTGCACTCAAAATTATATAAAATTGCATGTTGGAGCCTTGGAATGATTGATCATATATAAAAAGTTGTTAGGAAAGGTGAAAAAAAATTTAAGACATAATTTAGGTATTATAATTATTTTAAGTGGTCTAAAATTCAAAATATCCTATTTTTAAGGCTCTTAGCCTTGCATAGGCCTATCAAAAACAAGAGTAGGGTTTGAACCTTACATATAGCATTACCTAAGTTTCCACCAAAAAAATTGCTAAAAATTTGGAATCCTATGTTATGTGATATTATCTAAAATATTTTTTTGGGTTGAAGTCTGTACCTGACCCTACAGTATGGTATCCATGACTATGTGCTTAACTAGGCCTAAAGAGACCTAATTGCTAGAAAAGTGTATTAAGTTAGTTGGCCTCCCTTGATATTTGGGTATTTAAACTTTGTGTGAAGCTAAAGTTGGATTAATTTTATCCAAAAAAATTTTTAGTCTATTTATAATTTTTTTGGATTAGTCAAACCTAGTATATTTTTGTGAAAAGAGGGATACAACGAGCTAGGCTTCAAAGAGGAGAGAGTGGTTTGGTTGAGAGATCTAACCTTGAGTTTGAGTTATTTTTTTGTATAATTGAGGGGAGATAAAAATACCCATATTTATGGACATATATTCCTTGGATAGAATACAAGTACCATGGAGCCATGCATGAGGCTTTTAGGTGCATGAACTTATGTGAAATTGAACAAGTTTGAACTAAGAAAGGAGAGTGAAGTGATGAAAATTATGTATGAGATGATGAATTGGTGTTGAGGATTAGAGAGTACAAATAGGGATTAATGGTGATGTGTCTTGGAGAAAGTGAAGAAGACTATGCATGCAAGGAGTCTTATGAGCATAGTGAAGATAAGAGTGATCAAGTATGTCAAGAGAAAAGCTAAGTACTTATGACAAGAAAGTAATCAGAGATCAGAGAAAGAGATAAAAAGCAAGAAATCAGAGCTAGATAAAGTAATGCAGAGAGTTTATGGATAATCTATTCATCAATTGACATTAAATCCGGTAAGATCTCATAATCATTTATGATTTTAACTATTAAATATTGCTATTTGAATTTGCATGAACTTAAGTTGTAGATGAGGAGAAATTTGAAGGTAGGTATAGATACCATGAAAGAAAGTTTGAGAGTGATTAGAGAAAGGAAAAGAGAGATTTAAAGAGTTTTTGGTATAAGAGTCACAATCCAAGAAGAGGAGTAGTTTGAAGGTGGAAAATACTTGGATAAGAGTATCAATAAACTAGGTAGAAGAAATAAACTGGGGTGAGACACCAAGGCAAGGTGAAAAATACTTTCTTGAGAGAAGATGAAGATAGAGAAGGAAAAGGTGAGTAATGTCTCAACTAAGTTAGAATACCATAATTAGATAAATAAGAAGGAAAACCCAAAGAGAAAAGGGTTGGTTGCTAAAGAGGAGATGAGTGAGATAAATCAAAGTACATAGAAAATAATTATCTTGGTGGATCTCATGCAAGAAGAGGAAGGTTAATGGTATGGTTGGGTAATGAGGAAGAAGAGAGTTACATGGCCTATAATTCTACTCATGGCAAGAAGAATAAACATTATCATGAAAGACAATGATATTCAAAAGAATTTTTTTAGGCAAATCAAGGAGGAGATGAAGAAGTTCATGATGGATGAATAGTTTGGTAGACAAGAGGAAGGTGATTAACAAATTGAGGATAATGAGATAGTCATGGATTATGATGAGAGGAAATAAATAAAAGCATTAGAAAATCAATCTAAGAAGAAGAATGTGGAGGAAAACAAGCCTCAAGCTTTTAAATTTAATGATTTCTTGTCATGTGTGTATGCAAGTATAAGAGTGAATAAATAATAAGTTAGTTTTGAGGACATTAAACTTGAGATCATGAAGGAAATTAAACATGAATATCATGCTTATGTTAAAGAAGAAGATGATTGGGTAGAAATGTTTGGAGATAGAATGATTTGTTACCCTAAAAGAGGAGAAATGCTTAGAGAAGGAGATCTTCAATAATAAGGATGCCTCATTGAAGGCATAAAATAACCAAAGTTGAATTAAAAAAATGGAGTGAATAGGTATTAAGATCAAAAATCTAAATTTATATTTCATGAAGCAATCAAAGATCTTGAACATGAGGTTTCAGGTGATGAAAAGTTGTTAGGTGATAAACAAGACCAAGTATTTATATATGAGATTTGGGATCAATTGTAAGTAGAGATGGTAGCTTTGGATCATACCATAAAAAATGGAGAAAAGGACAAAGGCTATCCTAGAACAATAATTGAATATTTGATCACTTTGAATGAGTCAATGGGGGCTCAAGAGAGAGAAATATTGATGGATATAACAACATACATCATGGAGCAACAAGGTATACAAATTGATTTATAGTGTGAAGGAGTGTCTAGCTTGACACTTGAAGGAGATGGAGCCCAAGTAAAATTTATGGTATAAGCTATGAAAGATGAAAATGAGAAAAAGGAATTGATATGGAGAGAATTGATACAAGATGTTTAAGTTGATCTATTAGAGTTCCTAAGTCAAAGTTAAAATAAGGTAGGAGATATCATAAATGAGCTAGAGGTAGAATTACAAGCTGAAGAAAAGAAGATTTTAAAGACAAGAAGCATGTTTCCCATAGGAACTATTAAATAATGTTACCACAAGTAAAATTAGGTCAACCCCCTATATAGCCAAGCTTTTTATATGATCTCCCAGGGTGTAAAATGTCTCCTATGGTATTTAATGGGGTCATTTATTATACTTTAGCTTTGTCATCTTTGTCCAAGTTAGTCTTATGTCATTGTAAGTCACTTTTGGGGTAATTTAATGAATTGATATAGTTTCCATGGGAATAAAGTGTGTCCAAGTGTACTTTAATGTCTTATATGTTATAATCTCATAAAAACCATTTTGATATTGACAAATTACATGCGTAACATTGAAAAAAAGATCAGGCACTTTTATGTGGATTTAGGTAGTTGTGGAACCTATAAAATAGTTTGGGCATGTGTGGCTACTAAAAAATAATCTCTTCAAGTCCCCTCAATTCATTTCCATGCTTGGTAAGCTTTGACAGGTCTGAAAATGGTAAAAACTATCCTATCACTCTCTTAGACAAGCAAAAAAGGTCAACCAGTTTTGACATAATATGGATAGAAGGAGGTGAGTTGGATAAAATTATTTAGAGGGCTGATATTAATCTATTTTCACTTAAAATTAATGTTAATAGTTTAAATTTTGGTTTCTTATGCTCTATGAACTATTTCTAAGAGTGTTATCTCCTCTTTTATGCTTACACAGCCCCATCGCCTTCAAGTTTCCTCTTTATTTGCATTATTCCATAGATTTCAATTTATGTATGTGATATTAATAAGTATTATCATTATTATTATAAGGTATTAACTCATTTTTCATGTGTGTAAGTCAAGGAATAAGAAAGACATCTCATTTTTCTAGTAGAGGACTTCATTACAGTCTAGAGACAATGTTTTTACTCTTGTAAAACTTACCTTCTTATAGTGGCTTAAAAAAATATAGAATCTTTGGTTTAAAATTTTTAGAGAATGTAAAATCACAATTACACATAAATTTTATAGCCTAAAGAGTGTTCTATATGAAATGCAAGGTCTAAGAATTTCACATAGTCAGGAAACCCTGTGGCTGTCACTTACAGTCAAGTGGCAGGAAGCCTTTATCATTCATGTTGATGAAGTAAGGATGTATTAATATGTTGAAGGGAATAAAAATAATAAAATAATTAGTTTCATCTATCCAAAAGTTTTTAAAATTTTTGTGAATACCAATTCTTATCTCACAATCTTATAATGCCTTCACCTATAGGTAGTTTACAGTGGCCTAAGTTCATTGCATATGAGACAGAGGAGAACTAAATGGTGTTTGAGATCATTTGAAACATTCATTAAGGTATGAAAGGATAGAGATAATAAATGTGAAAATGGTGATGCCATGATATGCAATCATTTTTAGGTTTAGGTCCATAGGTTGAAAGAGTTGCAATAGAGAGATATGTTACCTTATTTTCTCTAAATAAGGTATTTGCTCTTACACTATGTCACCTCATGGTAAAGTGACTTGAAGTCAAAATAGGCCTAATTAAATAAGAGAGTGATTTTTGGGTCAAGATATGGTGATATAAATAGGCTTTCATTTAAATAAATCTTTCACTATATACTTTCAATTATCTACAGTACTCTTAAAGCCTAAATGGTTTTATAATGTAATAGTGACATAATGGAAGCATAACCTCATGACAAGGCAACTAAATTTGGGTGAAATATGACCCTATGACCTCAAAAATAATCACAAAATTTGATGTGAAATGTTTTTACATAGGTTATCACCTACAAGGGCTCTTATTTATCCTAAATTGTCACCTATAGTCTAACTGTAGACATACATAATATTGATGGTTAGAGACAAGGTATTGAGAACCCTGTAGGCATAGGTGTTCACTCAATTAAAAATAATACAATAATATTATAGGGATTAGGATAAAATAATGTGTTATTAAAACACAAATTAACATCTATAGGTGGATTTTTAACTCTCCCTAATTATCACCTATAGGTGTCATAATCAATACAGTCTATAGACTAGTGTATTCTAGAGAGAAGCCATTTGTAAAGTTAGCATAAGTTGATGATGGATTGAATATGATTTATACCACTACCATAGTGGTAAAATATTCTTCATGAGGCTCTTAATTTAATTAAAAAGATAAAGTACTAGCTTTCTAAATTTGGGCATAGTTGACCATAACCCTGCAAACAATCACTAGGGTCAAGAAGCTAGTTTAGGTTTTGTGACATTGGGAGATTTTCAAAAGTTACAAAACCTTGAAAATTGTTAAATAAAATATCCGAGACATACTATAACCTCTCATTACCTCAATTTGGTTGATAAAATAGGGGATATATCCTCTAGTTTGTCTCATATAGAGGGCACTCCCAGATAGTCTAAACTATAAGTTTGGTGAGTAAGTGATAAGAGAATGTGACGAGTAGTATTAAAGCATTGAATAAAGGTGTGAAAATTTTTAATGAGTGTATATATAGGTTTAGATTCACTCAAAACTATTGGAAATGAATCAAAAGTGGTCATAAGCCATCAAGCACAGTCAAGCCTATTAGGCCTAAAAGTAGGCCTAAGCCCTATAGTTGCCTAGATCCATTTTTGTGATCACATGATCACTGTAAACCATGTGAATACCTTAAAAGGAGATTTTAGGAGGAGTTATAACCATTGGTTTTCAATGGGAATCATAGAGGGGTCATTTTTTGCCTAAAATCATCTTAGGGGTACCTAGAATGCATTCTAAAGCTCGATAGTCCATTTTCAAATGATCACATCTATATGTATTGACTACATGGTTCCCCAAGGAGCTATGGGTAGTTGAGTAGGGTCATAAACTTTATTTCAATGACATTTTTTTATATATTGAGAGTTAATTTTATGAACTATCCCTAAGAAGTAAAACAACTCAAAACCCTCCTTAAACCCTTGTAATTTGGCCGTATAGGGGTAATTTGGCCTTTAAAGTGTTTTAGACTTGTATAAAACTCTCAAGATCCTATACATCCAATTGGTTTATACCCTACTTATACAGATAAACTAAATTCAAGGTTTTTTATAGGTTTTTTATTATTTTATAGGTGTAGAATTGAATTGGTAGATGAGAACCATTGGATAAGGTCAAGATGGATTTATTATAACTACCTATATTAATTTATCTCCACACAAAATAATATAAACATATTTTTTTTACCATTCATTAGAGGCAGTCTTGGATAGATAGTGAACATGAGGAGTGACTGCTTAGTGAGAAGATGATAAGTCTATTTTGGGATATTTTAAGGTATAATTCATGTAATAGAAATAAAATGGGTCCTAAAAATGTATCCTAACATCTCTTAAACTTATTTTGTTGAGAAAATATAGGTCATATTGATGACAAATGTGAAGAATGAGGCATAGAAGACCAATGAGTGATTATAGACAGTGAATGCAAGTGTCATGAAGATTGCTAGTAGTTAGGGAAGCATCTGATGATTATCATACCTTATTCCAACCCCCATAATACAATTCATATATGTCAAGTATTCCTAGTCCAATTTTGAGCATCCAAGAGATGCCTCATCATGAAGGTAGTTTCAAGAAGGCAATTGAAGGGTCTCTACGTCAATTTGAGGAGTTTTCATGCTTCAGATAGACAATTTTCCAATTAAGAGATTCATGGTATATTATCCACTCCATTTTATTGTAATTTAAATGGTCCTCATAGTTTTACACTAGTATTAATGACATTTTAACTTCTCTTCTCACCTCTCACTTTCTAAATGCAAGCCATTTTGGATTTTGTAAGGGGATCCAATCCTATTATGGTAAAGCCCTGCTGGTTTGATAATGTATTTTGCCTTAAAAATAAAGATTTGTGATCTAGTTTTGAGTTAAAAATATATATTTTATAACTATGTGAAATGGTGTATAGTGAGAGTTTAAGTTATTAATAGCTATCCTTGCTTTCTCTCAACTCTTCCATGTTTGATGCAAGTAGTTTCCACTCTAACAACTCATATGAAGTGTAGTCAAGTGCATTTGTTACTTTTAAGTGTAAGGAGTAGTTGTTGTCACCAAATATTTTACCCTAGAATATGGTTTTAAAGCCTCATCCATATTTTTTAAATATGGGAATACTTCCATGTATGCAGGTGTACCTATAGTGGAAATAAGACTCTAGATTTAAGGATTAGTTCCCTAAATGTGTCTTGAAATGCTTATCACCTAAACTAGTCTTTGTTTGTAGGAAAAGAGTTATAGGTTTAAATAAAATGGACATACTATAAAATTTTGATACACAAATATTATTTAAACATGACCATCATACTCCTATCATAATGAAACAAGGCATACAAACTAGTTTCATGGTCCTAAAGGACTTTAACATCAATGTTTCAATATAGAGGTGAGATGCATGAAGAAACATAATTTAAATGGACCAGAGGGTATATTTAACACTAAAATAATATTTTTAAACTTTAAATTATCCTAACACACTTGAATACATTCTATATAACTTGTTATAATAGGAACTCTTGCATAAACATGAAAGGATAAGGAAAACATGGCTAGAAAATTATCACTAGCTTTACCATACATCACTTGAACACTTAGATAATTGTTAATAAACTCAAAACAAAACTTATATTGATTATTTAAATGAAAAATAAAATGTCATTCTATTAGGACTTCTCTATACATGGTGTGGTATTATCTTACAAGAGCCACAATGGCTACTACTTATAGAATTTGAGAGAGAAGAGAAGAGAATGAAGTCCAAGAGTCACTAATACATGTGTCATGATAATAAAATTAGTTATAAATGTATTAAAATTAGTTTTATATAGACCATTAAATTTTTAATAGGGTAAATGGCCCTCAAATGCATGAAACTCTTGAAATGTGGTGTAGGACTCCTCATTATTTGCTTAAAAATTTGCCTTCATCATTTGGCCCTTTTGGAACGTCCCAAAACTGACTAGGGATATATCTCATGATTTAAATTAGAGGTAAGGGTTTTATACATGATTTTACATGCATTGGTTTCACCCCTAATATTCATGATTCTTTTGGAGATGACCTATCACTTCTTATACTCTAAATAACTTTTCTTTCACTTACCTCTCACACTTGGCCTCAAATTTGGATTCAATATTCCATGAAAATACATAAAAAGGAGTGAATGACACATTTAAATACCTAAAATATAATTATATTCATTAGGTAGACCATAAATGGAATCATACTTAGATTTTTCACTCTCCCATTAGCTTGCTCACTATGCCAATTTTGACTGGCTGAGATGAAGCTACTTTCAAAAACACTTAGGAGTTTTGATGAATAATAAAATGATAATATTGAGTTATATTAAGTCCCAATATCTCTACCAAATTTTTTTTTCATCTCTTGAAACCTCCTAGAACCTAAAAACATCAAAAATAGTTAAGAAAACCTTATTTCCCTTATCTATACAAGTAGGACAGCACACAAGATGATGGGGAGAAGCCCTAGTGATTCCTATGAAAAATATAACCAATTATCACGCCATTATATTCCATTATGATTCATCTCCTTCCTTGTTTTTCCAATAAAGTCATTTTAAGGGTTTTAGAGGGTTTTAGGCTCTTTTTACTCTTAACCTTTGTTCATAGATTTGTGAGGTTGAAATCAAGAAATAATTACACAAAATGATTAACTAGGGCCCTCTCTAAATTTACCTATCACCCTAATCTCCCATGTAAAGTATCCTTGTAGGTGCAAGCATTCAAATTTACCCTATCAAGCTTGGTTCTTCATTTTGCATAGGCCTAACATAGTTTTAAGCCCAAAATGGATTTCTTGTGGTTTACCTTACACTCCTAGAGGTTAAACATACCAAACACATCCCTAAAAACATGTATTCATGAATTATAATTCTCATCTAGTGCACAAGTGTTACTAACCCCTCACTTGGGCTTTAGGCCTAAACTAGGCTTAAAAGGTCCACTTGCCTCTTGGTGATTTTGAATCACTATGTTGTGTTTCAAGTATCTATGCATGGTTTCTCATGTTTTCCCCTATGTGACCTATCCTTTAAAATATTATTTCAATGTCTCAAAAACCTTTATCTCACCTTATCACCCTCTTTATTCAAAACATGCCAGTTTGCATACAAAGGGAGTGCCCTCTATCTGAGGCACAATAGAGGGAACTTCCCCTATTTTCTCAAACAAGATGGATGTTGGATAAGCTTATCCAAGTGATGGATATATTTTGTGAAAAAAATAAACCACTTATCACATTATTAGACCCTTTAACTTCTTTAAAACCTAATATAGACAATTGGGAAAGTGGACGATGTGCAAGGTCGTATATACTAACTATAGGTTGCTTGGTTAGAGCCCTTTTTCTACATTACTTACACTTTTTAAGAGTATTTTATAGTATCTAACATCACTATTAATGTTTTTTCCATTCTTATTTCCATCCAAAATCCTCATGCATGCCTTAACTTTCAACTTGACTGGACTGTTGATTATGTATGTGTGTTTGGAAGAGGTATTCATAGCTGACCTTGCATATCCTAGGCCTTGAAAATAATGTCTAAGCATTATTGAATATTTCTAAGTTAATTTTGAAATTATTTGGACCTGTTAATCTCATTTTTGGGATATTACAACATCAATAACCCTAACTCTCTTTCTCTTTTCCCATCACAGTAAGCTACAATTAACTACATAGGGGTCTTATAGGTGGGCATGATCCTTGAAAAATGTTCCACATAGCCTAATATTACTTTATGATCTTTGGGAAATATTTTAAAATTTTATGTGTCTCTATTAATTGGTTTTTAATGTGTAGGTTAGTATGATTAGGTTGTGTGTACCTACAATCAACTATAGGTGGCCTTTTTAGAACCTATAGGAATGCATATTAGGCCAAAAACCTAGTGTTATACCTTTATTGGTGTTATTTGAAACACACATAATCTCCTTAACTACATATAAAAAAATTCCATGCTGATATATTCCCTTGCATTTCAAATTTGGGTGTGAAGGATGAAATTTAAAGTTCCAAACCTATAGACATCCTTGTTAATCCTCAGTAAACAAATATACATATTAGATCCCTCCAAAAACTACTTTACACTAATCATACACCCTAATAATTTTTCAAGGCTCTTCCCTTATTTGGGGGATACAAGGTTAGTTAATTTGGGTTGGTCAAAACCCCATGTGACATCACTATACATTGACCTAAAAAAGTGTTAGGTGTTATGCTTTGTGTTTTTGGGGATTTTGTCCTTGAGTTCAAATTTATTCCCTTAGAGTGGGTTTCCAATCTTGTCTACCAATCCAATGTATCAAATAGGTCTACCATGATATCATTAAACCATATAAACTCCATAAAAATTTTCAAAACATGAGTACACACCTTGATCAAAATTTTCAACTCTTTATCAGTACCACCTATAGGTGGACATTTTCATATGCAGGTAGTGAGAATGAGTAAGTTGGAAATATGTATAGTATATGAGATTAAATGAGTTTTATATCACCTTAAATAATTATAATTCATCCTTATAACCTTTAAGGGTATGAGACAATTCCCAATACTCCCATTTCAGTGCCTTTAACCTCTTATAGGTATTGATTTAATTATGGTATACAGGTCATGAATGGAAACATAAAGAATACCCATGGTGTATGAAATTTAAATGAGTTTTAGATAATATTAACACATTTAAATGGATAATTTTCATAATTTAAACCATAAATCACTTTAAAAACTCTCATTTCAATGTGATTCACATCTATGAGGCACCTGTAGGCATGCTTTGATGGTGTATGACTGTGTGTCTAGCTTGTAATGACGGTCATAGTCAATTTTATGGAATTTGAGGGTTTTAGATTATTTTTACATGATTTAAGGTGTAATTAAACAACATAATACTCTTAATAACATCCCCACAACTGTGCTTAAAACTCAAAACCTTAGGATTTTATGTGGATGTATGTAGGGAGTTGAATGTATGGTATGTTTTTGAATCCAAATCCATGAATGATAGTTATGAGACTAAAATTGGAAGTATAAGGGGTAAATAATTCATTATAGACATGAAAATAAATACCTCACACTCCTATGAAACCTTTGTAGAGAAAGATACATTCTATAATTAGTGAAATATTGACTGTAACCTCAATGGTAACACCTTCTTGCAATATAAGTTGTTTAACCTATAAAATCCTTTCCAAAAATGAAACAAAGAATTTAAAACATGATATTAGAGATAAAAAATACTATAAAAACAAAATCACCAATTTATTTATACAAATATGTTGAAACAAGAGTAAAACCTATAGGGTGTGGTAAATAGTAATAAAAAAACATAGTCAACTTGTTAGAGATGGTTCATAAAGTATAAAACATCATTACTTGAAATAAAATAATTAAATTTAATATGAACAATTTTAATATCACCTCCCAAAGGCATTTGATCTGGAAGTTCTCCTAACGGTTGTACCAACCAAAAACCTGTTGACTAGTTTTATATGCATGGTGGAGCGATGGAAGAGAAGAATAGTCTTGGCCCATTTTTGGCACTTATAAATCATTTCAAACATGTAAAATATTATAAGGAAGTTGAAAATCCATCCCAAAATATTCTCCCACATGACATTCTCTCTCATAGGTTGTACACCTTTGAAAATCCTTCTTTTAGACATATTCTCTTGGTTTTCAGTTACTACCTATAATTTTTTAGTTATAAACTAACATGTTTGATAGGGACTGACATATTGGACATTGAAGAGGGGTTTATAACATAAGGACACAAATTAAAACTATACCACTTGCATTTAATATTATAGGTACAATCATTGAGAGGGGGGCGAATCAATGAGCCTATAAAATCCAACTTCAATTTCAATCCTTTCAAGTTCTTAAACAATTACCATAAGCATTCATGAAGCATACACATCATTCATATAAATGAGAAATAAATACAATGCAATATCAATCACAGAACACATGACATATGTGGGAAACCCTCTTGAGGGAGAAAACCCACTGAAACCTACAATTAGACTATTGTCCTAAAAAAATAAGAACCAATTTAGAACTACAACTAATCAAGGAACTACCATCCCTATTTAGTGAGATTACAATCCCATAAGGTAATACCACACCTATATAGTTGAGTTATAATAACAACTAGATCTTTATCAAGTTTCACACTGAAAGGAGGTTGTAACCACCTTAAATGTTGAACTGCCACAATAACACCTATGAACACATCCACCTTTGAACTGGTGTCTTCAACACCTAATGATGGACCTCTGATTATCACTCTTCACCTTCGCTCATACTCAAACAACAAGAGCACTATTCTACCAATAGAATTATGACCTATAGGTCATAAAAATAGTTCTTAATCTTTTATTCTCTTTAACTCATCCACAAGGCACTCACCCTTTCCTTTTTTTCACAACACTCTACTCTCAAATATAATTCCCACACACAAGCCTCTCACCAAGTCTAGAAATCAACTTTTTTGATTTCATTATTTATATAGAATTTATGAGCATCAACACCTTGGTTGGAGATTAGGAATGACTTAAACCTTAAGTAATCTCTCACATACAAATACATGGATAAATACCATCTACATAGGTTGGCCATAACACCCATGGGTCACCCTTAAGGAACTACACCTTTCAATTAAGCCCTTGTAGCTCTTATACGTATCATGAAGACCCATTCAATCCTTTATCACTTCATTAAGAAAAAAAATAACATATGATAACTTATAAATGTATATTTCCACTCTAAATGATCCCTTAGTCATTATTAAATTCTTATAGTCATCATTTCACTCTTTTGTGCAAGCTCAATCAACTCAACCAACAGCCTTGTTCATAAGGACACCATGAATGAATACATAGTCAACTTATTTAAAAAAATTCATATTCAAGATAGATTTATCATACATTAAAAATGTGCATAGATTATCCTTATGAGTATACAATGTGTTCCAATATCTAATTCAACATTAAACATCAAAACAACAATAGTACAAGCTCAAACAACTTTCTTGGGTTACTTTAAGAACACACATAAACACAATCAAATTTTAACCTTCATAAGTATGTATGTAGACAATTTAAGATATTTAAATATATATTTTTAGATGATACTTGGAGTCCTATACAACTTTATTTTTACACCATGAATAAATTTTACATATATTGAAAGATATAGCCAAAATACAGAGCACTAGTTTTTCCTTTACAAATTCAAATATTCAAAAGCAAATGGTCATATTTAAACCTCGAACACTATGCTTGCATCTCATTTCCTCATTGATAAAATTAAACACACACCATTTATATTATCTAAAATTTAGTGCATAGTTCACCAACTCTTAAAATTTAAACCTTGAACATATTGACCTCATCTCATGCAATCTAGAAACTTTGACTCAATGCGCACTGCCGATCTTCTATACGTAGCTCAATCTTTAACAATGTAAAACAACTATCAATTTAACCTATTGATTATAAAGAAAACTATATATATATATATATATATATATATATATATATATTACCACTTTATCACTATTGATCATTGGAATAAGTTCAATGTTTATTTTTTCTCGGTGTTAAACTTCAAACACTTTGACCTCTTTAACTTGGTGCACATCATAGATCTAAATGTATGAACTACTGCACACCATCAATATCTAAGGATAAATCACATCCTTATCATGTAGTGCATACCATTATATTAAATTTTATGATCACCCATGAGCCATAGGATATCAATTTGGTCCTGGTCTTTGCCCTTGTTTAAAAATAACTATGGGGACCACTGCTTATCTACCTGGAAGGCCAACTTTGCACATTCATATCTTTTACTTCACTCGAGCGCATGTTCTAAAAATTGGACCATATAATATAATAAAATATTATAACCCAACCATGTATCAATATTATCCTATAACATTCACATGAGTGAGATATAATTACATTAAAATTCCTCCTTAGATTTATCTGTCACAGAGCCAACAATTTCAAGAATTGCCTGGAAGGCCAATTTTGCACATGCATAACTTTTGATGTACTTCAATGTATGATATTAAATTTATAAAAAATAAACTAGGAATAAAAATTAACAAACCCATATTATCACCTTCTTTTGAAACATCTACACATGCAAGATATGGCTACATCAAAATGCTTACTCAGCTCTTTCTTACCTCATGCAAATTTGGCTAAGTAGGGGAAAACAATGTCAAATTGCTTGGGAGCCAAAATTTTCACCCAAATATCATTGAATTAAATTATGTTCATGAATTTATAATTATTTAATATAAATTATGGACTAATTTTATCATAACCATATGACCAACTCCCCATGACTCATCCACACGTGGTAATGGTGACATTAGCAAACTGCCTACTCAAATGTTTTGCTATTGAACCCAAAATGTTTAGATGAGAAAAATGATGAAAAAAGTGATTTCCACTCATGAAATCAAGATATTAAATCATAATTTACCACTTATATGACCCATTTCACATGATCAATACTTTATACTCATCCCTAATCATCTCAAATCATGCAAACTCTAAAGATTAACCAAACCTTCTTTAAGCACATTAGAACAAGCACATTGCACACTTTGTAATTATAAATTAGGATGTCAAATCACTTAATATAATTAATAGGACTCCTCCATGAAATCACCATGACATCATTAAAAACTCTCCAATAATTTCCCATTTTTTCATTGATTTTAACAACTATGATATAACAATATATAGCTTACCTTTCTACTCTCTCTTCAAGCACTCCCAAAATAGGAACTTTCTCCCCCTTTGAAATAATGACAAAGTGAGAACCAAATGATATTGAGGACTTAAAAATAATAACAATAGGATAATACCATATTATAAATATATTACATTCTCACCCTTATCTTGAGCCTACTTCTTGCCTTGACAACTTCTTCTTGCTCCATCCCAACACTCTCTTCAACAAAGCATTGTAACCAATGAAGAAAGAACATAAAAAATAATGAAATATAATTGAACTCACCTATGAAAATATGAGAGGGAATTCCCCTAATATTTTTTATCCAATACATCTCTTGAGCACCTTCATTTATCTATACACCATGAAGAACCACCACACATACTTACTAGCCTTCTCTCTCTCAAGATACCATAAAGACCACCAAAAAAACTTCATGCCACTCACCAAATATGAAAATTCACTAAACCAACTTGATAACTCACTTTTAAATACTTATTACTTTCTATTTTGGATAATTTGATCAAAATACACTCTTCTTCACACTAAACCTGTATAGCCTCCTTATAGCCCTACCTAGAACTTGTAGAGCCCATAATTTTTAGTAGACACATATTCAAGAAATAAAAATTAATATATATATCATTATCATATTCCCCATCAATAATACAAATTTTCATAACCTTTATCTTCCTCTATAACATACTTTCTTCACAAACTAACTTGCCAATTAGGCCTCCATCTTGACAAAAACTTGAATAACTTGAAAACCAAAAACTTTTAAATCTATGTGAAGATTGTTTTGAAAACCCATTTGGCCCATTAAACCTATTAATAATCCTTAGACCTTAACTCATAAGGAAAACCACTTTTCTATCATAGCCCAAAAACCTAGAATCTTAAAACAAATTGATTCAACAAACTTCATTTTGGTCAATGTCCACCTCTAAAACTTCTTACACAAATTAATAAATCCATTACACACTTATAGATTCTCCATAAATTTGAGAACTTTGACTTTTTACAACCCATTTTTAAACCTGGTTACCCTTAAGACAAAACTGAGAAAACTAAGAGCACTAAAAAAACTTCAACTTGACTTCAACATACCTTCAGACCACAAAAACACCTAGAGAAAATCAAAAATAAGTTAACAAACATTTTTTAGTGCCAAAATATTCCATAAATATCATTAGGGAACTTGGAAACACCCATTCTAACCTTGTAAAATAGCTCCTTCAAAAATATCTGGAACAAGCTTATGAACTTGTTGCTCCCCCTAAACTAATGACCTTTTAAGATCAACACAAGTATTTGTACATATTGGTAGTATGATCTTGAGCACACAAAATTAATTATTTATAATAAATATGTCTCCAATGAATCATAGGTAGAGACACCCTACTTCATAATGTCCTTAAACAATGTGAAACTAATAGTTGCCAACAACTCATCATATTTATTCTCCTCCATGGTCATATAATACTTGTAATTCTTCTTCTTCTTAGGCTTAATATAATCAACATGATCAACTAATACAAAATTCTCCTTTTTTCTATGATTGGATTGACAATACATGAAGACAACATATATTCATGACATGCATTTTCATTCGAATAATCCACCTTACAGTTTGGAACCTCATCACTAGGCACATATAATTGATGTTATTTTATTGATACATGATAAAAAATAGTAGGATGTTTACTTGGATCCATACACATCTCATAACTAGCCTTAACCAGTATCTTGGTCTTCTCCTTGAACTTGATCTCATCATTCTCAACATGATCAAACAATGAGACCTCTTGGCATTATTCAATTTTTGTAGCTTTCCCCACCATAGAAAACATATTACTTAGACTTGAAGACTCATCATGAGTCACACTTGTCATATTTGGATTCCATATGTTAACTTTCCTTCTTTCTTTCAATTTAAGAACCTAATTAAACCTATTCTATCTTTTATAACTTTGCTTATAGAATCTATCAATGTGACCTCTCTATTCACAACTGTAGCACACCATATCTTTTATAAGAAACATATCTTGCCTTACCTCATTTGGAAAAATTTTAGCAAAATGTCCCTCATTAAGATAGTCTAATCACTTAACTTTTCTCACACATTTTAACTGATTACCCCTATCATAGTTCCATATAAACTCATTTATAACATGTCTCTTGCATTCTCTAGCCCTATGACCAAATTTATTACATGTGTAATAGTAACTATTGAATCTTGCATACCTCATATCATTTGGTTGTCTGATCTGATTTGTCTTTATTCTACCATCACCTTCATTCTTTGTTTGATGATTTATCTTTAATGTATGATTGTCCTATTTCACATTAATCTTCATCTTGTATTGAATTACATTATTTTGTTCTTCTTCATATCCAAGACCATTTCTATCACTAACATGATTTTAACCACTCAGAATATTATCTAGATCACATGAGCTCTTTTCAAATCTCACAAATGTCTTCACCTTACTATATGTCTTCTCTAACTTAGATTTCAAAGACTCATTTCATAAACATACCTTGAACATTCATATTATTTAGCTTTTAAGCTTGTAGACAAGATTTCCAATTGACAACTGATATGATTGACCATATCTTCATTCTCCTTGGTATATTTATTCAATCTTACTTCATACACACTAAATTTTTCCTCATAGTCTTTGAGTTGAGAAATTATCTTATTATTAATCTTCTTATCAATATTCAGTTCTTTAAGAGCATTTATCAAAGCAATCTCATAGTCCATCTCATCTTCATCATCATCTGAATCACTCTAAGTAGACTCCTTTTGATGTGATCAACTTCCTTTCTCAACCATGAATAGAGATTCATCTTCAATAGAACTACCATCTTCATGATCATTTTCTGAGTCACTATCTTCACTCTAATTTGATGAGTTGTAATCTTCTTTGGTGTAGAGGATCTTCTTGTTCTTGAAGGATTTGTTCTTATTATTATACTTTTCAAATCCTTTCTTCTTATCTTCATCTTGGCCTTCACCATGATCTTCATCACTATTCTTCTCATTATTATGAGGGCACTTCTAAGAATATTGTCCTAGCTCTCCACAATTGAAAAATTTGAAGGGTAGTTTACCCTTATACTTCCTTGAGCCTGTGTTTAATTTATTTTTAATTAAATTAATTATTTTATCCTCATCAATTTTAGTTATGTCATCATCTTTGGGTTTCTTACCTTGGAAATTCTTCTTAGGCTTCATCTCTATCTTGAATGTTGCTTCCTTATTTGGTGATATATCATCATTTACTCTCACCTCATAGGCAGTAAGGGTACCATGCAATTGATCCATATTCAAACGAATAAGATCATGACTTTATTCTATATCAGATACCTTTGGATCAAACTTGAGGGATAGAGACATTAAAACATTTTGAACTACAGTAGCCTCTTCAAGGTTGTCTCTAATACCTCTAATGATGTTCATAGTCTCATCAACTCTATGAAAAAAGATGCCACTAAATCTTCTTCCTTCATCTTGATAATTTCAAATTGACTTCTATGAGTTTGAAACTTAGCAAGATTGAACTTTAAATCTCCTTCACAAATGATCTCCATTTTGTCCCATACCTTTTTAAAATATTTTACAATGGATTACCTTGGTGAACTTTGTCTCTATAAGACAAAAAGTGATGGCATTCATTGCCTTAGAATTATTCTCAAACAACTTCTTGTCTACAACACTATATGGAGGAGTAGAAAGAGAAACATAACCATACATAATAGATTACCATACATCAAACCCTAGAGACATAATATATGTCATCATCCTTGTACTCCAAAATGCATAATTAGATCCATTGAACATTGGCGCTTGCTTAGTAGAGAAACCTCCTTGATGACTACCCATATTGTACATTGGATCACCTTCAAAATATCAAGCCTTTACCAAAGGACTTACTCTGATACCAATTTTTATAGGTATAATCACTAAGGGGGCGTGAATCAATGAGTTTATAAAATCCAACTTCAATTTCAATCCTTTTAAGTTCTTAAACAATTATCATAAGCATTCATGAATCATACACATCATTCATAACAATGATCAAGAGAGACAATGCAAGACCAATCACAAAACACATGACATATGTGGGAAACCCTCTTGGGGGAGAAAACATACTGCAACCTATAATTAGAATACTATCCTATAGAAACAAGAACTAATTTAGACTAGCTGAAACTGATCAAGGAACTACCATCCCTATTTAGTGAGACTATAATCCCACAAGGTGATACCACACCTATCTAATTGATCTACAAAAATAAATAGACCTTTAGAAAATTTCACCTTATAAGGAGGTTGTAACCCCCTTAGATGTTGATATATTATAACAACACTTATGAACATATCCACCTTTGAATTGATGTCTTTAACACTTGATGATGGACCTCTGATTATCACTCTTCACCTTCACTCATACTCAAATAATAAGAGCACTATTCTGCCAATATAATTATGACCTACAATTCATTCAAGTATTTATTAATTTATTATAATCTTTAACTAATCCATAGGGTACCCACCCTTTCTTTTTATTCACAACACTCTACTCTTAAATGCAAATCTCACACACAAGTCTCTCACCAAGTCTAGAAATCAACTACTTTGATTTCACTATTTATAGAGCATTCATGATCATCAACACACTTGGTTAGAAATTATCCATGCCTTAACCCTTAATTCATCTCTCACATATAAATACATAGCTCAATACCATCCACCTAGGTCATTCATATCACCCATGGGTCACCCTTAAGGAACTACACCTTTCAATTAGGCCCTTGTAACCCTTATAGGTCTCATGAAAACCCATTCACTCCTTTAGCACTTCATCAATAAAAAAACATAGGACCACTTAAAAATGCATATATACACTTTAAATTACCCTTTAGTCATCCTTAAATTCTTACATTCATCATTTCACTCTTTTGTGCAAGCTCAATCAACTCAAACAATAACCTTATTCATAAAGACACCATGAATGAATACACAATGAACTTTAAAAGCATTGTTCATACTCAAAATAGATTGATCACACCTCCAAAATGCACACAGAACATTTTCACATAGTCTAAAACATGTTCCAATATATAATTCAACATTAAACATCAAAATAATAATAGTATAATCTCAAACAACCTTCATAGGTTATTTGCATAACACACACGAACACATAGTCAAATTTGAACCTTCATAACTATGTTTATACACAATTTTATATATTTAAATATATATTTTGATATGCACCTTAGATTCATCTAGAATTTTTATTTTTACACCATGAGTAAATTTTTCATGGATTGAAAGATATTGCCAAAATACAGATCACTGGTTTTTCCTTTACAAATTCAAATATTCAAAAGCAAATGGTCACAGTTAAACCTCAAACACTATGCTCACATCTTGTGTCCTCACTGATCAGATTAAACATACACCACATATATTCTCAAAACTTTAATTTATAGTGTGACAATTCCCAAAATTTAAACCTTGAACATATTTACCTCATCTCGTGCAATCTAGAAACTTTGACTCAATGCACACCATCGATCTTTTATACATAGCTCAGTCTTTAACAATGAAAAATAGCTATCACTTTGACCTCTTAACTTTAAAGTGCACAATTTATATCTATTTTTAAAATCACCCACTCACTATTTATCCTTAGAAGAATCTCAATCTTTATCTCTACTCAGTGTTAAACTTCAAACAGTTCAACCTCTTTGACTTGCTACATACCATAGATCTAGATGTAAAAACTCTCATGTACCATCAATATCTATAGATTAATGAAGTCCTTATCATACATCACATACCATTTGATCAAACTATATTATTTATCATGAGATTTAGGATCTCTATTTGGCCTTGGTCTTTACCCTTGCTCAAAATTGACTATGGGGACCATTGCTTATCTACTTAGAAGGCTAACTTTCCACCTCCATATCTTTTGCTTCACTCAAGTGAATGTTCTAAAACTTAGACCATATAATATATTCACATAGGATAATCCAAAAATGTGTCAATATTATCCTATAACATTCACATGAGTGAGATATAATAACATTAAAATTACTCAGATTTATCTATCATAGGGCCAATAATGTCAAGAGTTCCCTGGAAGGCCAACTTTGTACATGCATAACATTTGATGCACTTTAGGGCATGATCTAAAATTTAGGGAAAATAAACTAGGAATAAAAATGAACAAACCCTTTTGATCACCTTCTCCTAAAATATCCACATATGTGAGATATGACTACATCAAAAATGCTTATTCGACTCTTTCTTGCCTCATGTAAATTTGGCTATGGGAAAACACTGTCAAACTACCTAGGAGCCCAACTTTTCACCCACATATCATTGATTGCACTTAGGTGCATGACTTGAGACTTAGTTGATATAAACTAGGGACTAATTTCATCATAACAATATGATCAACTCCCCTTGAATGATCCAAATGTGGTAATGTTGATGTCAGCAAACTACCTACTTAGATTTTCTACTATTAGACCCAAAATGTCTATATGAGAATAATAATGAACCGAGTGAATTCCACTTATGCACATAAGATCTTCAATCATCCTTGACCACTAATAGCACCCCTTGAACATTATCAATACTTTAGAATCATCCCTAATCATCTAAAACCATGTAAACTCTAAAGATCAACCAAGCCTCCTTCAAGTACACTAGGATAAACACATTTTTCTCACTTTTTAATTTTCACTTAGGCTATCAAAACACTTCATAAACTCACCAGGACACCTCCATGACATCATTAACAACTCTCCAACATTTAATGCTCATCTGTGACCCTCAAATGACTCAAAATGACATAAGGACTAATTAGAACATGACCAAGGCTAACATGACATAAAATCACATCTAATTAACCATGAAACACCCTTTGACATTATACTAGACCCCTATAGAAGTTTTTTACTATAAGGGGTTGATGCATTTTGACTTGTGGTCAAAATGGTTAATATTCTTTGTGATTTCCCAAGGGTGGTATGCTTTCTATACCATGACTAGTAGCCTAATGATATCCATTAGGCCATGGAGTCACCTATACACCAGATTGATACACACATTGCCTTTAAAAACACACCAAACACAAAGGAAAGGCACACAAAATAAGATACACTCAAAATAAACACATGAGTTCAACTAGAACACTTATGGAACACAACATAATTGATAAAAAGACACACACACCTATTCTACTATTTAAAAAACCCTCATTATTAAGGTGAAACATCTAATCATACCTCAATCAGGGTCAAAAATAGTCCCCCTTACATCTTTGTCACTCCATGAGGGTAGCCTAGCATGAGGAGTATGCTCATTACCAATTACTTGCATATGTAGGTGGTCAAGAAGCCTACCACCTTTGGACCTTATTATGCTTGCAAGTGGATTATTTGAAACTTTCATGAGTTATATTTATTGTTATCTAAGATCCTTGATTGGGGATGAAACTACTATGATCTCTCTACCATATCCATTGGATGCTCTCTAAAAAATGTAGATTGAATGGTATGACAATCCTCTTAACCTTGTGTTATTCAAGGATAGAATGTGGTTTATGTTTGAAAGCATCAATATCCTCTTCTTCATTATCCAATACCTCCAAAAATTATTCAAATCTCATATGGAGTTCCTAACCATCCTTTAGGCATAATAACTTCTACCTTGACCTCATTCTCCATATTCACAACTCTTTGAGCACTAAATTAATCAAGTTTTTTCATGAATATAGGTCCTTGAGCAATATAAATACATTAACCTTGATGTTTTAAAGGGAATTTGACAGAATGATCATTAGTCTCCTTATAAATCTCAACATTGGATATGCAATCTCTTGGGGGAAAAGGAGACTTACCCAACTTGTCAAATTATTTGCATATGGAATTGAGCCTTTTCCATAGTTCCTCTTCATTCACAACACGAAAAATCTTCTCCACACTTGGTAAGACAAACCACATCATGTTTTTTATAGGTATTAACCAAATCATATGTAGACTTCTTGAGAGAACTATTATTACCAGGCTGATCAAACTCTTGACTTATGACATCCAACATTTGTCATACATCATTTTCATCTACCTCATAAGTGTCATCATCAAGATAATATTTATCAATGGTAGGTATAAATACATCATTCCTCCCATTATGGTGTTTAATTAGATTCATAAACCTATCATCTTCATACTCTTGAATCATGTAGTTACCTTCAATAGCATGAGAATGTTTGACACTTACCTCAGCTCCTTCAAATGGCTCTTCATGCATGCTATAAGTATTAAGGTCAGTTTTCCAAAAATATGCATAAGGATCATGTTCATATGAATATACAAAATACTCATCCAAGAAAAAATTAGAATTTCCCTCAAGTTCAGAAGAACCATCATCCACATTATACTCCTCTTTCTCATGAACAACACAATTTAAAGTAGAACTTATTTCAATGTAGGACTCATATGAAACCTTAAAAGAGGTTGAGTTATTATGGTCACTTTGGTTCCATAAATTATCCTAAATGAAAATAAGGAATAATTATCTAAGATATATCCACATATCTTGGATGTAAAGTCTCTTAAAAGGTATATTTCAAAGTGAGTTGGGAGGTTAACAACAACTATGTCTTGGAGAATGGGAAAACTAGGGCAATCATACAAGAAGACCTTCAAAATTTTGATCATACCTATTGTATTAGTAGGTGTACCATATATTTAGAGAACTAATTTAAAATTAGGTTCATATTTCAATCCAAACTTATTAACTACAACCTTGGACATGACTAAAGTAGAAGCTCCACTATCAACTATGTAATTGTGTACCAATTTGTCACCCACTATGAGAGTGAGGTAGAATGGTGGAGGTTTCTCAGCCTTGGTATATGGTTCAAAAATTGTATTAGGAAATGTTTCAAGGACAACATGACTATGAATTTGAATTTAAGGTGAAGGAATAGTAAGAATATTGAACAATTGCTTTTTTAATATCTCCTTTTGGTCAGGCATGTGAAGGACATCCCACAAGGAGATAGACATGTTGGTACTTTTCAAAGAATACACTATGTTTATGGAATTATTACTCACATTATATTGAGTCTTTGTAGGTAAATGATTATTTTTAACTTTATTAATTGAGACACCTTGGGTAGATATTACCACATTTTGACTTGGAGGAGGTGTAGGTATGTTTGGAGCTACCTTACTTGTAGCCATACTTTGTTACTTTGGAAGGAGATTAGATGAATTTGTAGGCATGATATTTTCATATCCTAGAGCCTTACTCTTAGAACTTGTATTGTATATAATATAGGATGATTTATTGGGTACAAATTTGTCTTCCACTAAGAATTTGGTGAAACTTTCTCCATGATGTTGCCAACTTTTATTTGCTTGCAGCATGACTTCATCTTTAGCTGATAGGAGAGGAGTGACTCCCCATTGAGAAACTAGATATTTATCCACATTATCATTATCATACATTAATTTTTCTTATTTCCAACCTTATCCTTATACCAAGTTTTTATTCACTGGTACCATCTCCCTTGCATTGGTGGTAGAATTAGGATTATACACACTAGTAGGCCTATTGGAGTTAGACTATCATTGGCCTCTTCCTCATCCATATTGTTGTATAAATTATTATTGATAAGGATATGAATTTTTATAGGCACCTTTATGAATATTTCCTTGCCTATTTTGATATTTTAGAGCTTGTATTCTTGACTCAAAGAATTTAGACCTTTACTGCTAATTAAGATCATCTTTTGCCTTCTTATGAGTAGCTCTAGGCTAGGTTGTTAGCATTGGGAACTTGGGCCACATTTGGAGTATTAGTATAAGCATGAGAAAATGGAGGAATAAAAACCTTAGGAGGTAACCTTCCAGCTTAAATGAGACCATTTTCAGCTTTGATGGAAATTTCATATGCTCTGCGAAGAGTGGAACCACCCATGGATTGAAGCATGATATAAATTTCAAAACTAATGTCTCTCATGTAAGTAGGGAACACAAAAATAGTAGGTGGCCTCAATAGAGGAGGTAATATATACTAAGTATTTTGAAATATCTCATTAAATTCATGAATTATTTCCTTGGGGCCCCTCTTGATCATTTTAAGCTAATGTATAAGATAGGTATGGTCACTTTCATCTTCAAATTTAGAGGTCAACAACACTCTAAAATCATCCCGTGATGTGATGCATCTACCAGGTAAAGTCCTATACCAATCAAGATATTTCCCCCTAAGGAAAATGGAAAGGAGTCTAATGAAATTTTTTTTTGAGTGACATTGTGGAAAATACAAAATTTAGAGATATCCCTAATATGTTCACTAGGTGTAACATGACTCTGTTATTGAAAGTGGGGACACTCTTTGTGACATTAGGAGGAATAAAATCATATGCTTGAAGGTAAATTGTATTTTCAGTTTTAAAGGTAGGAAAGGCATGAGGCATATCCATATTTTCTTAAATATCTTAATTTTATTCCACATCTTCACATCCTTGGATAGAAAAACCTTTTTGGTCTTCAAAAGGTAAACTAGGATGAGGGTATTGAAATTCAAGAGGAAGTTCAGGATGAATAGGTGGATTAATGGGGTTAAGCACACTACTAGATGATGAACTACTAAGAAAAATTAATTATGAGAACAATTTTATGACAAAAAAATGGCCTTTAACAATATTTTACCTTGAATGGAGTCGCCAAATGCTAAGTAGCACACCAATTTATAACTAATGTTTTCAAGACCATCATTCACCTTGACAAGTTGTCTTGATGACAATGTGTCCCACCAAGCATGCCATAATTGTTGTTAAAAAATATTTAACCATATAAGGGGATATTCAAGCCACTTCCAAAATTTTTAAACTTGGGAATACTTCCAGGTATGTGGGTTTACCTATGATGGAAGTAAGCCTATAGATTTAAGGGCTAGCTCCCTGAATGTATCTTGAAATACTTATCACCTAAACTAGTGCTTGCTTATGTGAAAAGAGTTAGAATTTTTTTTGAAATGGACCTATTCTAGTGGGATGATACACCAATATTATTTGCACATGACCATCATACTCCTATCACAATTAAACAAGGCATGTAAACTAGTTTCATGGTCTTAAAGGACTCTAACATCAATGTTTCGATATAGAGGTGAGATACATAATGCAACATGAGGTAAATGAAATATAAGGAGGATTTCACACTCTAAGAACAATTTTAAACTTGAAAGTTTCCTAACACACTTTAATACACTCTATATGACCTATTAGAATAGGGACTCTTGTATAAACATGAAAGGACAAGGAAAGAAAGGATAGAAGATTATCACCAACTTCACTATACATCAATTTCACACTTAGATAATTGTTCATGAAATAAAAACCAGAATTATATTGATTTAAAAAAGGAAAAATACAATTTAATTTGAGAAAGGCTTCACTATAAATTGTATGGTATTATCTTACAAGAGCCAAAATGGCTACTACTTATAGAATTTAAGAGAGAGGAGAAGAGAACGAAGTCCAAGAGTCATTAAGACATGTGTCATGTTGATATAATGAGTTATACATATAAGATAATGAGTGTAAGATATACCATGTATGGTATGATAGGATAAATATCCCTTAAATTCATGAAACTCCTAAAATTTTGTGTAAGACTCCTCATTATTTGTTTAGAAAATTGCCTCCATCATTTAGGCCTAAACGAAGGTAAGAAGGTCCATCTAGCTCTTGATGATATTGAACCATTATGCTATGTGTTAAGTATCTATACATGGTTTGTCATGTTTTCCCCTATGTGACCCATCCTTTAAAATCTTATTTCAAGGTCTCACCAACCCTTAACTCACTTTATCACCCTCTTTCTTCAAAACATGCCAATTTGTATATAAAGGGAGTGTCCTCTATCTAAGACAAAATAAAGAGAACTTTCCCTATTTTATCAGATAAGGTGGATCTTGAAAAATATTCTCCAAGTTATGGATATGGTCTATGAAAAATTTTAAACCTTTATCACATCATTATAACCTTTAACTTATTAAAAACCTAAGATAGAACCTTGGGAAAGTGGACTGTGTGCAGGGTCCTATTTACTGACTATAGGTTACCTGGTTAGAGCCCTTATTCTACATTACTTACATGTTTTTGGAGTATTTTAGAGTATCAAACATCACTTTTAATGTGTTTCTATGTTTCTTACAATATAAAATCTTCCAAAATCCTCACATATGCCTTACCTTTCAACTTGACTAGACTGTTAATTGTGTCTGTCTGTTTAGAAGAGGCTACTGTAGGTGACCTTGTATGGCCTAAGCATTGAAAAAAATGTATAATACTTATTAAATATTTAAAAGGTAATTTTAAAATTATTTTTACTTATTAATATCATTTTTGGTATATGCCAACATCAATAACCCTAACTCTCTTACTCTTTGCCCATCACAGTCAGCTACAATTGACTATGCAAGGGTCCTGTAGGTGGGCATCATCCTTAAAACATGTGCCACATATCCTATTATTCCTTTATGACATTTAGGAATTATTTTAAACTTGTATGTGTCTTCATTAATTGGTTTTCCATTTCTATGTTTTTATGATGAGGCTATGTATACCTACAATTAATTATAGGTGGCCTTTTTGGACCAAGGTACACCTGTAGGGATGCCTATTAGGCCAAAAACCTAGTTTTATACCTTCATTGGTTATCTTTAAAACAAAAATAGTATCCTTAACTTCCTAGAGCCACTTTTAATGGTGATATATGCCCTTGAATTTCAAATTTGGGTGTGAAGGGCATTTAAATTTCCAAACCTATAGACATCATTGTTAATCCTTAGTGAACAAATGTACATATTAGAGCCCTCTAAAAACTAATTTACACTAATCATACACCCTCATAATTTTTAAAAGATATTAAATTATGTGGGGGATATAATTTTAGTGAATTTTTTTGGTCAAAACCCCATGTTAAATCATTATACATTAACTGCAAAAGTGTTAGGTGCTCTATTTTATGTTTTTGGGGATTTTGTCCCTGAGTTCAAATTTCTTCCCTTGGAGTGGGTTTCCATTATTGTCTACCAATCCAATGTCTCAAATATGTATAAAATTATATTATTAAACCATATAAACTCCATAAATAATTTCAAAACATGTCTCAACACCTTGATCAACATTTTCAACTCTCTATCAATACCACCTATAGGTGGACATTTTCATATGTAGGCAGTGAGAATGAGTAAGTTGGTAGTATGTATAGTATATGAGATTTAATGAGGTTTATATCACCTTAAATACTTAAAATTAATCCTTGTAACCTTTTTATGGTCTAATAAAAGTCTCAATACTCCCATTTTAATGCCTTTAGCCTCTTGTAGGTATTGATTCAACTATGGTATACAGGCATTGAATGGAAACATGAAGAATGCCCATGGTGTATGAAATTTAAATGAGTTTTAGATAACCTTAAGACATTAAAATGGATAATTTTAATTATTTAAAACCTCAATCACTTTAAAAAATCTCCTTTCAATGTGATTAGAGTCTATGAGGCACCTACAGGCATGATTTGATGGTGTATGACTGTGCGTCCAAATTGCAATGACTATCACAATCAGTTTTATGGAATTTGAGGATTTTGTTTTGTTATAAATGATTAAATGGGGTGTTATATATCATAATAATCTTCATAAAATCCTCACAACTATTATCAAAAGTCAACATTAGGATTGTATGTGGATGTCAGTAGGGAATTGAATGTATGTTATGATTTTGACTCCAACTCCATGAATGATAGTTATGAGACTAAAATTATAAGTATAAGGGGTGAAAAATGAATTGGATAAATTAAAATCAAAACCCAAAACTCCTCAAAAACCTTTGCATAGAAAGAAACACTCTGCAACTAGTGAAAGATTGACTATAACCTAAATAGAAATACCTGAGTTGTTTGACATATTAAATCCTTTCCAAACATGTAACCAAGAATATAAAAAATGAGAGGATAGATACAACATCCTCTATGAAAAAATTCACCAATTTTTATGTAAAATTTGAAACAAGAGCAAAACCTATATGGTGTGGGAAATAATATGTAGAAAATCATAGTCAACTTGTTAGAAATGGTTCATAAAGTATATACATCATTCCTTTAAATCCAAGAATGAAATTTAAGATGAAAAATTTTATTATCATCCTCCAAATTAATTTTATATGTAAGTTCTCCCATTAGCCATACCAACCAAAAACTTGTTGACTAGTTTTATATGCATGGTGGAGCGATGGTAGAGCAGAATGGTTTTGGTCCATTTTTGGCACATATAGAGCATTTCAAGCATGTAAAAGAGTCTGAAAAAGTTGAAGAGTCATCCCAAAATATTCTCCCATGTGCCATTATTTCTCATATGTTGTACACCTTTGAAACTCCTTTTTTTGGTCCTATTTTCTTGGTTTTCAGTTATCACCTACACTTTTTCAATTAGAAACTGACAAGTTTGATAGGGACTAATATATTCAACATTGAGGAGGAGTTTATAACACATGAACACATATAAAAACTATACCACTTAAATTCATGCTCATTTATGACCCTTAAGTGACTCAAAATGGCATAAGGACTAATTATACCATGGCCAAGGCTAACATGACATCAAATCACATCTAATTAACCATGAAACAGCCTATGACATAATATTAGATCCTTATATAAGTTTTTAACTATAGGGGTTTGACCCATTTTCACTTTTGGTAAAAATGTTCAACAGTAACCTTAGTGTCTATAATATGTCCTCTAGTTCACTCACCTTGAGTAGTTCAATGTATATGACCTCCATGTTTGAAATACTAATATTAGAGTAATTTAGGATTTTAAAACTAGTGTTGTGAGTTATGTTTCATAGTGTAAGTGTATAGTATTCTAGTGGAGATCTTTATGGTATATCACCTAATTAGATTGGTTTACTTTCTATGTTACTTATATCCCTTTTCATCTAAGTAGGTAAGTAGTGCAGGTGATAAACAAGCAAAGAGAAATATAGGGAACTAGCCCTTAAACCTAGAGGTTTATCTCTACTATAGGTAGCCCATAGGCCTAAAGGTAATCCCATGTTTCTAAAATATTAGAGTAGGATTTAACAATGATCTCTATGGTGAAGTATTTGGTGAAAATAATTATGGCACACACATTAGGACCATTGTCTCAAATACATTTTATCAAGGTAAATGTTGGTCTTAACAACATCACAACTACATATGGTGTTCTACTCATAATTTGGAAACTCAATTAAGGCTAATATATGGTTATAGACCAATTTTTATCATATATTTGGTTCATACTTCACAGTCCTTACTAGGTCATCTACTAGCAGAGGTATCAATCCCATAAATCCACAATTTTAAACTAAAATTCCTCTTAAATTTCAACATCCTCAACCTATCTTATCCTTTGAAGAACAAGAAGACTTTTCAAGAAAATAAGATAAAGATAGTGAAGAGGAACTTAAGGACAATATTTATAGGAATCATGCCTTCCTAGCCTTTAAGACTGAAAATCCTATACACCTCAATGAATATGATGATATACCCCCTAATTATACCAAAAGTGTTCCCACTTTCAATGGTGAAGGTCAAATCACCCCTAGTGAGCATATTAGGGACATCTCTAACTTCTATAGTTTTAATAATGTCACTGAAGTCAATATTTCAATTAGACTAGTTGACATGTCCCTTAGAGGGAAGTCACTTGAATGGTATAAGACATTTATCAGAGGGTGTATCACCACTTGGTATCATTTTGTAAAGTTATTGACTTCAAGGTTTTAAGACAAAAGTGATCACACATCACTCATTCATCAGCTCAATGTAATTCAAATGGGTCCTAAAAAAATAATGCATGACTTCAACGAGACATTTCAAAGAAATTATCATATGCTTCATCCTCCTATGAGACCACCTACAATTTTTATATTCCATAAATATCTAAGGTCTATTAGAATTGGCATAGACATCATGTTGTAGTCTATGGGTGGTTACACCTTACTTGAAGATTATGACCTAGCCATTAGAGTTGAGAATGGCCTAATAAAATCTAGAAAAAAACCTCCAAAATTTATCATGCCTCTTATTTCAAACATGCCTATTGATACTCCATTTTTTTCTCAAATCCCATATGCAAATTCCAAGTCTAGAGCTACCCCTAAGAAGGTAAAAGATACCATTGATTAGGAAACAAGATATAAAGCCTTATAGGCTCAAGTTAGGCAACCAAATATATGGTATGGAGTTAACCAAAACCCCTACACATATCCTTAATAATGAAATAGGTTCCTACCTTAGAAATATGGTCAAGGTAGAGGGAAAGGAAAACCTAACTTTAATAGGCCAGCTAATGCATATAACCCAACTTCCACCTCCAATACAAGATCCATGGTCCTAGTTCATAGCAACTTGGTCTAAGGAAAAGAATGGCATCAAGGGAAATTCATGGATGAAAATTAAGATAGAGGATAATATTTTTTATCCAAAGGATGAGTCAATCCTTAATTTTTAGCAAAATATGAGAAGTACATGCAAGCAAATGAATGATGGAAGCCCTAAAAAGTGAACCTTTCAAACTTACTAGTGGAGGACACATATGTCCTCTCAGAATAATTCAATTACATATGATAATAAATCAAAGAGGAAGGCCTTTATATATGTCCATTATGTTCATACAAGTTTAAATATCCATCCTACAAGGTATCAATGTGTGATTGTAAGTATGGCAGTCCCTACAACTTTTACACCTATTTCAAATTAGAATGTTGTAAAAGTTACTCAAAATGCTCTAATGTCTCAAGATTAAGGCACTTATTTACCTTCAAGGACATAATAAAAGATAAATTTTCATTCTTTTAACATTGTTAATTCATTGAAAAGTACTAAGACATCTAGCTCTCTTTAGGAAGTGTTTCACATGCCTAGTCAAAAAGAGCATATTTAGGAATAATTGTCTCAAATCCACCTTAATACTTAATCATCAAGCCATGGTAATGTTTTACTCACTAATAATCCCATTAATATAGTTTATCCCTCTTCTAAATCTTAAAATCCTCCACCCTTCTACCTCACTCTCATTATTGGAGACAAGCTTGTTCATAATTGTATTGTAGATAGTGGGGCTAGTATCTCAGTGATTGCCAAGCTTGTGGAAAATAAATTGGGTTTGAAATATGAACCATATAGTAAGGGTGTGTTAAAAATTTATGCGAAAATAGATAAATTAGTAGGATTATTAAAAGTTTTGAGAGTTTTCCTTCATGATTGTCCAAGCTTCCCTATCCTTCAAGATATAGTATTGGTTGAATTGCCTATTCACTTTACTATCTACTTCTCAAGGGATGTCATAGCCAAGATAAGAGTCTACCTCTCAAATAATTAGTCCTTATTGGCCTTGAAGATAAGGTATGGATCAAATTTAACCATTATAACTCAACCATTGGTTAATTTTCATATTGAGCCCTATGTGGAAGCAAACTCTAATCTAAATTATGTCATCAATGATCAAGAAGAGTCTGATATGGATGATAGAACATCTTCTAAACTTGAAGGTTTATATGACCTTTTCCTATATGAATATGGGGATGATAATTATGGACATGATCCATAAATTTTATTTGAGTAGACTAATCTTGGCATATATATAATCCATGAGGAAGGTGATGGATAATTTGAGTAAGCATTGATAGTTATTTTCCACAATCTACTAAAGTTAATTACCTTATTCATTTTCATGATGATGATATTCCTCAAAGTATGGTAAATGAGGACAATCATGAAGACAATTCCATTCTACCTACACATGAAGAGAAAGTCCTTGAAGGTGACAACCATGAAGAATAAGATGACCTATGGCAATAGTTTTTATGCCATAGTTCAAAAAATTGAGTAGATAAGTAAATAAAATTATCCTCTTAATAAGTGTGAATTTGATGTTAATGTGGTTGATGAATCTCCTAAGAATGAAGGAGAGTGACTTGTTAAGCATGAGAATGTGTGTCAAACTACTATCAAATAAGATATAGTCATGAAGGATTGTAATGAACACAAAGTATAAATGTTTGTGTTTGAAGAGTAATACAAACCTCAACCTGAGGTTGAATCACATTCAATCTTGATGGAGCAGAAAGAAGAAAAACATGATGGTCCTATACATCAAGTGCATCATGATAGTGAAGAAAGTAAAGTTAAGATATCTTTTATCACTCCTAAGTTTCAATTTGAGGAGTTCTAATTAGACATGATAGAGTTCAATCAATCTACAAGTTTAAACAATATTCTTTGAGGGAAAGATGGAACATTCTTAAGAGCTCCAAGTGACATACTTTCAACTAGAAAAAAACCTAAGGATGGTAAGTCATTTGACCATCAACATAAGAAATTATTTATTGATAAGTATGCTTCAAATGGTAGATTAATTTCATGGAGAAAGGAGTGATATCTTTGATCTTAGATTAAGTGATGGCGATTATTCTTCACCACAAGTGTTTGAGGTCTTGTACATACTAGGATAGGTGTGTGTTTTGCTTATATTGTGTGTATTTTCCCTAAGTGTTCTTGAGAACAGATGTGTGTTTTATTTTATGTGTTATTTTCTATTGTTTAGTGTGTTTTTATGTTCTTTTAGAGGAAATTCAATATCAGTATAGTGCATAGGTGACTCCATATCCCAATAGATAAGAGAAGGCTATTGGCCTTTGGCATAGCTAGATTTCCACCCCTAGGAAATCTCTAAAATATTGACTAATTTGACCATAAGTCAAATTATTTCAACCCCCTATATATTCAAACTTGTTATAAGGTCACCTAGGGTGTAAAATATCTCCTATGGTCTTTAATGAGGTAATTTATTATGCTTTAGATTTATCATCTTTGTCCAATTTAGTCTTATGTCATTCTAAGTCACTTTTGGGGTCATTTAATGAATTGGTGTAGTTTCCATGGGAAGAAAATTGTGTCTAAGTTTAATTTAACATCCTCTATGTTATAATATATTAGAGGAACCATTTTGAGACTAACAAATTATAGGTGCAATGTTTAAAATAAGAAGATTAAGTGATTTCATGTGGTTTTAAGTAGTTATATGACCTATATAGTAGTTTAAGCACATATGGATAATCTAAAAGTGTCTCTTCAGGTCCCCTCAATTCATTTCCATGCTTGGGAAGCTTTGATAGGTTTTTAAATGTTAAAAACCAACCTATCTTTCCAATCACTTTCTTAGATAAATAAAAAAGATCAATTGGTTTCCACATAGTATGGATAGGAGGAGGTGAGTTGGAGAAAATGATTTTGAGGGGTGATATTACTCTTTTTTCACTTCAAATTCATGGTAATATTTGTAATTTTTGTTGCTTATACTCTATGAAATATTTCTAAGAGTGTTAGCTCTTCTATTTGTCCTACACATCCCCATGGTCTTCAGGTTTCTTGTCTATTTACATTGTTATGTATTTCAAGTTGTGTACATGATATTTAGAAGCATGATCATAATTCTCAAAAGGTCTCAATTTAGTTAGCATGTGTGTAATTCAAGGAATAATCAATACATCTCATTTTTCTAGTGGAGGACTTCATTATAGTCTACAAATAATGTCTTTACTCTTGCAAAGCATACCTTCTTGTAATGGATTTAGAACAAGGATAGAATGTTTTGTTTCCAAATTTGAGAGAATGTCTAATCACAATTATCCATAAATTTTTTGGCCTCAAGATTGTTCTATATGAAATGCAAGGTCTAAGAATTACACATAATTAAGAAACCATATGACTGTCACCTACAGTCAAGTGGTAAGAAGCCTTAATCATTCATGTTGATTAAGGAGGTATTAATATGGTGAAGGGACTCCTAAGGAGAAAAAAATGAGTTTGATCCATCCAAAACGTTTAAGAATAGTTGTGAAGACCAATTCTTAGTTCACAATCCTATAATTCCTTCACCTATAGGCAGTCTATAGTGGCCCGAGTTTAATGCATATGAAACAAAGGAGTATTGAATGGTGCCTTCATAAAGGTATGAGAGGATAGATAGTATAAAGGTGAAAATGGAGATTCCATGATTTACAATCAATTTTAGGTTCAGGTCCATAGGTTGAAAGAGTTATAATAAAGAGATATGTTACCTTATTTTCTCTAAATAAGGTATTTTCTCTTACACTATGTCACCTTATGGTAAAGTTCCTTGAAGTCCAGATAGGCCTAATTATTTTCATCTTGTAGCCCAAGCCCAAGGGTAATGTTTTGAAAGAAGAGAGTGATTTTTGGGTCAAGAGAGGATGATATAAAATAGGCTTCTATTTGAACAAAGATTTGACTATAGACTTTCGGTAATCTACATTACTCTTGGTGCCTAATGGTATTATAATGCAATAATGACACAATGAAATCATGACCTCAAGATAAAGTGACTCCATTTGGGTGAAACATGATGTTATGACCTCAAAAACAATCAGAGAAGTTGATGCACAATGTTTTGAAATAGGTCATCACCTACAAGAGATATTTTTTGTATTTTAGATTACGAGCTAGAGGATATCCTAAATAATTTATACTCAACTGCTTCAATAAAGTCTCTCAGAAGGATAAGTTAGTGCTTCTCAATTGGGTCTAGTCTCATAGCATTTAAAAGAAAAAGAAAGCCCCCTTTATTTTCAAGCTTGATTATAGATTTTCTGCTAAATATTTAAACTTGGGGGCAAACCTAAGCCCTAAACTTCATTGACTCTTCCAAGAAGACCCTATACTATAACATATCCCACTCCTAAGAGTTTTTTGGAGAAACCCAAGAAAATTACGTTCATTTTTTATGAGGAGTAGATTTATGTCTAATTAGTTTTGAGGTTTTTAAGGTTGAGTTTATTGCCTTAACCTATTATTCCATTTTAGTCATTTTTCCTTGTGTGAGTTTTCTCCATCTAGGTGTCCCCCTTTGAGAATTAAATAACCTTTTCATGTTTGCTCCCTTTGTATTTATTTCAATCAAAGTGGGATGACTTGGTTATTTGGGATTTTTTCATAGGTGGGATGACTTGCCTTTATGGTTAATTCTCCCAAGGGAGGCATCTTATGTATTTTGGAAGTTAGTGTTATTTTTTGGCATTTATTTAGTTATTTTTGGCATTTATTTATTTATTATTGGTCAACTTTGACCTATAATTTATAAATACTCTTTCCCTCAACTATTATATATACTAGTTCATGTTGTACTCATTTCTCACAATTCAATCCATTCCAACTGATGAGCCTCTAATAGGCAAAACATGATTTTTAAATTTGATTATTGAGTTATATATTTTTAGAATTCTTTCATATCTTGTATTATTCTATTCTATTATCCATATCTTTTATTTTATTCTTCCTTATCAGTAGCCAGTGAATCACAAAAAAATTTAACTCTATTGTTATTTTTTAACTCTATTAAAAAAATTTAACTCTATTAAAAAAAATTAACTATATACATATAAATTAACATCTATAGAGGGATTTTAAACTCTCCCTAATTGTCACCTATAGGTGTCATAATCAATACAGTCTATAGACTAGTGTAGGCTAGAGAGAAGCAGTTTGGAAAGTTGGTAGAGGTTGATGATGGATTGAATATGATTGAGACCACTAACATAGTGGTAACATAAAATTCATGAGGATCTTAGAGTAAGTAAATAGATCAAGTACCAAGTTATTAACTTTAGACATAGTCAAACCATAACCCTACAGACAGTCACTAGGGTCAAGAAGCTAGTTTAGGATTTGTGATATTGGGAACTTTATAAAAGTTACCAAGCCTTTAAATTTGGTATAAAAAATATAAAATACCTAATATAACCTCTCATAACCTTATTTTGGTTTATAAAAAAGGGATATGCCCTCTATTTTATCTCAGATAGAGGGTACTCCTAGATAGTCTAAACTACAGCTTTAGTGAGTAAGTGATAAGAGAATGTGATGAGGATTATTAAAGCATTGAATAAATGTATGAAAAGTTGGAATGAGGGTATAAAAATGTGTATATTCACTCATAGCTGTTGGAAACCATTCATAATTGGTCATAGGCCATCAAGCACAGTCAGGTATATTAGGCCTAGAACTAGGCCTAAGCCTTACAGTTGCCTAGTTTCATTTTTTGATTGCATGATCATTATAAACCATGTAAATGCATTAAAGGGAGACTTTATTAGGAGTTATAGCCATTTTTTTGTATATGAAATCATAGAGGGGTCAGTTTTGTCCTAAAATCATCTCAAGAGTACCTAGAACACATTCTAAAACTTGATAGGCCATTTTCATATGCTCACATCTATACAGATTGATTGAATGGTGCCCTAAGTAGATATGGGTAGTTGAGTAGTTTAATAAAATTTGTTTCAATGGAATTTTTTTAGAGATTGAGCATCAATATTTTATGAACTATCCCTAAGAAGCAAAATAGCTCAAAACCATTCTTTAAGACCTGATGGAGAAAGTATGTAAGGAGATGCACTCAAAGGGGGTAATTTGGGTTGGAAAGTGTTTTAGAATTGTATAATACTCTCTCAATATCTTAGACATCCAATTGGTATATGACCTACTTGTATGGATAAGCTAAATTCATGGTTTTTTACAAGTTTATTATTATTTTATAGGTGAAAAATGGAATTTGTAGATGAGATTTAGTAGATATCATCAAGAGGGACTTATTATAACTCCTTATATTCATCTCTCTCCATATAAAATCATAGAAACATATTTTTTGTGCCATTGATCATAGACAGTCTTGGATAGATAGTGAAAATGAGGAGCAGCTACCTAGTGAGAAGATGAGAAGTCTATTTTAAGATCTTTTTAAGGTCTAATTAATGTAATATAATGAAAATGGGTCCTTAAAAAGTGTCCTAAAACATCTTCCATGTATTTTTTTGAGTAAATATAGGTCATCTTGATGACAAATGTGAATAATGAGGCCTAAAAGACCAATGAGTGACTATAAATAATGAATGCAAGTGACATGAAAAAGAATAGTAGTTAGGGAAGCATCTAATGACTATCACACCTTGTTTACAACCCCCATAAGATATTTCATATGTGTCAAGTATTCCTAGTCCATTTTTGGGTAGTCTAAAGATGCCTCATCATGAAGGCAGTTTCAAGAAGGTAGTTGAAGGGTCTCTATGCTAGTTTGAGGAGTTTTCATACTTCAGATGGACACTTGTCTAAGAAGACCTTCATGGTCTATTATCCATTCCATTCTCTTATAATGTAGATGGTCCTCACAGTTTGATGCTGGTCTTTATGACCTTTCAACTTATCTTCTCTTCTTTCCTCTCACTTGTTATATAAATGCAAGCCATTTTGACTTTTATAAGGGGATCCATACCTGGTATGGTGAAGCCTTGCTGGTTTGATAATATATTTTTCCTTTAAAATAAATATTTGAAATTTGGTTTTGAGTTCATAATATATCTTTTCTAAGTGTGTGAATTGGTGTATAGTTAAAGGTCAAGTATTAGTATCTATCCTTGCTTTAATTCTACTCTTCTATGTTTGATGTAAGTAGTTTCCACTCCAATAGGTCACATAAAGTGTAGTCAAGTACATTTATCTATCTTTAAGTGTAAGGAGTAGCCTCAGTGTCTAAAATCTAGTTTATGGCTCACCTTGATTAGTTCAATGCATATCACCTCCATGTTTGAAATACTAATGTTAGAGAAATTTAGCATTGTGAGACTAGTGTTGTGAGTCATGTTTCTTAGTGTAAGTGTATAGTAGTCTAGTGGACATATTTTTGGTGTATCACCTTATTATAGTAGTTTAATTTACATGTTTATTCTATCCCTTTTCATCCAATAAAATAATTAGTGTAGGTGATAATAAAGAAAAGAGAAATCTAGGGAGATAGCCCTTAAACCTAAAGGTTTACCTCTACTATAGGTAACCCATAGGCCTAGAGGTAATCCCATGTTGCCCAAATCTTAGAGTAAGATTGAACAACCATCTATAGGGTGAAATATTTAGTGATAATAGGAACACTTCAAGAAGATGAAATTGTAGGTTATACAAGGATATAAAATCAAAAACAATTAATGAATTGTAGGTAATAAGGTGGACAAGAATTACTACAAGGTGAACCAAACAAATTTCCAAGCCAAGGTAAGCTTAAAACTATGAACAAGCTAATCATTGAATCATGTGATTTGATCAAGGAAAAAGTATTGGTAGCTAATGATGAAAGTAAATAGAATAAGTTAAGAGGACAAGATGAGGAACTTATGAAGATGAAATGGATGCCTAAAATAGCTTGAAAGAAAAATATAAGAACAAGAAATGATGGAAAGGACAATGAGATCCTTTAAGAGACTGTCAAGTCTCATGAGTATAATATGGTATGTACTAAACATGGTAGTGCAAGTCTAGAGATGAAATATAAGGAATCACTCCATTATCACATAGATAAAATAATCACAGAGGCACAAGAGCTCATGATAGATCTAGAGAAAGAGGAGGACAACCATGTTCCTCATAAAGGAGATGATTGGATGAAGAATGCATGCTTGGAAGAGGATAAGTTAGTACAAAGGTAATCCAAAGAAGGAATAAGAGTATGCTATTATTGAGAAAAAAAAGAGAGGCTAGTCTTAGCTAAAGAACTAGTCCAATTAGTGTGTAAAAATATGAAGAGAAAAGACTCTTGGAAGGAGAGATACAAATAAATGAGAAAGAGAACAAGAAAATGAAGAAAGAGCAAGGTAAGATATCAATCTATTAAATTGATAATGTTACAGCTGAGATAGTTATATGTATGCATGATGATAATAATTAAAAAGGTTTATAATAAATATCATGCTATGATGAACCTAAATTGGTCAAAGAGATGTCATTGCAAGATGAGTAAGAAGGCTATGAGAAGACTCACCATGTGAAGGTGGAGTATCATGAAGAAGTATCCAAAGAGGATATCAATAAGAGTATGACTAGGGTAAAGAAATAATTGATTCATAAAAATTCATTAGATAATTATGATAAAGGATAAGGCATTTTTAAGGAGATACACCATCAAGGAGTGCAAGAGCAAACCATGACAAATGTATAAGGAGGCTATGGAGTAGGAGTAGGAGTGAAGAATAAGAACCTACCATTTGAGGCATAACATGATGAAGAGAAATCAGAGATGGAGGAGATGGAATATGATGTGGATAGAGAGTTTTAATAGATCATGTACTTTATGAGGATAAAAGATAAGTTGGAAAAGAGGCAAGACAATGCAAGAAGATAAAGATAAAAGAACCAGTTGAGAAGAAATGAGAAAGATAAGAGGAGAAACATCAAGATGAGATCATAAAATCATAAGAGGAAGAATTGGAAAACAAGGAGGAAGTTGGATAAGATACATTTGAGCATGAGCTTAACTTTCCCTACCTAAGGAGTTTGATGCAAAGCACCATAAGGTAATTTAGGTTGATAGGGTGTTTGAAAGTTTCATAATGGCCATTTTTTGCTCTTGTGTGAGTGTGAGGGGTATTATAGGTTCCCCTAAGGTGTGTTGGAGTCTTTGAGAGTCATTGGGTTGTGTTTTTGTAGGCTATTTAGAGTTTTTCACCAAAAAAGGAATTTAAAAATTTGAAATTTATAATTAGCCTTGGAATCATGTTTTGGTTTTGTGTGAAGTTCAAATGTTGGTGTAGGTTGGTGAATGGTCCTAATAGGTATTATGGGTGAGTGTGAATGGTGTTTCAACATACATGACATGGAAAATCAAAGTAAGATAATAATCTTGGAATGGTAACTGCCACCCTATGTGGAGTTAGTCTTGAATATGAGTTTTCATGTATGTCTAACATGATAAGAAGATAGAAATGCATGTGAATGAGTAATGAGCGTTGTATGAGAGTATTAGGAGAGGATAAATTTGAGGAGATAAATATTGAGAGAAGGATAAAAAAATAAATATCAATATTTAAATGAATTATGCCCTCCTTTAAAAATTATGTGTTTTTATGGTTGTATGAATAATGAGATCAAGGAATAAAATAAATTTTTAAGGAGAATTTTGTGTGCATACATGAGATTCATGGAATGAGATAAATATCATATTGTTGGTTTCTTTACATATAGTGGGTTTTATTGACTATTTTAACCACAAGTCAAAATAGTTCAACCCCCCATAGTTTAAAACTTGTATATGGGTCCACTAGGGTCTTGTAATGTGTTTCATGGTCTTAGTGATGTAATTTGATGTGTCTTTAGCCTTGGTCATATTCACATTTAGTCCCTTGTGTCATTTCATGTCATTTGAGGTCATTTTGAGTAATTTATGAAGTTTGTATGGTTTTCCATAGAAAAAAGTGTATCAAGATGTCATTAAATGTCTATGTGTCAGTTAGGTGTCAGAGTAACCATCTTAACCTAAAAAATTGTAGGTTTCAATGTCATAACAAGAAAATTAGGAAGTTAGAAAGAATTTGGGAAATTATACAAACTATAGAACATATTTGACACATGGGGAACAGTTTTATAGTGACCCTTTAGGTACCCTAAACTCAATTCCATGCTTAATTAGCCTTGAAGATCTCAAAAATGGCATAAAAAAGTTTCATTCTTCCATCACTCTCCTAGACAAGCAAAAATAGTAAACTAATTTTTGGTTTTGTACAAACACCAGGAGTTCAATTAGGTTAAATTCACTTGGTGGGAGGTAATAAGCCTTGTCTACTTAAAATCCATGGTAGTAGTTCCAAGTTTGGTGTACCAATATTTATGAACCATTATTTAGAGTTATAGTGACTCATTTCTAAATATACATTCCCATACCCTACATGTTTCCTCTCTATTTGAGTTGGTCTGTACAAACCAACTACTATACATGATGTTTTAGAGTGTGAATACCTTTCCCATGTGGTTTTCAATCATGTTTACACATTTGGAAGTCAAATATAGAGCAAAGTTTTCTCATCTTACTAGTTGAGAACTATATCATAATCTGCAGACAGTTTCCATCTTTCACATATGTTTATATCCCTGTTTGACCTTCATAACAGGGGTAATTCAAGGTAACATGTTAATTTTTTATCTCTCACTACATAGTGATCAATATATTATTGTGTAGGTTTGGTCTCAAAGGCTAACACTAATGGGGAACACATTCATATGCATACATAGTCATACTTCCTTGTAGACATTCACCTACAGTTAGGTGAAAAAGAGCCTTGCATTATCATGATGATCAAGCACAAAATTTTCAAGGTGGTGATAACTTTTCCAAGTTTAAATAAACATGTTTTAACTATCCAAATAGTTTTAATATTGGTTGTGACAACCAATTCTTGGCACATTGTTGTGTATCCTACATATACACCTACATATGGTCCCAACAGAGGAAAGAACATTGAATATTACGTGTTTGAATTAGTTTGAAGCCTCTTTGAGGTAAAAAAACATGGATATTACCATTGTGACAAGAGTGGAGTCATAAGGTGGAAAACATACTTGAATCCATGCTCATAATTCAATAAAATTACTAAAGGAATTCTTTACCTTAAACTCTTTAAAACAAGGATTCTACCTTACTTTTGATCCTCTCATAGTGGATTATATTGAAGTGTAAACTAGTCTAGTGGTTTCTATCATACATCCCAAGCCTAAGGGTAATTCATTTAAAAATAAAATTTATTTATTGGTCATGAGAAGATAATGAATATTCGTTTCCATTTCAAGTAAAGCTCCACTGTAGAAACTTAGTAATCTACAACATTGTTGAAGCCTTAATGGTCTTATAGTGTAATTTCACATAATGGTAGTAAAAATTGAAATAAAAGTGGTATAATTTAGTTTGATATATTCATAATAACCTCAAGTAATATCAAATCAAGTGAATTCCAACGTTAAGAGGCACATCATCACCTAAAATTCGTCTGCAACATAAAGTGTGTTGATAATGAGACCTAATGGAAGCATACCTTCATACAAGTGACTAAATTTAAATAAATGTGGTAATAATGGCCCAAAAAACATTTTATTAAGTTGAGACACAAGGTCATGACATTGGTAAGCACATATAGGGGTCCCTTTTATTCTCAAAAGGGTATGTACAAGCTGATTGAAGATGATAGTACATGGAGATTGATAGTTTGAAGGTTGACTTGGTATTAGGCATGATATGAATGTATTTTGATATGATATGAGCTCATAGACTTTAATTACAACCTAATACACATGACACATGGATAAATCATATAATTCCATATACAAGAAACCTCTAAAAATTGCCACCTATAGTTAATACAGTCCTTGGACTAGATTGGGAAAATCAGGAAGGAATGGTTTGAAAGGCTAGTAAGAGTAAAAGATGGGGGTTAAAAATTAATATAACCACTCTTATAGTGGTAAATTAATATTCCAAAATTCCCTCAATAATAAAACATCTAAACCTACAATCATAATTCAAGGCTATCATACCCAAACATAGTTTTGTGCATAGTTCTCACAGTCATAGAAGTCTATCTTGAGGTTTTGAGGTGTTAATGACTCTATAAGTGTGATGTAATTATGAAAATTGGTAAAGGTAGTCATCCAAACCTAATTTAACCCTCCATGTAATTATTTTGGTTAGTACAATAGGGGAAGCACCATCTGTTCTATCTCAAATAGAGGGTACTCCCAACCATTTTAGACTACAAGCAAGGAGTGTGAAGGGTAAGAGGAAGATGTTAAGATTATTAGAACACTAAAATAAGGTGTGGAGAGTTTTTTTTGGTATGAAAAAACATGGAAGATATCCTATAGGTAATATAAGCTACATAGGGTGGTTTTAAGTCATGAAAGACAAGTCAGACCTATTAGGCCTAAATTAGGCCTAGAGCCCTAATGTGGTCTCAATACTAGTTCTAAGACCAAATAAACCTCTCTACACATTTTATGACATTTATGGGAAGGTATAAGGTTTTTTAAATCTATTTTAATGTAGATAAATGACATATGTTGGTGAAACATAACCAATTTCACCACAAACATATCTAGAATGCACTCCCAAGCTCGAGAGGCTAACTTCAAGAGTTCCCACTAGTAAAAACACATTGCATGGAGATATAGGGAGCTAGGTGTGGTTGAATGACGTACCAAAATTAATTTTAGTGGCATTTATTTAGGGTTTCAATGTCATTTTCATGAATAATTGCTAACAATATGAAACATTATAAACCCTCTTAAACCCTCAGTTTTGACCCGATTGGAAAGAAATGAGTGGGAATACATCCAAAAGAAGTAATATGATCCAAAAAATTATTATATACTTGCATAAAACTCTCTCAAGATCCTATTATGCCTATTTTTCACACCCCCTAAAATTTTACAAAATTAATACTTTCTGCCATAGAGATGAATCTATCATGAAATTTAAAAATGTGTCAAGGACCTAGTCAATTAATAGTATATTTAAATGCATGTTTTTAATTAAAAATTGATAATAATTAATTTGTGAATTCATGTTCATATTTATGAGTGGTTATGAAAAGAATAGTGTATTAATGAATAAAATATGCATTTATATATCACTTATGATCAGTCATTTTGCTTCTCAGATGGTTTTCATATTATATCTCAACATTTTTAGTTTTGACAACTTAAACAGTTATAAAAATTCTTGGCATGGTTTTCATTGGTAATATGAGGTTGGATTCAAAATAGATCAAAATTATTTTTGAATCAATTATAATGATTTTCCCCTCTTATCTTATTTTTAAATAATTATGAATATTTAGTTAGATTGGATATAATCATTATAGTTAAATATAAGCATGATCATTGTTACAAATTCACTGTTTCATAGATTACCTTCATGTAATATCAGATTTGAAATATAACGGCATGATTTATGTTGGTTTGAATATTTACTATGATTTTTAAATATAGTTATCAAAAGGAGAACTTATTCAAATTTTATTTTGAATATGTCATAAGTGTTTCATTGTTGAAAAGATTCAAGATGTGCTCAAGAGATTTTATCTCATGGTCCTAACCTAAGACCTTTATACTAATTCCTTGGTTACAATCTTCAAATCCTAGTAATTACTCAAATCCATGTTTATAAAAATAAGTTATAAAGCATAAGGATGACATGTTTATTGTGTCCCATTTGGCATAGAAGATTTATATAATGTAGATTAGCTTTTCAGCCTAAGATTTGTTTCATGGGATGTTTTGATGGAATAAGGTGTTATTTTTAAGTTAAGAAATTTATAAACCTTCATCATCACGTATTATTTTCAAAGACCTAATGTGCTTGTCTCAAAGGGGTTAAAATAAATTCAAAGTCTTATCAATAATGTACATGACTTATTTCAAATTCAAATCCACATGGCGTAAGATGCTAAGTTGGTATATGTTAAGTGATTGATGGACATCATGGCATGGTGAATTAGCATAAACATTTAATGTAAAATCATACTCATGAAGTTTTGAGATATGCCAAAGATTTAGCAACAAGGTAGAGTTAATTCAGATCATGTTTGCCTCAAATGATGGAAGTTGGTTATGAGTTAGTATGAATAATTAGTAATGACTAAGTTTGGTTGTGTCAATAGCAAAGATAATAGGATCACTAAAGTACACTCTAGTTTTGATGAGCCAATAAGAAGAAAGCATCTAGTTGAGTTGGATATGGAAGAGGGTACCATAAATAAGTAGGTAAATTTTCTTCATTTTTTTTTCATTTTTGAAAGCTTTTCATTGAAGTGGAGCTCTGGCTAGTTGCTTTTCAAGTTATAGAGAAAGATTTGTTGAAGACTTCCGGTAAAAAGATTTCAAAAGTGCATTACTAGGTATGATTCCTATAGTTTTGGATAAAATTATAAAATATTCATGGTAGTTTAGAAAAGATTAAAATTACATGAAAGAAATGATTTTATTAGTTGCATTAAAGAAGTGAGTTCCATTAAAGGTTTAAATTAATTTTAAATGGTTGGATATGTTCCATGATGAAAGACAAGCTCTGGTATAAGATGATTTTATAAATATATTTGCATGTTAGTGTTTTGAAGGTTTCTATTAATATTTGAATTATATAGTGTTGAATTTGTGTGTAGTATACACAGGTTCAAATCAATTTCCATTGAGATTTCAGTTTATGAATGAGATATAGTATGTCGTTATAGTGGGAGTTCTGTTTCGGACCTTGAATTTTTGAGAATGGCTTAGGATGTTTGATTCTATGAATATATGATCAAAAGGTTTCCCATATGTGTTAATACTCTGAAGATGAATAGTTGCTTAGTTTTAATATCTTTTCTCATGCACTGATAATGATAAATATTGGTTCTCTTTTTATATATACCTAGTCTTTTATAGAGTTGATTGTATTCAAAACTGGGTGCTTGGCAATTTTAAAGTTGTTGGAATCTATGGGTTTTCAGTGCATGATATAAATGGTTCTAAAATTTAGTTTTGTGTCAAAGATTTTATTAAAGTCATTAGAAGAAAGGGATTATGCTTCATGCATATCCAAATTTAAATCCTAATAGGGTGGTCACATACATATTATGAAATAAAGATTATCAAGTTGAAACAAAGCAAGTTTTTTTGGCCAATTTTCTAGATTGTTGACTTCTTTAAAATTTTGGAAATAATTTTTCCTTTATGATTTTGTGGATATTCATATATGGATTGATATGAATATTTGATAGTTTCTAAAATAGCTTCAAAAGGGTTTTTTGGAGTCTTAGTTTTATGGATAAACTTTCTACATCTCTATGTATAATATTTAAAGAACTACGATGCATGCATATTATGAAGGATTTAGAAGTGTCAAGGTTCTAATGTAAATAATAAAAAATTATTTTTGGTTTTGGTTATTTATTCATAAGTCATTTATCTTGTATGTCATGATTATCTTAGAAAAATTTAAAGGATTTTGGGTTCATGAGGTTTTGGTTATTTTCAAGAAACTCGAGTTTCTGTTTCCTAGAGGTAGTTTTTATTTGTTTAGGAAGATTGGTTTTACATAGATGATATTTTAAAGGATACAGTCATCTATTATGCAAAATATATGCTAGGAAATTATCAATATATATATATATATATATATATATATATATATATATATGGTTTATCTATGATCATAAGTCTCATCTATCATTTTCAGTCATAAGTATTGACTCTAAAAGAGGATTGAGTAAAGTAAGAAGATTTTGTTGAATTTACATCTCAAAATTGAAGTCATGTGTTTCATTTTAAAATTAGATATTTAAATTATATTTCCTTAAAAATTTAGTTGTCTCTCAGTTTATTTGATGAGGATTGAGGTTTTATTGAGATATATCAAGATATTTTGAAATAAAATTATGTCCTTATAATTTTATTTTTTGAGATTTTAGTTGATTTAAGTGACATTTGTTGATGGATCAGTCAAGTATTTTAAGTAATGTCAGATACTTGGTACATTTAGTTTGTTTGAGACATGGCTTTGTATTGAGATCAGTTATATTTTATTCTAGATAGACATATGTTGATTTTTAGTCTTAAATTTTGATATGTTTTAGATTATTTCAAAATGTCTAGATGGTACCAGCCTAGGTCAACTAGGAGTAATAATGATATGGGTTAGGGAAATTTTTTTGGTAATAATGTAAATAAGATAAATCCCAATAGCAACATTCCTAGGGGTGGTTTCTATGTTAGAAAATTTGACCCTAAGTTCCATAGAGGTACTAAGATGTTTATACATTTTGTTATCTCAGATCCCAAATTCTGGAATCTCCTTAATAACCTACCTTTAAATCCAACAAATCATAGAGGAAATAGAGAGGTTTTTAAAATTTTAGGTTCAAAGCTATAACTCCCTCACAAATTATTTATTCCCACCATTTATAAAATAACCCATAGCACCCATCCATGTAGTCTCCTGAAAGAGTGTAGCCAACTATTAAACATAATCCTACCAACCAAGTTACCCAATTTGATGTTGAAGTTGCCTATGCTAAAAACTATGTTAATCTTTCTCTTCCTTCAGTTTCCAATGAACCTTCATCTTCTCATAGGGAGCCTATTTTTAGAAGCAAGAGGTTGGGTTTTACATCTTCACATAGTGAACCCATCATGAGATGTAGGAAGTTGAGCTTGGATAAATTTGTTTGAGTTGGCAAAAATAGAACATCTAAAATTCACCCTTCCACTTCAAAAAAGAGATCAAAAATTTAGAATGGTATAGATTCGCCTATTGAATTCAGAGTGCTGAAGTAAATCAAGTTAGAAATTGATGATGATACAAGTGGTTCTAAAATGAAAATCATGTAGTTTCTTGCAATAGAAATGGAATATAATTTGTATGTTAATGCCCAAGATAAATCAGTGATTGAACTACATTTGGATTCAAATGATTATTAGACATCTATGGGATAAACTTTATTTTCAGTTGAAATTTTTATAGGATATAACTTTATGCTTTTAGTTTGATACTTTACTTCAGATTTTGGTATTTTTTATGATAATCTTCTAGAAGTATAGCAGACTTTATATATATATATATATATATATATATATATATATATATATATATATATATATAAGTTAATTTTAGACATGTATTATAGTTTAATATAAATATACTTTTATTAATCTTTGACTTATATATTTTATGATTGATATATGTATTCTATTTTATTAATAATTGATGAGGATCCCCACCCATTAAGATTAGTACCCGATCTATATTTAAAAACTTGACCAATTAAGACTTGTAAAGTCTTAATTAAATATATCCTTAAGTAATAACTGTTTTATAATTAATTGACTTTAAAATTCAATTAGTTAACATAAACTAATAATTAATTAAAGTTATTTATAACTTATTTTTTAACTAATTTTAGAGCATAAAAGGAAATCAAAGATTCATTAGAAGATAGAAGAACAACATAGGTATTGGAGACTTGTACATTTTGTGAAGTCAATCAGTCATCTCTCTTCTTTTTATGCAACTTCTTTAACATAGTATGAATTTTGTAGATAGACCCAATGGTAGTTTATCTGATGGTTAAGTAATTACTTAAGCAACACATGTAGATCTAGTTTTTATTATTATTTATGATAGTTTATCTGAAGATTGCCAAGTTTAACATCTTTTGATGATTGTTATTTGCAATCTTATGTGCATATTCCAAGTATTCAACTTGAATAATGATGAACATTTTGATATTTTGTGACATTTAATTAATCTATTTTGATTATAAAATTGTCACTCAAGTTATTATAAATAAATAAGTTGCTTTTCTCTATAAAATCTATATTTTCTACTAAGATGACTCTGCTTTGAGACTCGCACTCTTTATTATACTTTATATTGACTCTAATTTTAATATAGTTTTATCTTTTAGATTCTCTTAATTTAATTTTTTTATTTTTATTTTTTAGTTTATATTTATCCTTTATATGTTCTATTTTAGTTCTTTAATTTGCTTCTTAAATTAATAATTTGTTCTCTTTATTAAATTAAATAGTATAATAGATCATTATTTTGATTAGTTCTTTTCTCATATTTATGTTATAGTTTTAGGTTCTTGTTGGTTATTAGTCTTAGTCATATATTAAATTCTAATCTTATTTATATTTTAAATTATAGTTTTATTTCTATTTTAATATTAGACTTATTTTTTTATTTACTAGTTGATTCATAGATAGATTAATTTCAGTCTAAGTTTAGTCTTAGATTAGTTTATTTGATCTTTAGTCCTTGGTATTTTTATTATTTAAGGTTGTTTCTTAGTTTAGACTTAGTTGTTTTAAATATTTTATTGTCCATTTCTTAACTTAGTTATTTTATGTTATCTTTTCTTTAAGTTAGTTTGTTAGTTGTTATTTGTTTTGTTTCTTGTGTTTGCTTTGCTTGATTGAATAATTATTTATCTTATCTCAAATCTATTTCTTATATTTTTGGTTTGTCTTTTTGAGGTTAACTTGGAGAATATATATATATATATATATATATATATATATATATATATATATATATATATATATATATATATATATATATATATATCAGGTAATATCTTACTTCTTGCTATAATATTCTCCAAGTCAATCTCAAAAAGACAAACTAATATATATATATATATATATATATATATATATATATTGAATTAGATTTCTATTCTTCAAGAGATTATCTAATTCATAAGTTTATTCTGTCAGATAGAATAGATTTTATATATATATATATATATATATATATATATATATATATATATATATATATATATATATATATATATATATATATATATATATTGAATTAGATTTCTATTCTTCAAGAGATTATTTAATTCATAAGTTTATTCTATCAGACAGAATAGATTACAGATTCTTATTTAAATTGATTTATGATTTGATAAATTGGGTTTATGATTGTTATAATATAATATGTTACATGACTTATTGATTATTTCTCAGAACTTAAAAAAAAGATCTCAAATATTTAAGATTGTAGTTGAATCTTTAAAACTCCATGATTAAACTAATATGATTCCACTTTAACCTTCATGATATGCAAAGGATTGATTCATTGATGGTACAATTTCCATCATCAACAAATTTGGTAACTCCACTACGAAAAACATTTAAAAATCTAATTTATTTTAAGTTTTTGTTTTCTTCTTGCTCATGGTACTTTGAGGAAAATAGTCTCATATTATTCAACCTTTGATAGATATTGAGGATGATCAATTTGATGTTGTTTTCAATATAACATGTTATCCATGGCATAATCATTTTGAAAATCTTCATCAAGTCATTCAAGTCATAAATCAAAAAGAATAAATTACAGAATTTAAGATTAATTGGTATTTTAATCTTATGTGTTAGACTCAATGAGATCTTCTTAATTCAAATAGAAGAATTAGGGAAGATAGAGCTAGAGTTTTATCTGTTAATTCTAGGCCTAGAACTCATTTTTTAAATTCTTTTCCATTCGATGAATTTATTTTTCCTTCTAAAACTATTGTTACAAATTTAAAATTAAATCAAGTGGATCAAGTTTAAAATAATTAATCTGCTTAGGTAAAAATTATTGAAACTTCCAATGGAAAAATAACCATAAGTTTAAGTAAAACAGAGAATATAGGATCAAATTCACAGATTAAAAAATAATAGAGAACAAGATGATCTCACTGAAGGTGAAGATGAAGAATTTCAAGTAGAACAATAGATAGTTGTAACTTCATGGATTTATGAAAATATAATTAACATTTAGTGTTAAGCATGGGATATACTGAGAGGGGAGTGAATCAGTATATCATATATCTTATAAAAATTTCCCTTAACCAAATTCCACTTAATCAAACATTCAAGATATGTAATAAAACTCAAACAATAAACACCACACAAGATAGAGAGAGACACCAGATATAACATGGAAACACAATGTGGGAAAAACTATGGAGAACAATCTCAAGTATATGAATGAGCACCAACTCAAACAATATTTACTGAGCACCAACTCAAACAATATTCACAAGCACCAACTTGTAGGAGCACCAACCCCTTTGCTAAGTACCAACCCCTTTGTCGAGCACCAACCTAGAAATAATTCATGAGCACCAACCCACAAGAACACCAATCCCTTTGTCGAGTGCCAACCCAACAATAATTCATGAGTACCAACCCCTTTGTCGAGCACCAACCCAGCAACAATTCATAAGCACCAACCCACAAGAGCACCAACCCCTTTGTGTATACCACACACCTATCTCTCAATTTTGTTATCTCAACAAATGATAGTTCATTACAACATCTCTTTCCTCTCTCTCACCTTTGCTCTTCTAAGCTAGATATGAAAAATACAAATCATATTCATCTCTCACAATTTCTCTTCTAAGCTAGATATTACAATATCAAATCAACCTCTATATTCCATATTACAAATGGCTTCTCAAGCCTTTATTTATAGCTTTTCAAATGACCTTTGGCATTCCTCCTTTGTGACCCTTCAATCCTCATGGAAAATGGTGCCAAACTTGTATGACCCTTCATATTCTTGCCTTTGAAAAGTCATGTGGTGACCCTTCATGACCAAAAACATCCTTCCCACTTTTGTCTTTATCTTGGTGACTTTTCATATTCCTCAAAGTGTCCCTTCATGATAAATTGTGCCCTTCCTATTTTATCTTCACTTGGTGACTCTTGGAATTCCCCAAGATGACTCTTCATGGGAAAATGTGTCCCATCCTTCTTTTGTCTTTACCCCATGGCTCTTTGACTTCTCCATGGGCCCTTCTTTTATCTCATATGTAACCAAAAATATATTCGTTAATATTAAATAAATATTAACTCACATTAGCCAAGATATATCTATTACAAAAAACATTAAATGCAATGGGGCCTTTATCACCAATAATGCTAGACCTTTGACATCAATGACAATATTTCCAACAATCTCCCCCTTTGTCATTGATGGCAACCTCAATGTTGAAACTGCCACATCCTGTCACCTACACATACTATCATCTAAAAATATACATTAACTCCCCCTTATTGTAGCAACCTGTCCCTATTCCTTGTACCCATTTTTGCACCTGTACCTATTATTCTCCCCCTTTGACATTAATGGAAAAGGGCCTACTTGGAGCTAACACTTAGCTCCCCCTCAACTGATGTTGAACCTCAATGGCAAGAAGTAATAGAAATTACTCCCAACTCCTCTTGCAGATATTTGAATGTGTCCTTTGATCATGCCTTTGAGAAGATATCTGACAATACATATACATTATTCCATGTACTTTGAGCATCTATAATCAACTCATTTGAATATTTTCTTCTAATCTCACAACCTTTAGCATGAAACTTTAATGTGTATCCTTGATCACATATTTGACTAACACTCAATAGATTATGCTTAAGACCTTTTACATACAAAACATTCTTAGTCTTAGTTCTACCATAATCCAAACTCAAAGTACCTTTTCCAGCTATCTTAGCAGTGGTTTTATCTCTGAATGTCACTGTACCACCATTGATCTTCTTTAGAGTTATGAACTTAATTTTATCTTTAGTCATATGCCTTAAACATCTACTATCAATTAACCATGGCTGATCTTTATCTCTTACATGCAGGGCTGTCTGAACCATCATAGAATCTTGAGGTTGTTTCTTTTGCCATGAACATGTCTGAACCTTCTTCTTGATGAATGGAGATTTAAAACTCTAATCCTTCTTGACTAACTCAAACATGCTTCTACAATATTGAGCTATGTGTCCAAATTTTTTGCACTTGTAGCATACTATGGTATCTTCATCAAAGCTTGATAGAGGAGCAAAAGAGTTGTGGCTTCTACTTGACTCTACTTGACTTTCCTTCTCCTTATTTCTAAAATTGTTAGCTCTTTTTCTACATTATAATTTCTTGTGACCATATCCATTACAATAAAAATAATAACCATATAAATAAGACCTTTTTGTATATTTATGACCTTATTGTCTTTTGTAGCTTTGTTCTCTCCAACCTTCTTTGTTTGAAATGTCCTCTATATTTTTCACTTCTCCCCTTTTTGTTTCCTCTTTTGTAAGAGCTTCAACATAGCTCTTTTTCTTTTCAAAATTGATTCCTGTCTTATCTGAATTTGCTTTTTGAGTTTCCAATTTCTTATTCAGCATGTTAGTGCTATCCTCAAATTTTGAATCACTAACTACTTTATCATTGACTGCTTTCTCAATATCTTCTTTTAAAGAGGCAATTTCAATAACATACCTTTGACATTCTTTTCTTGTTATTACCAATTGTGTTGTGAGATCTTCTTCATTCTTCTTGGCTTCTTTAGAGTGTTCTTGTAGATCTTCAATCATTTTCTTTGACTCTTGTTCATTTTTTTCGATCTGGCACTTTAATATTCAATTATTCTTCTGAACAGCTTCTAACTCTTCAAGGGCACAAATGAGTTCTCCTTCCATATTCACTTCAGCTTCAACCTTCTCTTCTTCTTGAACATCTTCATGTATGGCCATGAATAGAATCTCTTCTTCTTCTGAATCACTGACTCCACTATCTTTGACTAAGCAAGGATCCTTAGAATATAGGGTCTTCTTCTCAAATCCCTTCTTAGATTTGCCTTTGAAATTCTTCTTATATGTAGGCTTTTCTTCTTCATCATCATTACCCTTATTGGGCATCTAGCTAAAAAATGTCCAATCTTTCCACAATTAAAATATTTAAAAGGTAATTTTTCTTGATATTTGCCTATTCCCCTTTTCAACTTGTGAATGAAAAGTGCTCCGTTGTCATCTTCATCATCACTAGAACTATCACATGATTCTTGAATCTTAACTTTCTCTTTCTTTGATGTCTTGAAAGTTGCTTCTCTCTTTGAGGGTTTATTTTGTTCTATCCACATCTCATATGCTGTGAGAATACCATGAAGCTCATCCATCTTTAACTTTCCTAAATTCTTCATCTCCTCGATTGTCGAAACCTTTGCATCATATCTCATTGGTAGAGATCTCAAAACCTTTTGAACCACCGTTGACTCTTCCAACATTTCTCCAAGACCTTGAATTTGATTTATGATTTGATCAACTCATAAAAGATAACTTGATATATCTTCTTCTTCTTCCATCTTCAAACTTTCAAATTGCCTTCTAAAAGTCTAAAGCTTAGCTTGTTGAACCTTTCCATCACCTTTGTAATATTCTCAAGTTTTACCCAAGTTTCATGAGAAGATTTACATTGCATAACTTTAACAAATTTAGATTCACATAAACCACATAAAATAGAATTTAAATCTTTCGCATTACATTCACTTTCCTTCTTTTCTACTGGAGTAATTGTAGATGTTTGTGGCTCTTCATATTCCTCCACCACTACTTTCCATATGTCAAATCTAAGGGCCATCAAATAAACCTTCATTCTCATGCTCCAAAAAGCATAATTCATCCCATCAAACAAAGTTGCCTTATTTTTAGAAAATATTTCCTATGACCCAGCCATCGTGCTTTCTCAATCTACCTTCAAGCTGTAAAACTTTTCAAAAAGGAACCTGCTCTGATACCAATTGTTAAGCATAGGATATACTAAGAGGGGGGTGAATTAGTATATCATATATCTTATAAAAATTTCCCTTAACTAGATTCCACTTAATCAAACATTCAAGATATGCAATAAAAATCAAACAATAAACACCACACAAGATAGAGAGAGACACCAAATATAACGTGGAAACCCAATGTGGAAAAAACCATAGAGAAAAATCTCAAGTATATGAATGAGCACCAACCCAAACAATATTCACAAGAACCAACTTATAGGAGCACCAACCTCTTTGTTGAGCACCAACCCAGTAATGATTCGTGAACACCAACCCACAGGAGTACCAACCCCTTTGCCGAGCACTAACCTAGCAATAATTCATGAGCACTAACCCACAAGAGCACCAACCCATATGAGCACCAACCTCTTTGTGTATACCACACACCTATCTCTCAATGTTTCTATCTCAATAAATGATAGTTCATTACATCTCTTTCCTCTATCTCACCTTTTCTCTTCTAAGCTAGATATAACAAATAAAAATCATATTCATCTCTCACAATTTCTCTTCTAAGCTAGATATTACAATATCAAATCAACCTCTATATTCCATATTAAAAATGGCTTCTCAAGCCTTTATTTATATATTTCCAAATGACCTTTGGCCTTCCCCCTTTGTGACCCTTCAATCCTCATGGAAAATGGCACCAAAATTGTATGACCCTTCATATTCTTGCCTTTGAAAAGTCATGTGATGACCCTTCATGACCAAAAACGTCTTTCCCACTTTTGTCCTTATGTTGGTGACTTTTCATATTCCTCAAAGTGTCCCTTCATGAGAAATTATTTCCTTCCTCTTTTGTCTTCACTTGGTGACTCTTGGAATTCCCCAATATGACTCTTCATGGGAAAATGCGTCCCATCCTTCTTTTGTCTTTACCCCGTGGCTCTTTGACTTCTCTGTAGGCCCTTATTTTGTCTCATATGCAACCAAAAATATATTTATTAATATTAAATAAATATTAACTCACATTAGCCAAGATATATCTATTACAAATGACATTAAATGTAATGGGGCCTTTATCACCAATAATGCTAGACCTTTGAAATCAATGACAATATTTCCAACATTTGGTCCTCCTAGAGAATCTTGGGAAGATCATTTAAAATATTTTAAATTAGTTTGTGCTACTCTTAGAATAACAAGTAAAAAATTGCTTAAGAGTTTTTGCCTAGACACTTGAAAGAAAAGCTTATCAAGCATTTATTAGTCTGCCTACCAAAGTTATTGATACATAGAAGGATATTGAAGATTGACCAGAGTTATCTTTTGGAAAATCTAAAGAAGATTTTGATCTAGTCAATGACCTTATAAATTATTTTTTTAATCCCAAGGAGACCATTTATAATTTCATTACTAGGTTCACTAAGCTACATCAAAAGATCCCTCATGATCTTAGACCTTCTAAAAAGTTATGTAGACTTTATCTTTGTAATGTCTTAACTTTAAAATATAAAATGACTCTAGAAGATAGATATATTATAGAATATATTAAAATTATAGCATTTTGTACTGAATATGAAAATAAACTTTAACACATTGGGTTTAAAGAAATATCTTCTATAAGTTTAAATTTAGATAATTTTGAAATTTTAAAGGCTATACAAAGTCTAGGTAATAAGTTGGATGTTATTAAAATATAGCTAAATGATAAACCTTCTTCCTCAAATAAAAATAATAAAGAAGATAAAATTGAAGAAATTACTTATTACTATAACGTTTGTGAACTAGATCATAATCTAGATTCATGTTTTACTATTCTTAAGTTCAAGAAATTTTTTTAAGGAAAAGATCTAAAATCTGAAGATCTAGTATACAATATAAACACTTTTGATGATCCATCAGAAAATGATAATGCTTATATTTTGAATACTATAAATATGGATTATAGTTCTCAAAATAATAAAATAGCAAATGATAAAACTTCTTCTAATAATAAAAGAAAAATAGTTCAAAATAATGCCAATAATCTAACTAATAATGTTACATAAAATATTCCTTTTTCAATTGGCTATAATAATAGCCAATATAAACATTATAAGCTTAATTTTTTTTGACAAAATGATGCTAAAAATTATGACATAATTGATGATTTGTCAACAATTAAAGTTGGATTCTCTTTACTATAAGCAACTAGTCTTCCAGAGTAGTTTGATAAGATTAATGAGGTTTTTAAGAATCTTAAAGCTAACTTAGACTTAAATAAAAAGATAATAATGAACATATTTATGCCCAACATTATGATCCTCCTACTGATTACATTCCTCCTTTTTATGTTATGGTTAAGGTTGCTAACAAGATAATTCATAATTATATCTTGGATATAAGTGCCTCAAATAATATAATACATAAATACATTACAAATCAGTTAGGTATATCTTATGAAATGGATAATAGAAAACTTACTAATTTTGATTCTAGACAAACTAAGAGTTATGGTAAGTTTCGTGACATAGTCATTAAAATTACACAAGATGAAAGAATTATATGCATGACTAATATCTAAGTATTATATATTCTTAGTGATTATATGATGTTATTAAGAAAAAATTGGTGTAAAGCAAATGAATCTTTTATTGGGAAAGATATAACAGAGTTCCTATTAACAATGAAATTGCTTTCATAAATAGAGAAGATTGTTCTAGTAGAATTATTGAGTCACCTTCTTTAAATATTTCTTATGTTGAAACTATAATTGGGACATATGAATTGATAAATTTAGATGAACCAAAAAATCAACATGAAAAATTATTTGAAAAGAACATTTTATGATCACTTGATTTTGATGGAGCTTGTTCTCAACAAGGTAATGGTGCTAGGATTTGTCTAATTTCTCTTATAGGTAAATTTTTTCCTTATGCCTTTAAATTATCTTTTAATAATACTAATAATAAAGTATAATTTGAAGAATTATGTTTAAGATTGGAAAAGGGCATAAAACTTAAAATTAAACATTTAAAATTTTTTGGGGATTCATAATTAGTTGTTAGATAAGTTCATAAGATTTATAAGACTAATCAAACTCATATATACTGTTACACACAAAAATTTTGGTTATTACTTGAAAATTTTGAAGCTTTTAACATCATGCATATTATTAGAGAATACAATGTTAGAGATGATAAACTTGTTATTTTTATAGCTAATATAACTTTGAGTGAGACTGAACCTATTCTAGACTTCTCTTTTGCTAAATTTTTTGTCCTAAAATTCTTGATTTAAATGATAATTGACCTGCGTTTAGTTGTGATGAACATATAGATTCTTTAATTAAAGGCAATTATTTTGATCATGATGATTATGTACTAAATTTTAGAGATTATTTACAATTAATTACTAACAAATTGCCTATTGGTTTAGTGAGTTTGGAATCAATGTTCATGCCCAATGATCAACCTAAAATTTCTAGAATAGAAAAACCATCAAGGAGAATCATAGGTGAGACTATTCTTATTAATTTAGGCACTAAAAAAGATCTAAAATATGTCTATTTAGGAAATTAGATTACTATAAATGAGAAAGTTAAATTCATTAATTATTTAAAAAATTCATTGATGTTTTTGCCTAGTCATATAAAGATCTTAAAGGTTATAATACTAAAATTATTAGACATGACATACATGTTAAGCCTAGTATTAAATCTATTAGGTAGAAAATGTGAATAATCATCCCTTTATTATAAGACACCATTAACAAAGAGATGGATAAGATGATTGATGTTGGTGTCATTTTTTATGTAACATATTCAGAATGGGTAGCTAATCTAGTTCTGATTAGGAATAAAACTAGTGGCATTAGGCTATGTGTTGATTTTAGAGATCTAAATAGATCTAGTCTTAAGGATATTTTCCCTCTAATAAGTATAGATCATATTTTATAGTAAATTATAGGATAAAAAATAATGTCTTTATTAGATATATTTTCTAGATATAATCAATTTTTTGTAAATTGTGAAGATATACATACAACTACTTTTACTACTTGTAGAGATACTTTCACTATATAATAGAATGCCTTTTGGATTAATGAATGTAGGAGCTAATTTTTAGAGAGCTATACATGTTGACTTTTATAATTTGAATGGCATTGTTATTTAGGTTTATTTATATGATCTCACCATGCATTCAAAAAGAAGGAAAAAATATTTAGACCATCTTCATGAAGTATTCACAAGATGTAGAAAATTTAGCATTTCTTTGAATCCAAAGAAATTAGTTTTTAGTGTTACCAAGGGTAAGTTGTTAGGACACATAATCTCAAAAGATGGCATTTCTATTGATCTCAAACATGTTAAATCTATTAATTAACTACCTCCTTCCAAAGATCAATCTAGTTTGAGGTATTTATTTGGTAAGATAACTATTTTTAAGAAATTCATTTCAGATTTTGCTGACAAATCTAATCTATTGTAAATGTTGTTTAAGAAAGATAAGATATATAATTGAGATGAGAGTGTTGAGTTAGCTTTTAATTATGTTAAAAATGTCATTACAAGTGCTTCTCTTCTTATGAAACCTGATTAGAAGAAATCATTCATTATTTAAGTTAATGCTACAGAAAAAGCCATTGGAGATGTAATAACTCAATAATTTGAAAATAATGAAGAAAAACCAATTGATTACATGAGCCAAGTTTTAAAAGATACAAAAACTAGGTATCCCTTTATTGAGAAATTCATTTTCTCATTATTTTCCTCTTTGATTCAATTTCAATATTTATTGATAGGAAATAAAGTTTTTGTGTGATCTAATATGTCTATTTTGTCATATCTTTTAAAACAACCAATCATTCAGGGAAGTCTTGCTAAGTGAATTTTATGCATTCAAGAGTTTGGTCTTGAATTCAAAACTTTAAAAATAATTAAAGTTAATGAATTATAAAAACACTTATCTGAAAATGCTTCTTCAGACATTAATGACTTAGTTTTGTTAGTTGATGAAAATTTAAATTCAAAGCCACATTTAAAGATCATGAAGATTACTAATTCTTCTAAAAAATTTAAGTTTAGTTTTGAGATAAATTAATGAGATTATTTGTTGGATGAAGATGATTGGTACCACGATTTAGTTTTTTATTTTCAAAATCAAGCCTATCGTAATAACCTAGATAAAAATAAAAGATGTTCCTTATGATTAAAAGCTTTAAAGTTTTATTTGTTAAAATAAATTCTATTTTATCGTAATAGAGATGGAGTTTTGTTGAGATGTTTTACACATGATCAAACACAAAAAAATTTATAAGTTGTCATGAAGGAAATTGTGGTGGACATTATGTTGTGAAAATAGTCACTTATAAGATTTTAAGAGTAGGTTATTATTGGTCTACTCTATTTTAGGATGCTTATAAATTAGTTCATTCTTGCATGTCTTATTAATTGTTTGTTGAAAGAGATAAATTACCTACAATGCCTTTAAACCCTATTATTCTTAAAAAATATTTTATAAAATGGGGCATTGACGTTGTTTCAGATATTCACCCACCTTCATCTGTAGGTCATAGATATATTTTAACAACCATGGATTATTTCAGTAAGTGGTATGAAGCCAAGGCACTTGAGAGTTCAATAATATGTGAAGTGATCTCCTTTTTAGAAAATTAGTTTTTTTCTAGATTTGGAGTCTCTTAAAAAATTATTTCAAATAATGGACCTCAGTTTGTTTCTAATAAATTTCTAATTTTCTTTAGAAAATACTCAATTATATCTAGTCATTCATCTAAGTATGATCCTCAAGGTAATGGACAAGCTGAGTTCATGAATAAAAATATGATTTCAATTATGAAAAAATTAGTTTGTGATAATAAAATAAATTAGCATCTCTAATGTTTTGAAGCTTTATGAGTTGATAAGACTATTGGTAAGGTATCAACTGGTTATTTACATTTTATGTTATCATATGGATTAAAGGCTACCTTGCCAATAAAACTTCATATTTCTTTAGCTAAGACTACTTTACAATACGTAGCTAAAGATACAAATTTAATTAAATAAAAATTACATGATTTAGTAGCTCATGATGAATCTAAAGTGACAACATTGCAAAAATTAGAAAGATCTAAGCAAACATTAAAAAAGTGTTTCGATAAAAGAGTTTTTAAATAAAAGTTTAATGTTGGAGATTTAGTCTTATATTGGGATAAAGCCCATGAGAATCTTGAAAAATATCAAAAGTTTGATTCATTATGGCTTGGGCCTTATAGAATTGCCACAGTTCTTGAAAATAATGTTTTTTATTTAAAAGATCTTGAAGGAAATTAGCTATGTTACTCAATTAATGATCATCATTTGAAATTGTTTCATGATTAGTTACTTTTTAGTTTGTTTGATGCTTTGTTTTCTACTTTGTTTTTGGTTTGATTTATTTTCTACTTTCTTTTTGGTTTGTTATTCCTTTTGTTTATTGTTTTCATTTCCTATTTTTGTTCTTGTTTCTATGTTGTCTTGTTGCTTTACATTTGAAAATATCAATGAAATTTTTAAATGGAAAAATGTCACATTATGAAGGAAGAATACAAAGAAGATGCAATTTTCTATAAGTATCATTTCATTTTTAGAAGTTACTCTTACGATTCAATTTTCGTAATAAATGACTAATATATGTTGAGTTGTATTTGGTTGTTAAAGTATTACTTCATTTTAAAATTTTGTACTTAAATAATTTGTATTAGGTTGTGCATCCAGTCTGAACATCCTTGTTATATCATTCTATTTCTTCATGTCATGTTAGTCAAACAATCCACCGCTTGCTGAAATTCATTATTTAAAGGGTTATTGTTTAGCTATTTGAGAAATGATTTACTTAAATCACACTCTCAAGATTATGTCTTTATCAATAGGTAATTTATTTCTACTTAATTTCATTACATAAAAATGGCTAATAAGGTCGTTAGTGTTATGCCTGTTTTTCACACCTCAATTTTTTCAAAATTAATATTATTTGCCATAGATATGACTCTGTCATGAAATTTAAAACTGTGTCAGGGACACAGTCAATTAATAATATATTTAAATATATGTTTTTAATTATAAATTGATAATGATAAATTAATGAATTCATATTTATATTTTTGAGTGGTTTTGAAAAGTATAGTGGATTAATGATTAAAATGTGCATTTATATATCACTTGTAATCAATTATTTTGATTCTCAGATGGTTTTTAGATTATATCTCAAGATTTTTCATTTTGACAACTTGAATATTTATAACAATTTTTGGCATGATTTTCATTGGTAATATGAGGTTGGATTCAGAACATATCAAAATGTTTTTTGAATTAGTTAGAATGATTTTCCCATCTCAACTTATTTTCAAAGCATTATGAATATTCAATTAGATTGGATATAATCATTGTATTTAAATATAAGCATGGTCATTGTTACAAATTCAATGTTTCATAGATTATCTTTATGCAATATCCAATTTGCAATACAATGGCATGATTTATGTTGGTTTGAATTCTTACTATGAGTTTTGAATATAGTTATCAAAAAGAGAACTTATTCAAATTTTATTTTGAATTTGTCATAAGTGTTTCATTGTTTAAAAGGTTTAGGATGTGCTCAAGAGATTTTATCTCATGGTCCTAATCTAAGACCTTTATCTTAAGTCCTTTGTTACAATCTTCAAATCCTAGTAATTACTCCAATCTATGTTTTGAAACATAAGTCCTGAAGCATAAGGATGGTATGTTTATTGTGTCCCATTTGGCATAAAATATTTATATTATGTAGATTAACTTGTTGACCTAAGATTTGTTTATTGGGATGTTTTGATGGCACAAGGTGTTGTTTTGAAGTTAAGACATTTCTAAACCTTCATCATCAAGTATATTTTTCAAATACCTAATTTGCTTATCTCAAGGGGGTTAAAATAAATTCAAAGTATTATCAATAATGTGCATGACTTGTTTTGAATTTGAATCTGCATGACATAAGATGCCAAGTTGTTAGATATTATGTTACTGATGGACATCATGGTATGGTGAATTGGCATAAAAATTTAATGTGAAAGCATATTCATGAAATTTCAAGATATGCCAATGATTTGGCAGCAAGGTAGAGTTAATGCAGATCACATCTACCTTGAATGATGGAAGTTGGTTATGATTTAGTATGAAAAATTAGTAATGACTAAGTTTGGTTATGTCAATAACAAAGATAGTAGGATCACTAAAGTAAACTCTAGTTTTGACGAGATAATAGGAAGTAAGCATCTAGTCAAGTTGGTTATGGTGGAGGGTGGTAAAAATAAGTAGGTCACTTTTATCTATTTTTTATCATTTTAAAAAGCTTATCATGTAAGTGAAGCTCTGGCTAGGTTATTTTGAGTTTTAGAGAAGGATTTGTTAAGGACTTCAGGTAAAAAGATTTCAAAGGTGAATTACTAGGTATGATTCCTAGAGTTTTGGATAAAATTAGAAAATATTCATGGTAGTTTAAAAAAGATTGTAGTTACATGAAATAAATGATTTTATTAGTTACATGAAAGAAGTGATTTCTAGTTTTCATGGATATTCATTAAAGTTTTGAATTACTTTTGAATGGTTGGTTGTGTTAAATGGTGAAAGATGAGCTCTGATATAAGATGATTTTATAAATTTATTTATATGTTAGTGTTTTAAAGGTTTCTATTGATATTCAAATTATATAATGTTGAATTTTTGTGTAGTATACGTAGTCTCAAACAAATTTTCATTGATATTTCAGTTTATAAATGAGATACAGTATGCCATTACAGTGGGAGTTTTGTTTCAGACCTTGAGTTTTTGAGAATGGCTTGGCTTGTTTAATTCTATGAATATATGATTAAAAGGTTTCCCATGTGCATTAATACTCTGAAGATAAATAGTTTCTCAATTTAAATATATTTTGTCATGCATTGATAATGACAAAGACTGGTTCTCATTTTTTATATACCTATTCTTTTATAGAGGTAATTGTATTCAAAACTGGTGCTTGGTAATTTTAAAGTTGTTATAATCTATGGGTTTTTAGTACATGATATAAATGGTTCCAAAATTAAGTTTTATGTCAAAGGTTTTATTAAAGTCACTAGAAGAAAGGGATTATGGTGAATGTGTATCCAGTTTTAAATCTTGATAGGATGGTCACATACATATTATGAAATAAATATTATCAAGTTGAAACAAAGCAAGTTTTTCTAGTCAATTTTCTATATTTGTTGGGTTCTTTCAAATTTTCAAATTAGTTTCTAAATGATGATTTTGTGGATATGCATGCATGGATTGAGATGAATATTTGATAGTTTTTGAAATAGATTTAAAATGGTTTTGTTAGAGTCTGATTTTTATGGATAAAATTTATACATCTCTATGTATAATATCTGAAGAAACATGGTGCATGCATATTATGAAGGATTGAGAAGTGTCAAGGTTTTGATGTAACACAAATTGATTTTTGGTTTTGGTCATTTATGCATAATTCATTGATATTTTATGCCATGATTATCTTATAAAAAATGTCTGACATATGTTGATTTTCAGTCTTAAATTTTGATATATTTTAGATTGTTTCAAAATGTCTGGATGGGACCAGCCTAGGTTAGCTAAGAGTAATGATGATAAGGGTTGGGGGAAATTTTTGGTAATAATGTAAATTAGACAAATCCCAATAGAAACATTCCTAGGGGTGGTTTTTGTGCTGAAATATTTGACCCTAGGTTCTATAGAGGTACTACAATATCCGTACATTTTGATGCCTTAAATGCCAAATTCTAGAATATCCTTAATAACCTGCCTTTCAATCCAATAAATCATAAAATAAATAGAGTTTTTTATAATTGTAAGTTTGAAGCTAGAACTCCCTCACAAAGTAATTCTTCTCTCCATTTGGAAAATAACCCATATCACCTGCCCATTCAGTCTCCTGAAAGAGTGTAGTCATCTGTTGAACCTAATCCTACCAACCAAGTTACCCAATTTGATGTTGAATTTTCCTATGCTAAAAACTATGCTAATATTTCTCTTCTTTTATTTTCTAATGAACCTTCATCTTCTCATAGCGAGCCTATGTTTGGAAGTAAGAGTTTGGGTTTGGCATTTTCACATAGTGAACCCATCATGAGATGCAATAAGTTGAGCTTGGATAAATTTATGTGAGTTAGCAGAAAGAGAACACTTGAAATTCACCCTTCCACTTCAAAAAAGAGATCAAAAATTTAGAATGATATAGATTCGCCTATTGAATTCAGAGTGCTGAAGTGAATCAAATTGAAAATTGATGATGATACAAGTGATTCTAGAACAAAATTCATGTAATTTCTTACAACAAAAATGGAATATAATTTGTATGTTAATGCAAAAGACAAACTAGTTATTGAAGTGCTTTTAGATTCAGATGATTATTAGACCTCTAGGGAATAAACTTTGTTTTCAATTGAACTTTTTTAAATGATTGAACTTTATACTTTCAGTTTGATACTTTACTTCAAATTTTGATATTTTTGATGATAATATTTTGGAAGTACAATAGACTTAATTTTTTGATATATATATATATATATATATATATATATATATATATATATATATATATATATATATATATATATATATATATATATATATATATATATGCCTAAGCTAATTTTAGACATGCACTATGGTTTAATATAAATTAAATTTTTATTAATCTTTGACTTATCTATTTTATTATTGATATATGTATTATATTTTATTATTAATTGATGAGGGTCTCCACCCATTAAGATTAATACCTAACCTGTATTTAAAAACTTGATCAATTAAGACTTGTAAAGTCTTAATTAAATATATCCTTAACTAATAATTGTTTATAATTGATTGAATTTAAAATTCAATTAGTTAACATAACCCAATAACTAACTAAAGTTAGTTATAACTTATTTTTCAACTAAATTTGGAGCATAAAAGGATATCAAATATTAATTTAAAAATAGAAGAACAACATGGTTATTGAAGACTTATACATTTTGTAAAGTCAGTAATTCATCTCTATTATTTCTATGCAACTTCTCTGAGATAGTATGAATTTTATAGATAGATTCAATGGTACTTTATCTGATAGTTGAATAATTGCTTATGCAACACAAGTATATCTAGTTTGATTATCATTTATGATAGATTATCTAAAGATTTCCAAGTTTAACATCTTTTGATGATTGCTATTTTCAATCCTATGCATAAATTCTAAGTATTCAACCTAAATGATGATGAATACTTCACTAGTTTACTACATTTCATTGATCTATAATGATTGTAAAGTTGTCACTCAAGTTATTGTAAAGAAAGATGTTACTTTCCTCAATAAAACTTATCTTTTCTACTAAGATGACTCTCCATTGAGACTCGCACACTTTATTGTACTTTATATTGACTCTAACTTTAATATAGTTTTATCTTTTATATTTTCTTAATTTAGTTTTTTATTTATATTTCTTAGTTTATGTTTATCCTTTATCTATTTAGTTTTATGTTCTATTTTAGTTCTTTAATTTGCTTCTTAAATTAAAACTTTATTCTCTTTCTTAGATTAAATAGTATAATAGATCATTATTTTGATTAGTTCTTTTCTCATATTTTTGTTATATTTTTAAGTTCTTATTAGTTGTTAGTCTTAGTCATAGACTAGATTCTAAGATTATTAGATTTTAGATTACAGTTTTATTTATGTTTTAGTAGTAGACTTGTTACTTTTTTATTTACTAGTTGATTCATAGATAGTTAGATTAGTTTGGGTTTAAGTTTAGTCTTAGATTAGTTTATTTGATCTTTAGTCCTTGGTATTTTTCTTATTTAAGGTTGTTTCTTAGTTTATACTTAGTTGTTCTAAACAGTTTATAGTCCATTTATTAGCTTAGTTATTTTATGTACTCTTTTCTTTAAGTTAGTTTGTTAGCAATTATTTCTTGTGTTTGATTTGATTGTTATTTTACTTGATTAAATAATTATTTAACTTGTCTCATATCTATTTCTTATATTTATATTTTTTCTTTTTGAGGTTAACTTGGAGAATAATATAGCAAGAAGCAAGAGATTACTTGAAATATACATATATTTACTGAATCAAATTTCTATTCTTCAAGAAATTATCTAATTCATAGATTTTATCTATCAGATAGAATAGATTACATATTCTTATTTAAACTTATTCATGATTTGATAAATTAGATTTTTGATTTTTATAATGGAATATGTTACATGACTTATTGATTATTTTCCAAAACTTATAAAAAATACCCTCACATCTTTAGGATCATAGTTGAACCTTTAAAACTCCATAATTACACTAGTAAAATTACACCTTGACCTTTTTGATATGATAAATGGTTGATTCATTGATGGTACAATTTCCATCATCAATAGATCCATAACACATGATTTTTTTGAACCCTAATTGTATGAACAAGCCTAAAATAAGGTTTTTTGTAGAATTTTATGTGTTTTACAGGTGCAGATCAAAATGAAAATATGATAATCATTTATGGAGGTTAGGTGGGACCTATTATAACTCTCCATGTATATTTATCACATTAGAAAAGCACACAAACATCTTTTCTAACTCATTCTCTTTAGGTAGTCTATGGTAGATAGTGGAAATGAATAATGACTACCAAATGAGAGGATGATATGTCTAATTAGGATGCTTTTTAAGGTCTAATTCATGGATTTAAAGGTAAGGGGACTATTTATAGGTGTCATATCATCCCTTCCATGTATTTTTTTGAGAAACTGAATAACATTTAAATGATAAATGTAAGGACAAACCTATAAAGCTAGTGATGGTAACTACAGAAGGTGAGAACAAGTGTCTAAAAGAAGGCCATGAGTTAGGGATACATATGATGATTGGTTTGGTGTGATTATAACCCCTCCTTGAAATTTCACATGTTTCACCTCTCCCTAATATAGTTTTAATTAGTCAAAAGAGGCCTAATGATGAAGGTAATTTTAAGAATCCATTTGAAGACCCCTACACCAAGTTTAGAGAGTTATCATGTTTCATGTGGACATTTGTCCAAGAGGAAATTATATACCTCTATTATCCATGTCACCCTTTTAAAATGTAACTAATTCTTATGCCTTGACAAGTTTCATTATGACCCTTGAGATCTGCTTTCTTTTCTTACATCTCACATTCTATAAATGCAAGTTATTTTGGCTCTTATAGTTTTGTCCATATCTAGTATGGCAAAGCCCTGATAGTTTGAATATTTATGCTTTCATTTAAATAAATATTTAAATCTAGTTTTGGTTCTAAAATTCCTTTCCTAAGTGTGTATATTGGTAACAATATGAATGATAAGTGTTAATCACCTAGCCTTACATTCATCTCTTTCTCTCTCATAGTGTGTGTAAGCAATTCATTCTCTAATAGGTTATATGGAGTATAGTCAATGTCCTTGCCTATCTCAAAGTGTAATAAAAATTTATTAGTGTCTAATATTAGACCTCTTATTCTTCTATTTTGAGTATTTCAATACATATAACTTGCATGTTTGAAATACTTATGTTGAAGTCCCATAGAAGTTTGAAGCTAATCTTATGTGTAACCTTTCATAATATAGATCATGGTAGTATATTTGATATCATTTTGGTGTATCACCTTGTTATAATATATCATTTTCATGTTTCCTTATATCACTTTTCACATAATAAAATGGTTAGTATAGGTGATAAGAAAATAAAGATCAATATAAGGAGCTAGCCCTTAAACCTAGATGTCTACCTCTACTATAGGAAACCCACATGCATAGAGGTATTCCAATATTATCCAAATATTATATTAGTCTTGAAAAACCTTTTCTATGGTACCATATTTAGTGATAATAGTTCTGGCACACCCGATGGGACCATTGTCCTAAAGATAACTTATCAAGGTAAATGTTGGTCTTAACAACATCACAGATGCATATGGTATGCTACTCAACATTTGGAAACTCCATTAAAGGTAAAATCTAGTTGTAGACCATTGTTTTGTCATATTATTGAGTTCATACTTCATGATACTTACTAGGTCACCTTATAGTATAGTCTTCAATCCCATCAATCCACCTCTTCAACCTAAACTTACTCTTGAAGTTCAATATTCTCAGCCTATTCTACCCTTTAAAGAGAAATAGGAATTTTTTATATAAGAAGACCAAGAAAGTGAAGAAGAACTTGAAGAGAACATGGATAAACAACATGCCTTCCTATCCTTTAACACTAAAAACCCTATCCATCTTGATTAATATGATGGTATTTCTCCTAATGCTAAAATTAGTATTCCTACATTCAATGGTGAAGGTCATGTCACTCCTAGTGAGCACATTAGGGATATCTCAAATTTCTATAGTTTCCACAATGTCACTAAATTCAACATTACCATTAGAATCATTTCCATGTCCCTAAGATGGAAAGCATTTGATTGGTATATTAATTTTTGAGGTGGATGTATCATAGCTTGGGATTGTTTTGGAGAGCTGCTAACATCAAGGATTGAAGACAATAGTGGTAACACATCACTCATCCATCATCTTAATGTAATTCAAAGATCCCCCAAAGGGACAATGCATGATTTTAATGATAGATTCTAAAGAAATTGGCACAGGTTGCCTCTTCCGTTGATAAATCTTTATAGATTTATGTTTCCCACATATTTGAGGGTTATTGGTACTGACATAGCCATAGTTTTATAATCCATGGGTGGTTACATCTTACTTGAAGCATATGACATTGCCATTAGAGCTAAGAATGGCCTCATACAAGCTAGGAATATGCCTTCAAAAGTGTCCATGCATTTTTTACCATATAATTTTGATGATACTCTAAGTGTTTCTAAAATTCTAAATTCTAACACCAATTCCAATAATACTCCTAAGAAGGTATAAGAGACAATTGATTGCGAAGCAAGGTCTAAAGCCTTAGAGGCTCAAGTTAGGCAACTAAATATGTAGTATAAAGTGAATCAAAACCCTTAACCTATCCTCAATAATTAAATAGTTTCCCACCTCAACAATATGGTTAGGGGAGAGGTCAAGGGTAACCTAACTTCAATAGGCCTATCAATGCATACAATCCAACTTCTACCTCTAACACAAGATACATGGTACTAATTCATAACAACCTAGTACAAAGATAAAAGTGGAAACAAGGTCAATTCATGGATTCCAATGAAGGTGGATATAAATATTTGGTTTCTCAAATAGGATTTAATCCTCAAATACCAATAGAATATGAAGTTATCATGTAATGAAATAAGGGGTGGCAGCCTCAAGGAGTGATTTTCACTAACTTTCTAGTTGAAGACACCTATGTTCTCAGCCAAGATAATTCAATTGAAGATAACACTATATAAAATATGAAGGACTTTATATATTCTCATAGTATTTATATAAATTTAAATAGTCCTCCTATCAAGTGACAAGGTATGACTACAAGCATGGCAATCCCTACAACTCCTACACCTTCTTCAAATCAAAATGTTGGAATGTCTACTCAAGGTGATACAATACCTCAAGTTCCAAAAACTTCCTTGCATCTAAGGACTCAATAAAATTTGATTAATTATACTCTATACATCATCTATTATTTGAATAATTCTAAGTCATCCATGTCTCTTTGGGATTTACTTTACTTGTATGGCCAAAAAGAACTTTTACAAGAGTAGCTATCTCAAATCCATGTTAGCCCTCCACCATCAATTCATGGTAATGTTTCCCTCACCAATGCTCCCACACACATTTTTTAACCTTATTTAAAATCTTAAAATCCTCCACCCTTCTACCTCACTCTCATTATTGGGGATAAACTTGTTCATAACTTCATAGTTGATAGTGAAACTAACACTTTAGTGATGCCTAAGGTTGTAGCTGATAAATTGGGTCTAAAGTATGAACCATATAGTAAAGGTATGATTAAAATTTATCTAAATCCTAATAATTCAATAAGATTATTCAAATTATTGAGTCTTATTTCATGATTATCCTAGCTTCCCCATCCTTCAAGACATTATGGTTGTTGACTTGCCTGCCTACTTTGTTATCTTCCTCCAAAGGGATTTCATAGCCAAGATAGGAGGATACCTCTTAGTTGATTGGTCATTTTGGAATTTATAACAAGGTATGGAACAAAGGTAACCTTTAGAACTCAACCACTATCTAAATTTCACATTGAGCCCTATGTAGAAGCAATCTCCAATTTTAATTATGTCATCAATGATCATGAGGAGTCTATTATAGAAGATGGGTCATCATCCAAGCTAAAAGGCATATATTATATTAAAATAGATGAGTATGGTACTAACACATATTAACATGATTATTATTTCCTCATGGAGGAAACTAATTTGGGAGTATATTGCTTACATGAATAAGTAATGTCAATACCTTCACTCACCAAGGAGGAAGGTGAGAATGATGGAATGTGTAAGATGTTTTTTGATGGCTCAATGAGTAAGATTAGTGTAGTATATAGTGTTATGTTGGTGTAATAATCCAAAAAATATTTCTATTATTCATATAGGTTCCATTTTAGTTTCACTTGTAATTTGGATGAGTATGAAGGTTTGATTCATGGTCGTCAATGGATAAGGAGAAAAGGAATCAAGAATCTACAAGTATATAGAGATAGTGAACTTACTGTGCATCAAATTATGAATGTGGTTACTTATAAGAACCCTTTTATTAACTCCTATAATAATATGGTATGAGATTTACTTGAATACTTCAATGCATTCAATATATAATCAATCCCAAGGAAGTAGAATAATCATGTTGATAGACTAGTTACTATAAGAGCATAATTTGATACACCTACTGTCATAAAAGAGAAAGGAAAGAAATATCACATCAAATTAATTGTAATACCTTAAATACCTGATAATGAGGTATCTTGTAAAGTTTTTAATAGTTACAAGCACATTTTACATTTTATGCAAAATGAAGCTGAGTTCTCCTCAAAAAACCAAAAAAAACTCCATGAGCAGTTTAATAGTCAGATTGTACAACTGAGAACAAATGAGATACCTAAAGGATCAGTGACTTTATAAAGTATATTTAATTAAAATGATCAAATAAATAATTAAAAGGTGAGTATGTCTACAAAGTATTATATTTATTAAAGGGTCTTAATCTTTAAAGACAACTCCTCAAACTAGGAAAGGTATGTTCTGCATCAAAAAAATAACCATTCATTAATTTGTGTAGAGAGTTTCATGACATATTTGCTTAGGAATATAAATACCTAAAAGGTTTTGATCCTATCCTATCCCACCATACCATTTAATTGGAACCTAGATTTAAACCAATTAGGCAAAAACAAATGCCCATCAACCCCAATATTGAAAAACTCATGAGGATGGAACCTACCAAACTCCTTGAATTTGAGATAATATTTCCTATCAAGCATTAAACTTGGGTAGATAACCTTATTCATATTATAAATAAGAATGGGGATATAAGACTTTGTGTGTATTTTAGTGATATTAATAGTCACTAAAATATCACTATCCCTTACCTCCCATGGAGTATATTTTACAAGTCATTTCAAGTTCTCAACATTTCTCACTGCTAGATGGATATTATAGTTATATTATATTATAGTGAATGAATATGATCAATTCAAGATAGCATTCACTACAAAATGGGGGACTTTTGCTTATAGGAATATGCCCTTTAGTTTGTCAAATGTTAGTACCACATTCTAAAGGGTAATGGACATGGATTTCAAAGTTATAATTAATTAGATGTTGTTAATATATCTAAATGACATAACCATGTTTTTCAAGGATGAAAATAATCATATGAAACACCTAAGGCAAGTGTTTGAAAGGTACAGGTAGTATGGAGTATATCTCAACCACAAAAAGTGCATCTTTTATACCCATGAAGGTAAGCTCCTAGGACATATTATTTCCAAATATGGTCTAACTATTGACCTTGGAAGGATAGAGGCTATTCTAGGCTTATCACTTCCCTTACAAAATAAAGGACTCCAAAGTTTCCTAGGCAAGATAAACTTTGTGAGAAAGTTCATACCTAGTTTTACATCTTTGGTGAAGCCTATCACAACCATGCTACAGAAGAATAAAGGTTTCTCTTAGAATAACGAGGGTAAGATCATCTTTGAATCCATAAATTAAGAAATTTCACAAGCTCCCACACTTGTAAAACTTTATTTTGTTAAATATTTCATGTTGTATTCATTTTCTAACCTTTATACTATCTCATATATGCTAATGTAAAATAGTGATGAAGGCTTGTAATAACCAATTAGATTATTTAATAAAGGTTTGGAAGATTATAATGTGAAGTATACATTTATGGAGAAACAAGTCCTTTCTATTTTAATAGGGCTAAATAAATTTAGGCATATGGTTTAAAACAATAGGATTCATATCATGGTCTCTCATCCTAGCACCAAGGAGTTCCTTTTGAGTAAAGATCTTAGTGAAAAGAGAGTAGGGTGGATTAAAAAGATAATAGAATATGATGTTGACATCAAAGTGACAAATTTGATAAGAGGTAAAGTTATTTGTGAAAACTTAGCTTTATACCTCCATGAGCCAAAAGAGTAAGCTTTAGTTAATCATGATTACTCCCAACTAGATGATTATATGCCTCTACAAATTTGGACACAAGATGTCATCAAATTTTTTCAAAGTGGTGAGTACCCTAATGGTTTGAGTAGACACAAAAGGAGGTATTTCATATTTCAAGATATCCCTTATTTTCTTGTAGATGGTGTACTATAGAGATGTATTGACAATGGCTAGTGTAGAGTGTTGCTTGAAAAGTTTCATGATGGAACAACAAGAGGTCATTTCTCACCAAGAACCAAAACTACCAAGATCACGAGGGTAGGATATTGTTGGCCTAGAATCTTCAAATATTTTTATGATTGGGTGAGAAGGTGTGTACAATGTGCATTTTTTTTAGGAAAATAGAATCTTTTAGCTCTCCCTTTGAGGCCTATTCAAGTAGATCAACCCTTCATGCAATGGTGTCTTGAATTCATTAGTATGATAAATCTTCCATAAAGTGTTGGTCACAAATGGATAATTACAACAACTAATTACTTCACAAGGTGGGTTGAGGTAGCTTCATTGAAGGAAGCCAATGCAAGTGCTATCTTGGAATTTTTTGAGAGAATTACAACAAGGTTTGTAACTCCTTATATCATCATTTCAAATAATACACTTGATTTCATGGGTTTTAAAATAGTTGATTGGGAAAATTAAAATGGTATATAATTGAGTACATCATCCAAATATTACCCTCAAATTATTGGGTTGGCTAAGTCTAATAAAAATAATCTGATCAAAATCATCAAGAAAACCTTGGAGGACAATCAAAGGGCTTGGCACACTAAATTTAGTACAACACTATGGGATGATATAATAACCCCTAATAGGTCAATAGGGAAATAATTTTATTTTTATCTATGGGAGGAAAGCTATGTTGTCTATATCCCAAGAAATGTTTTCCTTAGAGCTAGCAAATCAATTAGAGTTGCTTGAAAACACTCCAATGGATGTGAGGTTGATAGAGTTCATGGAGATTTAAGAGATTAGAGATAATGCTCAAAACGTCATGGAGCATCACCAAATGATAATGAAGAGGTATTTTGATAGGAATAAAAATCCAAGAGTATTCCAAGAAGGTGACATAGTATTAAAGTGGGATGAAGATAAGGCAAAGCCAGAAAGACATACCAAATTTGACACCTTATAGAATGGGCCATACATCATCATCAAATGAAAGAAAAACAACTAATTTAAACTAGAAATAATGAATGGGGAAGAGTTTTCTATCCCTATAAATGGGATCTACTTGAAGCCTTATTATTGATGAGATAAAGGTTAGTCCTATAAATATTAGGATAGGTGTGTGTTTTTTGATTTTGTTGTGTGTGTTCCTTAAGTGTTCTTGAGAACACATGTTTGTTTGATTAGGTGTGTTATTTTATGTCTTGTTACTTTTGTTTTTTGTGTTTTCAAAGGTAATTGAGTGTTAAACTCATGCATGAGTGACTCCATAACCCAATGGATAGGAATAGGCTACTGGTATTTGACATAAATGGCTTGTCACCCTTAGGAAATCACCAAGAATGTTGACTATTTTGATCAAAATTCAAAATAAGTCAACCCCTCATAGTTTAAAACTTGTATAGGGGTATACTAGGGATTTTTAATATGTTTCATGGTCCTAGTGATGTAATTTGATGTGTCTTTATCCTTGGTCATATTCACTTTTAATCCCTTGTGTCATTTCATGTCATTTGAGGTCATTTTGAGTCATTTATGAAGTTTATACAATTTTCCATAGAAAAAAAGTGTATCAAGATGTCATTTAATTTCCATGTGTCAACTAGGTGTTAGAGTAACTATCTTAATATGACAAACTATAGGTTTCAATGTTAGAACAAGAAAATTATGTAGTTAGAGATAGTTTGGGCAGTTGTACAGACTTGAGAGCATATTTGGCATATGGGGAAGAATTATACAATGACCATTTAGGTCCCATGAACTCACTTACATGATTAATTATCCTTGAATATATTTAAAATTGCATAAAACCATTTTATTCTTCCATCACTCTTATAGGTAGGCAAAAATAGTCAACCAATTTTTGTTTAGTACAGACACCAAAAGTTGAATTAGGTCAAATTCACTTAGTGGGAGGTATTAATCCTTATCTAATTAAAATAAATTTTAGGATTTCCAATTTTTGTGTATTAATATTTATGAACTATTTTTTAGAGTGTATTTTTGCATATACATTCCCATAACCTATAGGTTTCCTCTCTATTTGAGTTGGTATGTACAAACCAAGTACTATACATGATTTTAGAGAGTTTGACTACCTTTACCATGTTGTTCATAGTCATGTTTGCATATTTTTAATTCAAATATTTATTATAGTTTTCTCATATTTCTAGTTGACAACTATATCATAGTCTATAGATAGTTTCTAGCTTCTACAAAGGCTTATATCCCTGTTTGACCTTCATAAAAGTGAAAATGCAAAGTAACATGTTATGTTTTGATCTCTCACTACATAGTGATAAATATCCTACTGTGGATGTTTGGTCTCAAAGGCTAATACTAATGAGTAACATAGTCATATGCATACATAAATAGATTTCCTTGCAGGCATTCACATATGATCAGGTAAAAAAGAGCCTTGCATAGTCATGATGATTAGGTACAGAGGTTTCAAAGTGGTGATAAATTTTCCAAGGTGAAATAGACATGTTTTAACTATCCAAATAGTTTGAATATTGGTTTTGACAACCAATTCTTGACACACTACCTTGTATCCTACATATACACCTATAGGTGGTGCCAACAGAGGAGAGAACATTAAATGTTCATTATTTAAATTAGTTTGAAGCCTTTTTAAGGTATAGAAACATGGAGAGTACCATTATTATAATTTTGGAGTTATAATAAAACTTTAATCCATGATCATAAGTCAATAAAATTGCTAAAGGGATTATTTACTTTAAACTCTCCAAAATAGGGATTCTACCCTAATTTTGATCCTTTCATGGTGGATTATCTTGAAGTGCAAACTGGTCTAGTGGTTTCCATCATGAAACTTAGGACTAAGGACACTACCTTAAAAATTAAAAAGGATTTATTGTACATGATAAAATAATTAATATTGGTTTCCATTTCATGTGAAACTCCACTATAAACACTCAGTAATCTACAACACTATTGAAGCCTTAATGGTCTTATAGTGCAATTTGACATAATGGTAGTATAACCTATAAGTAAAGTGGCCCAATTTGTTTTGAATTATAAATAATAGCCTAAAAAAATGTAAAAACAATTAAATTCTAAGGTTGAGAGGCACATCATCACTTACAAGTCTCATGGCCTCTAAATTAGAATTTATAGTCAAGTCTACAACATAAAGTGTGTTGCTAATGAGACCCAATGGAAGCATACCCATAAATAAGAGATTATATTTGAATAAATGTGGTAATATTGGCCCAAAAAATATTTGATAAAGTTTAGACACAAGGTCATGAGACTGGTAAGCATCTACAGGGGTCCCTTTTATTCTCAAAAGGGCACCTATAGGCTGACTAAAGCTGATAGTAAGTGGAGATTGATAGTTTGAAGATTGGCTTGGTCTTAGGTATGATATGAATGATTTTAGATATGAGATGATCTAATATACTTAAAATATAATATAATACACTTTAAATATGTCTAAATCATATAAATACACATATAAAAAACCTCTAAAAACTACCACCTACGGTTAATATAGTCCTTGGACTAGCTTGGGCAAATGAGGAAGGAATGATTTGAAAAGATAGAAAGAGTATAGGATGGATTAAAAATTATTGTAAAAATTATAATGGTGGTAAAGGAACATTAAAAAATTCCCTCAAGAATCAAATATCTAGACCTATAATCAAAATTCAAGGCTCTTAGACCCAAACATAGTTCCGTGCATAGTTCTCACAGTCATAAAAGTTTGTCTTGAGGTTTTGAGGTGTTAATAACTGTATAAGTGTGATAAAATTGTGAAAATTGGTACATATAGTCATTAATACCTAATTTATCCCTCCATGGAATTATTTTGGATAGGATAATAGGGTAAGTTCCCTATGTTCTATCTTAGATAGAGGGTACTCCCAACCATTTTAGACTGTAGGCAAGGAGTGTAAAGGGTAAGAGGAAGATGTAAAGAATATAAGAACACTAAAAGAATGTGTGGATATTTTTTTTGGTATGAAAAAACATTAATGATACCATATAGGTGCTATAAACTAGAAAGGTTGGTTTTAAGTCATCAAACATAAGTCAAGCCTATTAGGCCAAGACTAGGCCTAGATCCGTAATGGGGTATCAATCTCAGTTGTAAGACAAAATTAACCCACCCACACATTTTATGACCTTTAAGGGGAGGTATAATGTTTTTTTAAGCTATTTTTATGCATAGAAATGACACAGGTTGGTCAAACTTGACCAATTTCACCTTAGACCTATCTAGAAAGCACTCCCAAGCTTTAGAGGCTAACTTCAAGAGCTCCTATTGGTATGAACACATTGCATGGAGATATAGGGATATAGGGATTTTTGAATGAGGTCACAAAATTAATTTTAGTGGCATTTTTTTAGGGTATCAATATCTAGTTTTTATGAATAATTACTAACAGTTTGAAAAACTAAAACCCCTCCTAAACCCTTAATTTTAACTTGATTAGAAATAAATGAGGGGGAATGCATCCAAAAGGGATAATATTATTTGGAAATTATTATATAATTTCATATAACTCTCTCAATATCCATAACACATGATATTTATAAACCTTAATTATATGAACAAGCCTAGAAAAAGGTTTCTTGTAGGATTTTGTGTGTTTTGTAGGTGCAAAATAGAATGAAAAGGTAAGAGTAATTTAGGGAGGTTAGGTGGGACCTATTGTAACTCTCCATGTCCATTTCTCACTTAAAATAATCACACAAACATCTCTAATAACTCATTCACTTCAAGAAATCTATGGCAAATAGTGGAAATGAAGAATGACTACCAAGTGAGAGAATGATAAGTCCAATTAGGAGGACTTTTAAGGTCTAATTCATGGATTGAAAGGTAATGGGACTCTTTAAGTGTTAAATATAATCCATTACATGTATTTTATTATTGTGGCATTCTTCTAACCCCTCCTATATAGTCTACATGTGTTAGCTCTCCCTAGTCTAGTTTGGATCAGTCAAAAGAGGCCTAATGATGAAGGCAATTTTAAGAAGCCATTTGAAGACCCCTACACCAGGTTTAGAGAGTTTTCATGTTCTAGGTGGACATATGTCCAAGAGTAAATTATAGATCACTATTATTCACTTCATCCTTCTACAATTTAAATAGTTTTTATGCCTTGGCAAGTGGTATTATGACCCTTGAGCTCCACTTTCTTCTCTCTCTTCTCCCATTCTATAAATGCAAGCCATTTTGGCTCTTTTAGTTTTGTCCATGTCTGGTGTGGAAAAGCCCTACTAGTTTTAATACTAATTTTTATCTTTGAATAAATATTTTGATTTGGTTTTAGTTGTATAATTCCTTTCCTAAGTGTGTAGAGTGGTAACAATCTAAATGATAAGTGTTAATCACCCAGCTAGCCTTACATTCATATATATCTCTCATAGTATGTGTAAGCAATTCATTCTCTAATAGGTCACAAGGAGTGTATTCAATATCCTTCCCTATCTCTAAGTTTAGTAATTTATATTACTATCTAAAATTATAAATCTTATCCTTTCATTTTAAGAAGTGCAGTACATATCACATGTATGTTTGAAATACTTATGTTGGAGTTTCATATAAGTTTGAAGCCAGTTTTGTGAGTAACCTTTCATAGTTAAAATCATGGTAATATAGTGGATATAATTTTTGTGTATCACATTTTTAGAATAGATCATTTTCATATTTCATTATATCTCTTTTCACATAACCAAATGGTTAGTATAGGTGATAAGCAAATAAAGATCAATCTAGGGAGGTAACCCTTAAACCTAGAGGTCTACCTCTAGTATAGGCAACCCACAGGCCTATATTTATTCCAATGTTTCCCAAATATTAGATTAGTCTTGAAAAATATCCTCTAGGTGTTGAGGTATGTTCATATTTTGTTTTTGATGCATTTTTATTGTTATTGATGTCAAATTCAAGATAGATGTCATTAATGTCAATATCAGAGTTGAGGCCATGCATGGTGAAATGGTATGTGATAAAGAAGTCTTATGAGAAGATAAAATTTCATGGAAAATTTTTAATTCTTCTAAGGTTGATGACATGTCAAAGTTAATATCATGATGCAAGGTAAGCTAATATTTAGTATTAGGTGTCTTGAGAAGCCTAGTCTAGTTTTATGAGAAGGTGTATGCATAAAGCATAGTGAATATTGGTTAATTGAGTCAATATAGGCATGAGAGAGTTGATTAAGTTATGTAAACATGTCAAATAAGAAAATTATCCTTCAATACTGTTCCAAGGTCAGTTTTAATGCTTAGTCCTTGTATTGAGAGACCTAGTGAGAAGGCATAGGCCTAGTAGCATGATGAGATGAGAAGTATGATATTTGTGTGAAGAAGGTTGGTAGTTTGTGATCATGGTATGAGGTTTTATTACATTATTATGAACTATTTATAATATTACAATAAGTTTCAAGGTGTGATCATGGTCTAAGTATGCCTAGAAGTTTAAGGCTTAGTGTACAAAGAGACCTAATGTGGCCTAATGAGGGGTCAAGTTCATTTCCCAAGGTACCAAATATATTGAGATAATTTTCATAGGTGTGAAAGTGTTTTAAGTGTGTTTATACATTTTTAGGTCAATTACTAAAGGATAAATCATGAAAATTGGTGTTGAGATCTTCTATGTGCATAGAATGGGTTATAAACCTGAGCAAGATTTTATTATGCTTGTTGGAACATGAAACCTTTGCATGAGATATTAATTAGTTAATTTAAGTTTTTTAAGGGTCATATATTTAATTTCCTATCATATTTTTTGGATTTTATGGGAAATCCTTTATTAATGATTGCTAAGAATGGAAGGTAGTCTAAACCCTCCTAAAATCCTCATTATGACCTGATATGAAAGATATTTTTGGATATGGATCATAATGGTGTTTTTACCTATATTTTATGTTTTAACATGTATATTACTCTCCCAAGTTTCTCTAGGTGGCATTGGTTTGTCATAAAAGTGAGTGGAAGCTAATGGAAACCCCTTGTTTCTTAGAATTTTGATTTTGTAGGCAAGGTTGACCAAGTCAAAGCATGAAAATAGATGGAGGATGATGTGTGATAATTATATATTTTTCACATGTAAGTTATTTTATCAGGTTTTATACCTTAAGTATGCTAAACTATTCATGAAATTTGACCTATCATAAAATAGGCCTAATGAGGAAGATAGTGAGAAAACCAAGTAGAAGTGAGAATGAGATTAGGGATGGGTTATATTGGATTAAGGATGGATAAAAATTCATGGGGTAATTTTTCAAGACCTATATCACCTTTTCCTCTTTAATATAATTTTTTTTTATGCACACAAACAAGCAAAAATTTGTTTTGAAAGTGACCTATCTAACACAGTGAGGTCTATGTAAGGTGAAGAAATGAAATTGGTTTGTAAGACCAATATTGATATTTAAAATTATAATATATATATATATATATATATATATATATATATATATATATATATATATATATATATATATATTTTATAATTATGTTTAAAGGTCATGTAAACCCATTATATGTTCATAAAATTCTTCACACATGTGTTCTAAATCTTTATCCTCATGACTATGTTTTGGGAGCCTATGTGCAATTCTAAGTGAGAATATTAAGAGGAACAATTTAAGGCATTTTGATTTATTTGGTGAATTATAAATAACATTATTTTGAACCTGAGGTCATGTATATTCTATACATATGTTTTTTTTGTTTATTTCTCAAAATTGAGTGTATACATTAGATTTGTAAGATAGATTTTATGGCAGTGAGAAGGCCTAATTACAAGTAGACCTATTTGGGTGGTTCAAAGAGTGAAATGATATAAATGATGTTGGGTACATAAGGTGAGATTTTTAGGAGTATAATTTAATAATTCATTAATTTTTTCATCCCTTTTTGGAGGCTCGTGGTGTTCTAAGGTGGTCAAGGTGAAATGTGTGCCTTAAGAACGCCTAATTGCATTAGATCTCTATTAGGCCTAATGGTGGTTTTGGAATTTAAGGGTAATGAACAACATATTTTATGGTTATTTCACTTGTGAAATGTTTTTTTTGATCTATTCCAATGGTTAAAAAAGTATGGATATCTTCTTGGATGACCAATATGGGTGAGAGCAAGAGTCAAGTATAAAGAGAAGGTTTAAAAGGCTTAATTTGACTAGTTAAAATATTTGAGGATATAAGTGAATGATTTAGAGTTTTGGTAAAATAGATATAGGATGTGAATACCATAAAATATGTGTGGTAAATATTTCATTAAATTCTAACAATGTTTCTATAGGTGATGAGAGGGGTCATAAGACCTAATTCTACCCAGGAAAGGGCTAGTTGAGCGAAATGGCCTTATAGGCTATTTGAGAGAGATAGAAGAGAAAGAAGAGAAAAATAAGGTGGTCATATTTATTTGGGTGAGAAAAAAGTGTTAAATAGTGATCATAGGTTTAAGGTAGTTGAGTTGGTGTTGAGTTACCTAGGGGGTTGGTGCTTCCTTACAAGTTAGTGCTTGCTAAAGGATTAGTTGAGTTGGTACTTGACTACTAAGGGGTTAGTGCTCCTTATGGGATTGGTGATTCAATAAATTCTAATTAATTTCTGATATGATTTTATTCAAATTGTTTTTTCAATGGTTTTTATCCCCCAATAGGGTTTTCCACATATCTCCTATGTTCTTATGTTATTTAATTTCATAGATGTTTGTTTATGCATATGTTAATGTATGTATGTGAATGAATGCTTCATGAATAATAAATTAAATTAAATGATTTTTTCAAGGAAAATGATTCACTCCCCCCCCCTTATTCTATCTAATTCCAACATTTGGTACCATATCAGGTCCTTTGAATGAGGCTTAATAGCCTAAATGATATCCTAAGCAAGCGAAATGGCTAGTGAGGCACAAGGTGGTTTTTCTACAAGAAAGGCTCTATTTTTTAATGGATATAGTTATGATAATTAAAGTGTAAATATTAGGAAATATTTTATTTCTAAATTTCATGATGTTTGGAAATCATTCTTGGATGGGTATACTACACTCCCTATTCCTCCTACAGATGTAGCAGGCAATAAGGCTAGTGACAATAATTCAAAAGCAATGAATGGTATTATGTGTGGCCTATCAAAGGAAAAAATAATGAAGGTGATGCTCTATATGTCTGATAAATCAATGTGGTAAAATTTTAATAATATACATGAGGGATACTCTAAGGTTAATTTTGATAAGTTACAAACCCATAGAAGATAATTTGAAAGCCTAAGGATAAATGAAGATGAGACCATTACAACCTACTTATTGAGGGTTGATGAAGTGGTCAAAATCATCAGAGTCCTAGGTGAAGAATTGAAAGAGTCTAATATTATTCAAAATGTTTTAAGATATCTAACTCTTAAATTTTATTCTAAAGTTTCTGATGTTGAAGAGATGCAAGATCTAGACAAGCTAGAGATGAATGGACTTCATGGCACCCTAATAGCCTATGAGATGAGGACAAGTGAAGGAATAAATACAAAGAAAGATGATATATTCAAGGTAGAAAATAATAAAAAATAAAATAATACACAAGGTAATAAAGTCAAATACAATGATGCATTTGATATTGATGATGATGAGTTGATAACTATCTTTGCAAGAAAGTTGAAAACCTATTCAGGTAAATGCAAGGGTAAGTTGCCCTTTAAAAGTTTTAATTATGGAGAGATTAGAAAATTTTATAATAATTTACCTCATAATAATAATTAAAAATATGATGAAGAGCATGATTAAGGTGATGATGATGATAAAAATTCCTATAGGTTTGATAACAGTAGGAAAAACTTTAAAAGGTATGATGACAAGAAGAAAATTTTCAAGAACAAAAGAAACTTTTACACCAAGGAATATTACATCTCATCTAATGAGAGTGAGAGAAATGATTCTAAGAGTGACCATGAAGGTGATTGTCCTAATGTTAATGAAGTTATCTTCATGGCTGAGGATGCAAGTTGTTCAAATCAGAAAGAGTCCATATGGATTGGAGGTGTTGTTGGTGATTTAGATGAAGAGGAAGATGAGGTAGACTTTGAGGTTGAGTTGATGAATACTCTAGAATAATTGAAGATGGAGAATAAGAATAATAGGGTGATCACGTATTTTATCAAGGAGTATGATGATCAAATTAACTTATTTTAAGCTAGATTGAGCAACAACTCCAAGGAAAATGAGGAAATAGTCAACTAAGTGGAGACTCAAATTGAGATTATGACTGCAATACTAAAGGCTAAATAAGAAGAATGTGTAAGATATGTAACTAAAATGGATTTATTGAGAGCTGAGTTGGACCAGGCATCAAGTAAGGTTAAGTCCTTTGTAAATTTTTAGAAGAGTGCCAATGATCTAGATAACATTTTGAGTAGTCAAAAGAATATTAATGACAAAATAGGTCTTGGTTTTAATGGAGACCAAAACAAGAATACTAATATGATCAAGAAGTTTAATGGTCAATCAAAGAATGATGATGCTAGTAGAATGAAGACTAATCTAGTCAGGTAGCCTAATATTATAAGGTATTCTAATAATTTCAATGGCTATTGTTATTCATGTAACCAATTTGGACATAGAGCAAGGCATTATATAAGGCCCTCTAAGAATGAATATGCATGGAACTATGAGGAGAGCCATCAGTCAAGAGGTATGGGTCATGGTATGTTTCCATAAAGAGGAATAACATGTATTAATTGTCAAAAGGTTGGTCATATTACAAAATACTATAAGCATGGATTCTCAAGCCAAAACAAGAAAGTTGAGACTCTTAGAATGCAAGAAAGAAGACAAGATAGTGAGTGGAAACCAAAGGTAACTAAAGTGAATTATGAAAAATGTACAAGTACAAGTGGACTATTTTCCATGGTTGAGCATAGATCATATGCAAATAAGTGACAATAATTCTCCCTATAAACTTATATTTTGGATGGAGTCAAGACCAAGAAACCAAATTAGAATGTTGTTCAAATAAAGATTGAAGAAGTCAGGCCAAAAGGGATATTCAATCCTAAGAGGATCATGAATGAAGTTTGGTCTAATAAGGACATGGATATTTGGGAATCTCCTAAATTTATGTTGTTTTAGTGCTCAAGAGAGAATAGGTGACTCCATTAGGCTTCATGAAGGCACTTAGCTAATGAGCAGAAGCATGAAGCTTGGTCTTAGGGGGAGTTTTTCATTTTTTTTTTTGATGTTCAGATTCAAGGTTTAGTTAAGAGTCCACTACAAGTGTGATCATAAGAGACATTTCACAAAGAGTTTGTATGATGAGTTGATCAAACTAAGTCATAGTCTTGATAATGTCTGAATATCTCATGAAGGTAAGGGGAGCCAATCATACTCCAAGAGTATGTATGTGAGTCTGATCTATGTTGTGTTTTTTTCAAAGAGATTTAATGAGTTTGTTTGGATAGAAAATTTGTGTTGTTCTAGTTTGAAGGATCAGATAGTTGCCAAGAAAATGACCCTTTGTCATTAATGTCAAAGGGGGAGAAAAGTTTTAGTTTGGGAGAAAGGTTAGTTTGAAAAAGATCCAACTTGGGAAGTTGTGAAAGATCAACTTTGTGTAAATTTTTTCCATTGGTGAAAAAAGGGGATATTATTGAGGTATGTTCCTATTTTTGGTGTTGAGTCATTATTGTTGTCATTGATGTCAAAGTTGAGTCCATGCATGGTGAAGTGGTATGTGACAAAGAAGTCTCATGACAAGAGAAAATTTGAAGGCAACCTATTGTCTCTTTGTTAAGATGGAATTTAAAGGTAATCTAGTAATTCTTCTAAGGTTGATGTCATGTCAAATTCAATATCATGATGCAAGGTAATCTATTCTCCAGTACTAGGTGTCTTGATAAGCCTAGTTTAGTTATGTGAGAAGGTATATGCATAAAGAATAGTTAAGCTTGGTTAATTGATTCAATACAAGAATGAGAGAGTGTATAAACTTGTGTAAACATTTTAAAGAGGCAAATAATCCTTAAAAATCATTTTAATGTTAGTTTTGAAGCTTAGTCCTTGCATTGAGAGACCTGGTGAGAAGGCATAAGTCTGGTAGTATGATGAGATTAGAAGTATGAGATTTGTGTGAAGAATTTTGGTAGTGTGTGAAAATGGTATGATGTTTTATGAAATTATAATGATGTTTTGATAATAGTAAAAGAGGTTTCAAGATGTGATCATGGTTTAAGTTTGACTAGTAGTTCAAGACCTAGCACACAAAGAGACCTAATGTGGCCTAATTAGGGGTCAAGTTCATTTAATAAGGTGATATATCTCTTGATATAATTTTTTATACTTGTGATATATTTTTTTGAGTGTGTTTATCAAGTTTGAGTTTAATTCCTAAAGGATAAAGCATGAAAATTGGTGTTGAGGTCTTTTGTGTGTATAGAATGGGGTGTTGTAGACCTAAGAAATATTTTCTTATGCTTGTTGGCACATTAAAAAATTGCATGAGATATTGATTATTTCATGGAAGTTTTTGAATGTTCCTATATTTAATTTCCTAGCATTAATTTTAGATTTGATGGGCAATCCTTTATGAATGATTGCTAAGCATGGAAGGCAGTCTAAACCCTCATTATGACCTGATATGAAAGATATTATTGGATATGGATTATAATTTATTTTTTTTTACCTATTTTTATGTTTTAAAAATGTATATTACTCTCCCATGTTTCTCCATGTGGCATTGGTTTCTCATAAAAGTGAGTGGAAGCTACAAGAAACCCCTTGTTTCATATAATTTCAATGTAGCAAGTAGGGTTGACCAGGTCAAAGAATGAAAATAGATGGAGGATTATGTGTGAGACTTATATATTTTTTCCATGTAATTTTATTATCATGTTTTAAACCTTAATCGCTAAATAGGCCTAATGAGGAAGATAGTGAAAAAGCTAGCTAGAAGTGAGAATGAGATTAGGAATGGGTTGTAATGGATTACAGATGGATAAAAATGCATGGGGTAATTTTTAAATACATATATCAACTTTACACATTTAAAATAAGTTTTGGTGATGCACACAAAAAATAAAAAAGTTATTCTCAAAGTGACTTATCTAACACAGTGAGGTTTGTGTAGGGTGAAGACATGAAATTGGTATATAAAACCAATATTGATATTGAACCTTATAATATATAAACTCCAATATTTTATAAATATTATTAAGTATCATTTAAACCCATTTTAATTTCATAAAAGTGTTCACATAGGTGTTCTAAGTCTTGATCTTCATGACTGTGTTTTTGGAGCCTATGTGTAGTTTTGAATGAGCATATTAAGAGCATCAATTTGAGGTCTTTTGCCCTATTTTGTGAATTATAATGAAAATTATTTTGAAAATTATAGCATGAATATTTTATCCATTTTTTTTATGTTTCAAATTTGAGTGTAATCATCAAATTTACAAGACAAATTTTCTAGTAGTGAGAAGGCCTAATTACAAGTAAACCTAATTGGGTTGTTCAAAGAGTGAAATGAGATAAATGATGTTGTGGAAATAAGTAAAGATTATAATTGAATAATTTTTTAAGTTTTTCATCCATTTTTTAGGATCATGGTGTTATAAGGTGGTCAAGGTGAAATGTGTGCCTTGAGAAGGACTAATTGCATTAGGTCTCTATTAGGCTTAATGGTGGTTTTAACCCTTAAAAGTAATGAACAAACTACGTAATGGTTGTTTCACTTGTTAAAAATGTGTTTTTATATATTAAAATTGTGAAAAAATTAATTATATGTTCTTTTCCAACCAATATGGGTGATAACAAGAGTCAAGTATAAAGAGAATGTCTAAAAGGCCTAATTTGACTAGTTAGAATATTTGAGGATATAAGCGAATGATTTAGAATTTTATAAAATAGATATATGATGTGAATACCATAATATATGTGTTTTAAATATTTAATTAAATTATAATATTTTTTATACAAGTGATGATCAAGGTCATAAGACCTAATTCTACCAAGAAAAGGGCTAGTTGAGCAAGAAGGCCTGATAGGTTGTTAAAGAGAGAGATAGAAGAGTAAGAAGAGTAAAAGAAGGTGGTCATATTCATTTGATAGAGAAAAAAGTGATAAAATTTTATAATAATTTCAAGTTATTTGAGTTGTTTCTGATTTACCTAGGGGGTTGGTGCCTCCTTGCAAGTTGGTGCTTGCTAAAGGACTAGTTGAGTTGGTGCTTGACTAGTAAGGGGTTGGTGTTCCTTGTGGAGTTAGTGCCTCACTAGATTATGATATATTTAATATATTACTATATTACAAGTGGTTATTTAATTTTTTTTGTCCCCCAATATTTTTTTCCACATATATCTTATGTTCTTATGTTGTTTACTTTCATAGATGTTTGTTTATGCATTGGTTACTATATGTATGTGAATGAATGCTTCATGAATAATAAGTGAAACTGAAGGATTGTTTCAATGAAATGATTCACCCCCCACATTATTAGTTTTAATTCAAAAAATATGGTGTAATATTATATGATAATATGCTCATTTAGTCATTTTCCAAATAAAATAGGTTCATCTACAACACAGTCCATTTAGGAACAATTCTACTCATGTACAGTCAAGAATGGCAAGTGATATATTGTTGATGGTTGTTTAAGTGGTTTTTAATTGTTCAGATCATAAAAATTGTTGAGAGTTCATATTTTTTGTTGTTAAATCCATTTTTTAGGCTTATAAACCATATAATGGAAAGAGTCTCATAGAACCTTCACACATAGTCCTTTTGTGCACTCAGAATTCTATAAAATTACATGTTGGAGCCTTGGAATGATTGATCATGAATAAATAGTTATTTTGGAAGTTTTAAAAAGTTTGGATATACCTCATAGAGGTATTATAAGTATTTTAAGTGGTCTAAAATTAAAAATAGCCCATTTTGAAAGCTATTGGCCTTGCATAGGCCTGTCAAAAACAAGACTAAGGTTTGAAGCTTGCATATAGAATAACTTGAGTTTTCATTAGAAAATTTTGATAAAACTTTGGAATCATATGTTATGTAAAACTATATAAAATATTTTTGTGTTTTTGAGTTAGTACCTAATCGTACAATATGTTATTCATGATTATATTCTTAAATTAGGCCTAAAGAGACCTAATTACTAGAGAGGTGTATTGAGTTAGTTGGTCTCCCTTGAGATTTGGGTCTTAAAACATTGTGTGAAGATAAAATGGAATAAGCAATATCCAAAAATTTGTTTATTTTATCTTTAAATTTTATTATTATTCAAACTTACTATATTTATATGAAAAGATGGTTACACATTGCTAGGCTTCAAAGAAGAAAGAGTGGTTTGGTTAAGGGCTCTAACCTTGAGCATAATATATTTGTTTGGATGATTGAGGGGAGATAAAAAATACTCATATTCATAGCCATATATTCCCTAAATATAATACAATAACAATGGAACCATGCATGTGGCTTTTAGGTCCATGAACTTATGTGAAAATGAACAAGTTTGAACTAAGAAAGGAGAGTGAAGTGATGAAAATTGTCTATTAGATGATGAAGCTGGTGATAAGTACAAAGAGAGTACAAATAAATATGAAGGGTGATGTGTCTTAGATAAAGTGAATAATACTATGCATGTAAGGAGGCTTATGAGCCTAGTAAAGATAAGAGTGATCAAGTATGTCAAGAGAGAAACTAAGTACCTGTGATAAGAAAGCAATCAAAGATCAAATAAAGAAATCAAAGGCTATAAATAAAAGCTAGTTAAAGTAATGAGGAGAGTGTATTGATCATCTCTTCATCATAAACCTACCAAAAACATTTTATCAAGCACTCAAGTGATCAAAGCTTCCCTATTTTCTCATATTTCCATATTAGTCATAAGGATAAAACATATATAGGTTTGAAGTACCGAATGAGTAGCATAAAAGATATATTATCCAAGTTAAATTTTAAGAAACTATTTTACTTGTTTATTACACATTGCATGATTCACACAAAATGCAACACATAAAGGATAACTACATAAGTCTTGAGGCCCTCTTCAGAGTATTGGATATGTAGGCAACACTCATTGACAAAGGTTTTTTTGGGGTAAATTGAATCCATATGGCCATTAACCCATTTTTTATATAGCTGATATGAATATGAAAAACTTGGGTTTTCTCATTTTGTAAGGAGTGATAGTCCATGACCTATAAATGAATACATAAGAGTGAAGGTGACATAGAACATATAAGCATATAGGTGGTTGCATCTAGTTTCTATAGTTATTTTATACTAAACTCTTAAATCCAATTTAGACAATAGCATCAACATAACCATCCCAAATTGATGTAAGTGTTTGTGGATATAATGGCATATTTTATAGAATCAAGTGACCATTTTAGAATCTAGAACTAGTCCATTTTCCACCTATTCATATCTAAATATTTATTAGCATCAGAATAAGCTAAGTATCTCATTTTTCATTTTATATTTCAATATATAACATTTTTTTTTTTTTTTTTTAGCATCTCAACTTAATAAATTCAATATATTTTCTATTCGATTTTCATAATTAATTATCTTGCTCTAGGGATAGTCTACCATCCTTGTGCCCTAAACTATCTCTAACCCTTTAACACTAGATTCCCTATATCTATATTTTAGGGTTAAACATTTCCCATAACCAATTCATATAAAACTCTTCCCATATTGTGTTTAATATATAAGATTGAGTGATTTGATTTGATTTGGTTCCATATCTTCATATTGATTATGGGAAAAATAGGTTAGTGGGCACATAATGTCGAGCTACCCAAAACACCTCTATATTAATGATTGATGCCTACATAACTAATAATTCAAAGAGGGCCTCAAAAAAATTTAGTTATCTCATTTGTGTTAGATTATGTGTGAATCATGCAATGTGTAATAAGCAAGTACAATAGTGACCTTGTTTGTAACTTAGAAAATATAGATCTTGGGATGTTACTTCAGTACTTCAGACATGTATATGTGTTATACCTATGATTGATATGCAAATAGGATAAAATAGGTGATTTTTATACTTGAGTTCTTGCTAGAATTATTTTATCTAGTTTCCTTGTGAGTAGGTAAGATTATTCTAGGTAAATAATGAATGAGGGTTGATCTTGTATTTATAACAATATTTTTGGAGAATTTATCACATTAAATAACTTAGGCTGACCTTTAGGATACATTTTATTTGTAAATTATATGACTTCATAGCACTAGACCCTTATGTGGGGATAAGACACTTACATCAATACAGGCATCTGACTGAGAAGCAAGTGTTCAGGTAGTTGGAAAATAGGTGCAGGTCTAGAACTTATAGATATGGAAGATTAGTAGGTTTATAACATTATGGGAAATAATAGAAAGTTTGAGTAGTTAGAATAAAATAGGTTGGACTAACACATAAGTAATTATGAAAAAATATATACTGTATGCAAACCTTTTATAATGGGAAAGGTCTAGAATCTTAAGGCACATCTATGATATGTATTTTCCAAGTGTACAAGAATGAGGTGTTATATAATTCAAAAATAGTGTATACATTTACCCCCCTTTTAATCTAGTAATGAAATTATTATTCTAAACAAAATAAATGTGTACCTAGGTGTGTATAACACACATTGATTTTACTTGAGTGCTTTACTAGTGATTGATTTACAACCAAGAGCATGTTACGTTATATAATCAGTGCATATAATATATTATTCAAATCATTGAAATGATTGAAATTGAAAGACTCAAAGCAAGTTTTATAAGTACACCAATTTGATGTAACCATCTTGCCTTTTGGAAATTTGATTTAAAATATGTATCATTATGAATCATTAAAATTAAGACTAGGATAATAATAAATCTAAAAAGTATATATATCTAAATAGATAAAGATATTAGAGGTCACATGCCCCCAACTTTGTAAAAAACATTAGTTTCCTCCTAGTATTTGAGATTAGATCAACCATGAAACCCTATCATATTGATAATCTTATGAGTGTGAGTGAACCAAGTCAACTCACATTATAACTTGGTGAGGTTAGATGATGTACTTAAGTCTAACCTATAAACTTGAAAAGATTGAGTGATTTAATAACCTCAACCATACCAAAAATTTAACAAACTACTATAATATATTGGCTCAATATAGTCCATAAAAATCCAACCACACCTACTACAAAATCAAGTTATAAGGTCAAAACTCCTGAGCCTAGAAAGGAAAAAAACCACCATGGTTAATGTGGTGTCAAAATAACCTAGTTAGTTTATCATATCCAATGCACCATGGAGATAATTTACATGCTTACCTTAGACTCCTACTTCATTACTCCCATGGTTTATAAAGTGTCATATTATGTCTCTCCCTCATCCTATAGATGTTTATGAGTAGACCTCTACCCAAAGGGTATGATGTGAATGTTTATTGTGACTATCACTAAAGACCTAGGAATTTTATGAACAAATGTTTCACCTTGAAGAATAATATCCAAGACCTCATCGATGACCAAAATATTACATTTGATGATCCTCCAAAGGAATGAGGTTCATAACCTAGTGACCACAAGAAATAGAAAATATTTAACAATCCTTTGTAAGATCATTCAAAGAAGGATCCAAAAGTAGAAATGGCATATAATGTGCACCCTCCTCCATATCATCATGAGTATGCATTGGATGGGATTATTTATAACTATACATAACTTACACCTCCTATGGTTTAAATACCCTCTATTACTTTTGATGACAATGATATTAAGGATGACCACCAGCGTATACATAATGTTATGATTGATAATGGTGAATGTGATAATATTTGTATCATGACACTAATTAAACATGTAGGTTATATAAATCATGATTTACATCTTTAAAACATATTATTTAGAACATTTGATGTGATCTCACAGCAATTTTTTGGTGAGATAAATTTACCTTTATAGGTGGGTCTCACCCATTTGGTTACTACCTTCTCAGTTATACCATCCATGGGTGTCTTTGATATATTAATAGGATAATGTTAGATACATACACCTTGATTAATACCTTATATAGTGAATGGGTATGTTAAATACATTCATACCAATTGGGTAATTATAGTTTTTGGAATTCCATAAGAACATCCTCTTGAGCAAGAATTTTTTTTACCCAAATATAATTAATTATCAAACCTCCTAAGGTTAATATTCTAAAAAAAGGGTAAGAAATAGGCAATATCATTTACCAAGTGGCCAATATTTGAGATATTTTTTCATAATATATCCACATTGGGTTTCAAAAAATAATCATCTAATACTCATCATATTTATATATCTGGAGCACCTACACATCTTCCTATTATTGTTGTTCTGAATAAACCAAAGGGAACTCAATGATAGGTTACATGAACCCATAATCACACTATTTATTCTTCAAAACCAAAAAGTCTTATTTTACATATGTATATCATCATAGATACTATAGTGGAAATTATTTCACCTATATATGTTCATTGGTAACATCACTAGTTTATTACACCAGGCTAATAGTGGGGAGATATCTATGAGAATCCTTTGGATGTGATCATAGGATAGTATTTTCCTTTCACCAAATATGTAACCCTAAAATTTAGATATGGGGAATATATATTTGAATTGGTATAGATAACCTAGGGCACAAGGATGGTATCTTATCTCTAAATTAGTCCAATTACTTGTGAAACTTAGATATAACATATATTACAGTTATTATGCTAAGATGTTAAAGATAGAAACTATAGGTAGGATAGATATTTAAATAATAATGAAAATAAGATAGTTTTGATTCTAATATATATCTAGATATGGAAAATTCAAAAACTGGACTTGATCTAGATTCTATAACAGTCACTTCATTCTAAAAATTATGCCCCTATAGCTGTAAACACTTACATCACCCAGTGATGGTTGTTTTGATGCTACTACCTAAATTGAACATAGGTGTCTAGTATGGAATACCTATTGAAATTGGATGCATCCACATGGATGATTTTTTAATGATAAAAGTAGGTTAGTGTGTATATGGTGTCGAGCTACCGTAAAGACCTATTTATTAATGAGCACTTCCTACATATACAATAATATAAAGATGGCCTTATACTTATGTAGTTCTCCACCATGTGTTGGCTTTTGTGTGAATCATGTAATTTTTGATAAGTAAAATAATGATCTAGATTTTAACTTTAAAAATAGATATATTGGGTTACTCCTTTAGTAATTTAGACCTGTAGATGTGTTATCCATATGATTAAAATGGAAATAAAAGAAAATAGGGAAGCTCTACTCATTTTAATGCTTAATATAATGTTTTTGTTAGGTTGTCTTATGGGTAGGTAAGAAGTTTATAGGATAGGAATGAATATGGTTGATATCTTATTAATACCAATCCATTTGGATAATATCTCACATTAAATCATTTATTTGACCATAGGTATATATTTTATTTGAAGATTAGATGACTTTAGGGCATTATACACTTGCATTTAGATATGATAGTTATGTCGATGTAGGTGGATGATTTTTTAATGATAAAAATAGGTTAGTGTGTATATGGTGTCGAGCTACCGTAAAGACCTATTTATTAATGAGCACTTCCTACATATACAATAATATAAATATGGCCTTATACTTATGTAGTTCTCCACCATGTGTTGGCTTTTGTGTGAATCATGTAATTTTTGATAAGTAAAATAATGACCTAGATTTTAACTTGAAAAATAGATACATTGGGTTAATCCTTTAGTAATTTAGACCTGTAGATGTGTTATCCATATGATTAATATTGAAATAAAAGAAAATAGGGAAGCTCTACTCATTTTAATGCTTAATATAATGTTTTTGTTAGGTTGTCTTATGGGTAGGTAAGAAGTTTATAGGATAGGAATGAATATGGTTGATATCTTATTTATACCAATCCATTTGGATAATATCTCACATTAAATCATTTATTTAACCATAGTTATATGTTTCATTTGAAGATTAGATGACTTTAGGGCATTATACACTTGCATTTAGATATGATAGTTATGTCGATGTAGGTGTCTAATTGGGATGCAAGTGTCCAAGTAGTTATAAAATAAGTGTACTTTAAAAACAAGGACTCATCCTTCAACAAGGCCATCATAAATAATAAAATAAAAAATTATATTTTAAAAAGAACACACATAAGAGAGGGGAATACAACAAACACTGAAAGCATAGCCACAACCCTAAGGCTAGGTTATGAAGAGGAAAAGTATGAGCCTTACTACCCTAAATACATCCATAAATAAGGTGGATAATGGAATAATATTGAGGTAAAATCCTCTATTTTTGAAGATTCATAATCACTAACAATACTTGACACACCAACTCTTATGGAAAAAAAATGAGAGACCAACTTGTTGCAACTAGAGTCACAAAAAAAAGCTACATAGAAACTAGAGGACCAAGAGGAGAATTAAAATAAGTCTGAGAGGAAAAAAATAAAGATAAAAATATAAAGAAGAAATAAACAAAAAAAATGTGGAAATGGATGAAGAACAATGTAAGAAACAAGTAGCTATACAAGAAGAGCAATACCAATAACAGGTTATACATGTGACATGCCAAAATCAAGTTAAAGAAATATATGATACAAATAAGTAAGTCAAAGAAGTATATGTTTCATATATAAAGGTGAGTAAGTATAGGCTTACAAGAAATGAACCGAAGAAGTGTAGGAAAATAAAAAGGAACAAGAAAAGGTAGTGCAAAAATAGGAGGAAGTGTAGGTTGTCCAACAAAGTTTGGAGGAAGCAACAAAATATGTAAAGGATCAATAGGAGTAAAAATATAAAGAATATAAACATATTAAAGATGAACAAGACAAGTTCATAGTTGAATAAAAAGCAACCAAGGACAAGGTCAAAGCTAAAGTTAAAGGCAAAGCTAAGGTTGAGGTAGAAGCAAAAGCCAAATCTAAAGCTGAAGCTAAGTCTAAGGCTGAGGTGCAAGCCAAATACCAAATTGAGATAGATGCTAAGGATAAAGATAAATCTAAGGCTCAATTTATAAAATAAAAATAAGCTAAATCTGAGGAAAATGTAAAGCATATAGAATAGCACAAATTGGTAACATAAGCAAGTGAATAGGACGCTTCATAGCTAAAACCTCAAACCACTAGTCAGTGGTTATGAGATGTTCCCAAATCATCCATGCAATGAAAAAAATCATCTCTTCCTTTAGTTTAATTCATGTCAACTCCTACAATGCTTAAAACCACATCCATGGTACTTGATACCTCTCTTCTTGAAACATCTCTAGATGTTGCCCAGTTGTCTCTGACCAAGAAGATTGAAGGCACAACTACATTTCAAGAGTCCATTTCATAAAAGGCCTCAGCCTTAGAACAATAATTCTTCTATCTATGAGGTGATAATGTATAATTGATTTGGTAACTTAAAAATATGTTTATATAATCAATAATAGATACCAACACTAGTTACACAAGTCTTAGGTGACCAAAATATGTCAAAATAAAAACAACTTGCAGCTTTATTGAATCAACTTACAAAGGACTAGATGGCTGCATAACACCTGTAAGCACTGATAGCATAGGGCTAGAACATAAAATTAGAGATAGATGAAATCTAAAAATTTCTTGAGGAATATGAGTATATTTTAGACACTACTAGACAACAAGTAAAATAGATAGCACAAGGGATGTTATATTGGAATAAAAACGTTAACAACTCATTAGTTGCTACTCAACTAGAGTTTACAACAATAAATAAAACCAAAGCTATAATTCATGATCAAACATATACATCCAATGCAATGAGTAATGACCTAAATCAATTTCTAGATTCAAGGGATGCCATCATGCAAAAACTTTAGGATTGGCATAATGAGACTTTATGCACAAGCTCAAAGGTATGTAGATTTATTGGATGAGTTGGTTTTGGATATCCATCTCAAGGCATCCAATGCTAAAGCACTCATTACTATCATAGAAGATAAATATGTGTATAACTTGACGGTAATTTATATCTGAATATGCATAATGCTTACTATGGTGTAGTAAGTGCTAACAGACTAGACTATGCTTAAGCAAGATATTTCACAGATTGATCCTTCCATTGCTCAACTTGTGGATGAGCCTCAATGAATTCTACTACAAAAAATTCAATAGATACTATAGTAGAAGAAGATATCCATGAAGCCCAAAGTAGACACCTAATAATAATAGTTCCCACCAATAGATTTTACACATCCAAGTGATTCTTCCACATCATAAATAGAACCAACGCATCAATAACCTACTACATAGCCACTTTAAAGCTTGCCACTATCCACATAGTAGGTACTATGCACTCTAGTTTTGTAGTATTCATAAGTTTTACACAAATTTTATAGGATAGTCTTAAACATTAGGAGTAGGATTAGGATGGTTAAAAACCCATAAATGGCATCCATCTATTTAAGTTAGTCTATTGAAAACCTGAAAAGGCAGTAGGCTAGTATGCTACTTAGTTTAAAACATGACAGGGCATCTAATTAGTGTGAAATTGGTGAAAATTGGTAAATATCACCTAGAGTAATAACCATGAATCCTGTTTATGGTTCATTAATTAGCCTTAGATCATAATATTTTTTTATGATCTTGTCTCAAGATGAGATGACAAATTAAGTCTAGGAAAGTGTTGGGTGAAGAACAGGGCTAACTAAAATCATAGAGTATAGTTAATGAACACATGTGCAAATTGATCTATTTTTATTTGATATAATATTATTTTATCTCATAATACAAATAGTTATTTATTTTTGGCATAGTAAAAGATTGGAAGATGAAGAGACAACACTTTGTAAAAGCTTATAAATAGCACCAAGTTGTAATTTTGAATGGTTCTATATGTGTGATAGATATTAACAAAATGTTCTCAATAGTTTTCCTATGTTTCAATTTATTATTCAAATAATTTATGTTGACTATTATTTATACATTAAATTTGATTGTCTTCATATAATTAGCTCTACTTAGTCTTTAATGGTGTCATTCAATCTGAATTGTTGACAACAGTTCTTTTTTTTTTATCTGCACAAGCTATACTTGTAATTAACATGTCATGTAGTTTTATTGGAACCTCTATTAACATCTAAGATGCATATATTATGAAATTTATGCTTAATATTGTAAAATGAAATCATTTTAAAATTTCAAACACTTCCAGGTTATCATCACCCTCCAAGTTGGACTTTTATAGACTATATTGAACTAGTCTACTATAGTAGTTGGTTCAATTTTTGGTATGGTTGAGGTGAATAAATTAATCAATATTTCCTAGTTTATAGGTTGTACTTGATAAATCATCCAGCCTCAGTAGTTTTATAGTGTGAGTTGACTTGGTTTACTCACACTCACCTAGTTATAAGTAAGATTGGGTTGTATGGTTGAGCTAATCTCAATTCCTGGGTGGAAACTCACCTTTTCTCCAAGGTTGGGGGCATGTTCCCTCCAATATATCTCTTTATATATTTAGATATATTCATTTTCTAGATTTTTATTTTCCCTAATATCAGTTTCAATGATTAAAAAGATACATATTTCAAATCAAATTTTCAAAAGGCAAGATAGTTGCATCAATACACGTGTACTCTTAAACCTTGATCTCTTTCATTTTTAATCATTTCAATGCTTTTAATTTCAAATTATATGTAATTATTATATACTATTACATGAGCTTGGTTTCAAGTTAGTCACTATAAAATCATTCAATCTAGACGTAATTAAAGACAAGGTGTGTTATATACAACCAGGTACACATTCCTTTTCCTTTAAACTAGAAATTTCATTACTATATTAAATAGTGGGGGGGATGTATAAAATATTTCTAAATTATATAACAGCTTAGTCTTATACACTTGGAAAATATATATCATGGATGTACTTTAAGGTTGTAGACATTTTTCACTACTAAAACACTCGCATACACTATCTCTCTGTGCCTAATTGCTTATGTCTTAGTCCAACCTATTTTATTCTAATGATTCAAACCTTCTATTTTTCCTAAAATCCTATAAACCTAATTATGTTCCATATCTATGAGTTCTAACCCTCGACCTATTTTCTAACTACCTAGACACATGCATCCTAGTTAAATGCCTACATCGACATAAGTGTCTTATCCCAACACAAGTATTTAGTGCCCTAAATTCATCCAATTTTTCAATGAAACATATCCTATAGGTCATCCTAAGTAATTTGATGTGATATATTTTCTAAAGACATTAATATAAATACAATATCAACCCTCATTCATTACTCACCTATAAAATACCTAGAGAGACCAAGGTAACTTGCCAAAAGCATTTTATCAAGCACTAAAGTGAGCAAAGCTTCCCTATTTTCTCTAATTTCTGTATCAATCATAAGGAAAACACATATATAGGTCTAAAGTATAAAATAAATAACCCAATATCTATATTTTATAATTAATAAGATAGGTCACTATTGTACTTGTTTATCATGCATTGCATGATTGACACACAAGTCAACATGTAGTGGAGAACTAAATAAGTATAAGGCCATATTTAGAGTATTGCCTATGTAATCAATGCTTATTGATAGAGTAGTATTTAAGGTAGCTCAACATTGTGTTCCCACTAACTCATTTTTACCACAACTAATATGAAGATGAATAATTAGAGTTTTCTCCTTTGGTAGGGAGTGACAGTCCATCACCTAGATCTAAATACACAAGAGTGAAGCTGACATATAATCCAAAAGCATCTAGGTGGTTGTATCCAATTTTAATAGATATTCCATACTAGATATCTATGTCCAAGTTATATATTAGTATCGATACAACCATATCAGATTGACATAAGTGTCTAAGGCTAAAAATATCAAATTTATAGAATCAAGTGACTATTATATATTCTATATCTATTCCAATTTATACTTACTTTATATCCATATCTATATTAGCCTTAAAACCAACTAAGTATATTTTTTCCATTATTATTACAATATATAGCATAGATGTATTTTTTATATTTAGCATTTTAGCATAATAAATGAAGTAAATGTTTTATTTGAGTTTCACAAATAATTAACCTAATTTATAAATAGTCTACCATCCTTGTGTCATAGGATATATATAACCCTTTAACCCTATATTCCATACATTTAGATTTTAGGGTTAAATATTTGGTGAATGGGTTGAAAATATAAACATTCAAGTGGTGGAACCCATCATTGAGTTATATGTGGTATAAATACAAGATCAACCATCATTCATTCCTCACATAGAAAAGACCTAGAGAGACCAATGAAACTTACCAAAAGTATTCTATCAAGAACTCAAGTGAAAAAATATTCCCTATTTTCTCTTATTTCCATATCAGTCATAGGGATGAATTCAAGTGAGAAAATATTCCCTATTTTCTCTTATTTCCATATCAATCATAGGGACAACACATCTATAGGTCATAAGTAATAAAGGAGTATCCCAATTGTTATATTTTACAGGTTGCAATCTAGGTCATTGTTGTACTTATCACACATTACATGATTCACACATAATCTAAAATTTAGGGTAAAACTAAATAAGCCTGAGACCCTCTTAAGAGTATTGGATATGTAGGTAGTTCTCATTGATAGAAGGGTCTTTGGGGTAGTTCAACATTGTGTTTCCACTAATGAATATTTCTCATAGCCAACATGAATATGAAGAACTAGGGTTTTGCTATTTGACAAGGATCAATAGTCCATGACTTAGATATGAATGCACGAGAGTGAAGGTGAATAGAACCCAAAAGAATCCAAGTGGCCACATCTAATTTTAGTAGGTATTTCATACTAGACATATGTGTACAATTTATCTAGTAGCATTGACATAACCATCCTAAGTTAAAATAAGTGTTTGAGTCTAAAAATGTCAAATTTCTAGAATCAAGGGATTATTCCAAAATCTAGATCCAATCCACTTTATTCTTGTTCTAGATCTAGATATGTATTAACATTAAAACCAATTAAGTATATTTTTTTTCATTGTTATTATAATATCTAACATATTTTTACTTTCTATCTTTAGCATTTCATCATAATAAATTAAGTATATATTCTATCTAAGTTTTGCAAGAAATTGGCATGCTTTAGAGATAGTCTACCATCCTTGTGCCCTAGGCTACGTATACCACATTAACCTTAGATATACCTAAATTTATATTTTAGGGTTAAAAATTTGAATAATAAGGATAATGAAATTAGACTATATCTGATGCAAATAATAATGTGGAGATAAAAATCACATAGGTTGTTGATAATGGGCTTATGAGAGTCCATTAAGAGAGTGGGTTGCTTGAGTTCCCAAGTGAAGAGGAGTAGCTAGTTTGTATATTAGCCAAAACCATCAAAAAAATATTTATGAGGTTATCATAGAAGAAGATTTTGATAATAAAAACCATGATTCTAATGAAATAGATGAACATGATTAAATAGATCATGAGAAAGTGTAATAAATTACATTGTTTTGTGAGCATGTTCATCAAAAATATTAATATCTTGATGAAATCCTAAGAACCATATTAAAAAATAAAAATCCAAAAAATGTATATGTACAGGTAGGTCCATCTATTTCTCATGTTATTATTGATATGGATCATCCCCATATACTAGCAACCCTCCCCTTGAACACATTACTACTACATACTTCTGATGGGGGCACGAGATATGTATTTCAACCTTTGTTCCCTAAAACTACTATTGCCACATCTATCATTGGAAACCTTAATGCTTTAACTCAAATACCAATTTCAATGCCTATATATACCCACCCTATGGTTACACTTCCTTTGGTGACTTCTCAAATATATAACCTAAAATACCAAGAGGTGCAAGATCTTGTCCAAACTATAAAAAAAATTGCATATTAAGGTTGCAAATATTGAAAAAAATATTATGAAATCACCTTGTGTTAATGATTAAAAAAAGGTATTACATGATACTCTTACACCAGAGATATCTTTGCATCCATTTCCAACTAGTTTTGTTGCACCTAATTTCACATATTATGATGGCATGGTGATCATGAATAGCATCTTTGATATTTTTATGTGACATTCCTTGATTATGCCTCTAATGATAAAATTTTGACCAAATTATTTATAAGGGCCGTAAAAGACTCCTTTATAGTGGTTCTATGATTTAATAACTCAATCATTAAATAACTTAAAACCCCTTACAAATATGTTTTTGGCAACTTCTCTATAAACATTACTAAAAAAGTTTCTTATGCCCAATTTGAAAAAATCAAATAAGGAACCGATGAACCTATTAATGTCTTGAGATATAAGACAATGTTGGCTAAAATGACCAATCCTATGGTAGATAAAAAGCTTCAATATATTTTCAAGTAAAGTTCATTTTCTCCTTTACATGAGTCCATGGTATTCAAAATGTTCAAATATTTTTATGAATTATGCCATACTATTTGCAATCATGAAATGAAACTTATCTCATTGAACAAACTTAAATATATATCAAATACACAAACTACATTTAGATATAATAAAAATTTTGCTATCAAACCAAGATATAAGGTCAAACCTGTTGAGTCTAAAAAATAAAGAACCACAATGATTAATGTGGTGTCATAATAGCTTAATAGGTTTATCTTTTCTAATGCACCATAGAGATAATTTACATGTTTACTTGAGTCTCTTGCTTCATTACTCATATGGCTTGTAGAGTGTCATATTATATCTCTCCCTTATCCTATAGAGATTGATATGAGTAAACCTCTACATAAAGGGTATGATTTGAATGCTTGTTATGGCTATCACCAAGGCCCTACTTATTATATGAAAAAATGTTTCATTTTGAAGCATAATATATAATATGTCATTGATGACTAAATTATTACATTTGAAAATCCTACAAAGGAATCAATTTCACAATATAGTGATCACCACAAATAAAAAAATATCTAAAAATACTTTGAAATATCATTCAAAGAAGGATCTATAAGTATAACTAGCATATAATGTGCACCCTCCTCCATCTCATCATGAGCACCCATTAGATGGGATTATTGGTACCTATACATAAAATACACCTCCTATGGCTTAGATATCCTCTATTAATTTTGATGACAATGAGATTATGGATGACAATTTAGATATGCATTCCTTATTTATTCAAGCATACCTTGATCACTAGCCTATACACAATGTTATGATTGATAATGGTACAAGTGAAAACATTTATATCATGACATTACTTACATATTTGGGTTAGAAAAATCATGATTTACATCCTTCAACCAGATCAGTTAGAGCATTTGGTGGGACTTCACAATAAGTTCTTTGTGAGATTGATTTACCTTTATAGGTGGGTCCCACCTATCTAGTTACTACCTTCTCAATTATACCTACTATGGGTGTCTTTGATATGTTATTTGGATGACCTTAGATACATACACTTTGAGTAGTACCTTATACAGTGCATGGGTGTGTTAAATATATTCATGACAATTAGGAAATTATAGTTTTTATATTTTCATATGAACATCCTCTTGAGCAAGAGAAATTTATACCAGGTAATTAAATATCAAACCTCCTAAGATTATCGTTCATAAAATTATAATCAACATGTAATCCCATTTACTAGGTGGCCAATACTTGAGAGACCATTGCATAAGAAATATATAGTGGGGTTCATGAAATCCTCATCTACTACACACCATATTCAGATATCCAAAACACCTACACATGTTCCTATTAATTCTATTCAAAAGAACATAACACTTAATGATGGGTTTCATGAACCCCTACTACTATTTATGATTCACAAACACAAATTCATATTTTATATACGTAGAGCATCACCGATACTAAAATGATATATATTACACCTATACATACTCCTTGACAATGTCACTAGTTTATTACACTAGGTTCATAATGGGGAGATATATGTGGGCATATTTTGGATGCAATCATAGGATAGTATTTTCCTTTTACATATGATAAAAATACCAAAAAATAATCAATATTTACATATTATATTAGCTCCATGGCATACATATTGTCAATTCTAATTTGGTAGATAACATATCAATATTATCTATATACACGTGTTTCACACATCTTTTGAGTGTGATTCAAGAATACACTGATACATGATCCATGCAATTTTGGATGTTGCATTTTCCCTCTACTCATGTCACTAGGATATTAGGGGAATCCACTTCTACGATCATGATGCATCTAAGTTATATCATTTTATGGTCACTTTAAATTATCATGTTTGAGTTTATATATGTACTTATACATGATTTTATGCATGCTTTCATATTTAATAGTGTACTTGACATGCTATGTACTTAAATTTTTTTGCTACCACATATATCCAAGGACTAGTATGATATGTTCATGTTGTTTTATTATGATTTTATTTATGTAATTCCTTAAGTATCTTGCCTTATATTATATTGATTATTTGAGTATTTGAATATGCTTTATTGTTTTCATCTCCCATATCTTTTATTTTCCACTTTGACATTTGAATATGTCATTACTTGTTGTGTGTTGAAATTTGTATATGTAGTTATTTATTTTATGGAAATTTAACTAAGTCATATCCCTTTGATTGTGTTATATTTGTACATGCCCCTTGTTTGCAGTCTCCTTAGACCTTTATCTCTTCATTTGATTTTTGAGTGTTGTTATGTGTGTGTTTGATTACTTGTTGAGTTTATAATATTATTGTATAGGTTTTTCCATGATCTACATCATGCATCTTAGGATTTGGTGTAATCACATCCTTTGTGCTTCAATAATATATCTACATACACATGTTCCCTCTATATAATACATGGTACATTCACAATTTACATGGTTATATTATCATTTTTAGATAAAGTAACTACTAGTTGATACTAGAATAAATAAATATTTATTTTTACCTATTCATAATAGTAGATCAAAAAAATCACATAGGTTTAAGTGATCAAGTTCTGATAGAGCATGAAGGGACAAGAAATGGTGAGGGGGACCTGAGTGGGTTAGAGGTGTAGCTTTCATAGATCTTAAAATGTGTACTTTGACATACATATTCACCTATATACTTAGTGAATTAGTGCATCTATCCAAATGATAAGGTTAGTAATGCTTAGTTATTTATCAAAGATTCTCAAGTGGGGAATAAACTTGTACCATCAACCTTCTCTGGCCATTTGGTAAGCCCTAGTAGATGTTCCTAGGTTGATAATCTCAAAAGAAAGATTGGAAAATATAAGGAGGTTTTTGTAGGTGCAAATCTACCCATTTTAAAAGATACAAGAGGATTTCATATTATTATTCTGGATGAATTGAAATCCAAGGCATCTTTCTGGTGGTCCTTTTGTTTGGTGGGTAAATTTATGGGGCCATGACATAATATAGAATGTTTTAGGGCTTGGGCTAGGATCCATTAGAAATTAAGAGGGTCTTTGCATATATCTACTTTTAGAAATGATTTTTTCCTAATCAAATGCACCAATGATAAAGATATTGCACATATCTTAGTAGAAGGCCCTTGATTTATGGGCAGAGTTAGACTTTTTTTGAAAAAATGTAAGGTAAGCTTCGACCTTGAAAATGAATATATTCATAACATGCCCATTTGGGTACATCTTCTTGAGCTTCCACTAGAATTTTGGGAAGAATATTTATTCATCAATATATAAAAACTATTTGGTGATCTTTGCCTTTGACTCTGCTACAAAATCTAGGAGCTACATGGTGCATGTTTGATTCTATGTGAATGCAAAGATGGATCAATAATTACCCCCTTTTTTTATTGCTAATTCCTCAAGTGGAGAAAGGATTTATAAAATTGATTATGAATATTCATTAATAAAATGTGACACATGCAAGAGACTGGGACATATGATAATAAATTACCCCTTGTTTGTAAAAATGGGTAATGATTTTATTTTAAAAAAGGATTAAAATAAATGGCCGAGGAAATAAAATATTAGTATAGAAGAGAATACATTGATGTCTCATCCTATTTCTCAGTCAAACTTCCTTCTAAAGGATAGCATTCTAATTTTTACAGTGATCCAATATGCATCTACATCAGGTAATGAGCCAGCTTTAGTAGAAATAGTTATAAGGAATAATGTCAATTCTTTACTGATTAATAAGGTAGTAGAGGAAAATTCTAAATAATTTTTTCAAGAGAGAGAAAATACTCCTTTCACAATCAAAAGTTAAGAAAAAAGGCAAAGTAGAGTCAATGAGATGGATAAGGAGATTACAAATCTCCAAAATACTTAAAATTCTTCTCATTTTTCTTCTCTAATCTTTTCCAATGTTTGGAAAATTTGGAGGAAGGTAAAGTTGGGGATGTTTACCTGAGGATTTTTTCACCAGTAAAAGAATATATTTTATACATAGCTCAAGACAACATGGGGTTGAATGAAGATAAGGATAAAAAAGTGTTCTCTAATCAGATATCTTCAGCTTGTACATCACCAAGTTTTAAACTAGATTATGCTATAGAGGAGAAGGATATTAATTTAGATGGGTATAAGAAGTAAGTAAATACAAGTTTAAAAAATAAAAAAGGAATATTTTCATCAACTAAAACAAGAAATACTAAAATAGAGAATGAGATAGCCAATGGTCATCTAAAACAAGAAAGATTAAAACAGAGTATGAGATAGCCAATGGTTATCAAACAATTATAAATCTCAAACCAAGCAGAGAATTTATCAAGAAATAAAATAAATAGGAACAATGAAGGTTATGTCCTAGAATATTTTGGGTCTAAACCATTCTAGAAAACATAGAGTTTTTAGAGACATGAGAATCACTAATCAACTAGATATTCTTTCTATTCAGGAAATGAAAATGGCTAGTAAAGTTTTGTAGGTGACAAAACATAAGCTTTGGAAGGAAGATTTGTTTTCCAATGTAGGCTTAGAGGGAGCATCAAGAGTTATTGATACATTTTGGAATTATAAGAGAGTTAAATCTTTGTTGAAAATATAAACCATCTAGTTATTTTATTTACTAATCTTTCGTAGGATATTTATTGGATTCTTTCAAATATCTATACACCTAGCATGATTATTTGTAGGAGAAGATTATGGTTGGATCTAGTGTCTTTTAGAAATACTTTTAGATATTTCAAATAGTTTGTTGTGAGTGATTTCAACACCCTAGTTTGTGTTGGAGAAAAGAAAGGAGGTGTTCAATATCTATCTGATAGTATGGAAGATTTGGCTGAGTCCATTATTGTAAATGGGTTTTTTGATATCAAAATAAGAGGATCTCCTTTCACTTGGTCAAATAAAAGGATTTATAAGCATCTTATTTAGACAAGATTGGATTGGGCTCTTGTTTCCCTTGATTGTTTTAGCATTCAAGACTTCTATTTATATTCACTCCCTAGGATGGGATTAGATCACAATCCATTGGTGCTAAATATTCCTACCAGTTTTGAAACTCATAAAACTCCATTTAGATTTGATCATATGTGGTTTTCACACCTATAATTATTTTAGAGAATAAAGGAATGGTGGAATGTTCAAGCCTCTGGTATAGCTATGTTTATGTTTACTTAGAAATTAAAAAATGTCAAAAACAAGATCTATGTTTGGAATCATGAGGTTTTTTACAATATCTTCTACCAAAAAGAGAATATTAAATCTGAGTTGATTTCTCTTGAAGATTGTATTACTTCCCAAGGCCTTAGCGAACATTTCTTTTAGCAGGATCATAAGCTAGAGTCAGATGATCATTTCATTCTAGATCAAGAGAACATTTTTGGAGACAAAAATTGAGGGCTACTTAGTTAAAGGAGGGAGATCACAATACAAAAAAAATTCATTTAACTATGATCAATAATAGAAGTAATAAAATAATTAATAAAATATTTGATGAGGTTGGCTCACTTCATACTGATCCTGTGGTTATTAAAGAGAAAGCAGTGAGCTTCTTCAAAGATTTTTTTTCTCCCAACTTAGTTCCTAACAAATAATTGATCACAAATTTTATTCATCATATCTCAACTCTTATCACTAATGAGGATAATGTCAATTTATTGATATATGTAAGAGAAGAAGAAATAGAGGTAGCAGTGTTCTCAATGAACAAAGACAAAGCATTAGGACCAGATGGCTTTCTTATGTCTTTTTATCAAAATTACTGGGATATTATTAAGCATGATTTATGGGTGACAGTGGATGAATTTTTTTCCTCCTATAAACTTCTTAGAGAGCTTAATAATACTTTTATCTCTCTTATTCCCAAGAAGATAGGGGCCTCACAATTCAAGGATTTTAGGCCTATCAGCATGTGTAATTCTATCTATAAATTCTTTTTAAAAAAATTAGCTTTAAGGATTGAGCTACTTTTGAATAAAATTATTTTTTCTAATCAAGGTGGATATGTTTCAAGAAGACAAATCCAGGATGGTATAATTATTGTGCATAAAATGGTACATTTCATGGTATAAAGTAAATAGGCAGGTATGATTTCTAAAATTGATAAGGAAAGAGCTTATGATATAGTGGACTGGGGTTTCTTGGATTCTATTCTAAAGAAATTTGGTTTTCATAAGCATATTATAAGGTTTATTTATAGCAAAATTTTAATGACAATGTTTTGTATTATTATTAATGGCTTCCCAGCTAGATTTTTTTGGAGTGAGTGTGGAATTAGATAGGGGGATCCATTATCTTCATTCTTATTAATTATAATGGCAAATTATCTAAGAAGGAACCTTTTGAATGTGCTAGAATATGGTAGTTTGAAGGGTTTTAAAATGGTCTCAAGGGCTCTTCCTTCTCTTCACAACCAATTTTTTGATGACATGATGATTTTGGCATTGGCTTCGATAAGGGAGGATAAATAAATTAAATTTATTTTGGATAGTTATACATATATCTCAAAATAGTTGATAAACTACTCCAAAAGTGTTTTTTTATCAACACATTGATTCCACATCAAAGAAATATTGTTCATATTCTAAATTGTTAGATCAAGGACCTTACCTCAATTTATTTAGGTATGCCATTATTTAAAGGGAAAATGAAATCTGAATTTTAGTACCCTCTAATTAAAAGGTTTCAAAGGAAGCTTTCTAGTTAGAAAGGGGCTCTACTTTCTCAGGTGGGAAAAGTGTTACTCATCAAAAATGTTTTATAAAGTCTCTCTGTCTACATTATGTTCCTCTTTAAAATGTCTGAAGTTATCCAGGAAAAATTTGAAAATTTTCAAAAAAGGTTCATATGGATGGGAGTGGAGGATATTCACAAATTCCCTCTAGTGGCTTGGGATAAGATATGCCTTCTGAAATCCTTTGGAAGGTTGGATATTAGAAATATTTCTTGTATAAACAAGGTGCTTGTAACAAATTTTTGTTGGAGACTCTTCAAAGAACCTTCTCCTTGGACAATCAATTCTCATTTATCCTTCTTTATTGAGCCTATTTTTATTAAAAGATTTGCTATCTAGAATTTATTTTCCAATAATAGGGATACTTTACTAAAAGGTTGTAAGTAGAAGCTAGGTAATGGTCATTATATTAGATTTTGGAAGGATCATTAGATTCTAAACCATTCACTAGACACTCTTGTTCCATGGCATCAAGTTTATCATTCTATCTCTTCTATTTTAGGAGAAATGGTGGTGTATTATATATAGGTTTGTAATGGTAAAAAAGGTTGGAAACATTTAACCCTTGATAATGTTGATGTTGCTTCACTAACTATTGTTTTATATCTAAATTTTATTCTCAAGGGTAACTGTATTACAAATCTATAGAGGGAGGATGCATTGATTTGGATTAATTCATTAGATGGTATATATCATGTTAATTCTGGATATTTTAAGCTTCAAAATTTGATAGAAAGGGGAAATCCATTGGGTCAAATTTGGAATAAAAATCTAATTCCAAAAATCAACATCTTCAACTGGTTTAGCATCTAAAATATAATTCTTACATTGGATAATCTAAGTAAAAGATGTATTTGTGTGGTAAATATGTGTGCTCTATGTGATAATTCTTGGGAATCCATTAATCATATCTTCCTTGAGTGTGTATACACTTTCCACATTCGGAGTTCTCTGCTTCAAAGATTCAAAGTTTTTTGGGTTCTTCCTTCATCTATTATGGAGGCTTGGTAGGCTTGGTATTATCCCTTTGTTAACCAAGATCTCAAGGAGATTTGGAATTTGGATTTCCCTCATCTTTTATGGGGAATTTGGAAGGAACATAATAATATAATATTTAGGGATAATAAAAGCATCTTTGTCAAAGTATTTAACAAAATATTTTCCCTCTTATCTAAAAATTTCAAAAATATAAGATGGGGAAAAAGGAATCATTTCTTGTTATTTGAGGAAATCATTGCTAAGTAATGGAAGCTTAACATTGACAACATTCCTTTGGTGGATACCAAGATATCCTTGAGAAAATTGGTGAGATGGTTGGTTCCTCAACTAGGTTGGGTGAAACTAAATTTTGATAGGTCTTCTAAAGGAAACCCTAGGCTTTCAAGAGGTGGAGGGGTTATTCAAGACCATCATGGGGATATTATTTTAGCTTATGAAGGAAGCAAGGGCTTCCAAACAAATCATTTCTCAAAAGCTTTAGCAACCTTGTGGGGGGTACAAGTGGCTCTTGAGTTGATTTTCCAATACATTTGTATTGAGGGGGACTCTCTCAATATCATTAACTATATCAATAAGAAGAATTTGGTTGCCTGTTCTATATCACATATAATAGATGAAATTACTCAGTTAAGCAAAGGCTTTAAAAAAGTTATTTTTTACCATACGTCTAGAGAGGACAATATATTTGTTGATACATTTGCTAATGGAGGGGTAGAAACCAAGGAGTTCAAATTTTGGCATAAAATTGAGGTTTGTCTAAATCATATAAATGATATTATCATCAAGGACAAAAGTAATCTAGCTATGTAGGGGTCAGATCTATAATAAGCATTGGTACGTAAGGCCAAGACTTGAAATGTGTGTTTTCATTATGATGAGACATAATAAAGTTCTTAATCATATCAACAAATGGTATTCTTTTTTTCATCATTACATGGTCAACCAATTCTATAATCATTTGAAGGATATTGCTAATATCAAGTTCATTAAGTTTGACAACCCTTCAAGTGTAGGTTTAGAAAAGTCTATGAATAGGTATTTGGCCATGGGAGGGGCTTTGAACCAAGTGGAACCAATGAATGTAGACCATATAAGTAACAAGATAGAGGTTTGGTAAATTCTACATAAAGGGGGTATAACAAAATTTATGGATTGTATTTATGGTTATGATACTTATCTTTCATAATAATTGAATAGTTATGTTGAAATCATAGAGGAACTAATTTCAAGGGTTACTGGGCTTAAAATTGAAGAAAACAAATACATCAAATTGACTTCAAACCTCAAGAAAGAAAAGGACAAATTTCTTGTGGGTGATGAAAATCTCACAATTTTCTAATAAGGATTCAAAAGAAAGGACTTCCTTGTTCCACTTGACAAAGTGGTAAAGCAAATAATAAGGTATGAAACTCTTAATGGTAGATATAAAATGGTACATTAATATCATCTCCCTTTCCTAAATTATCTTTAACATAACATTCCTATCAGTATACTTTTTTATATTTTTCATTCCTTAGAACATTCAATCAAAGAGGTCTAAATGGGTAAGAAAATAGAGTTGTTACACCATATGGTTATTTCCTCATATATAAGTTTTTTCAAGCTCAAAACCATATTCCTCAGTATTCAATTTCAAAAAAGAAGAATATCAATGTGAATGTATCTACCTCTAGGCCTCCTAAATAAATGCTAAAAATAGTGTCAAACTTAAACATAAGAAGAATGAGGATCTTAGTAGGGCCAAAAATAAGAAAGAGGGTTCTTTCAATTATTAGATGTTTAAGAAAACATATGCAATTATTGATCTTAAAGAGATGGATAAGCATAATGGCAAGGAAAAAAATACTCAAAAGGAGATGAAAAAGCATAATGTAGAAGAATGGAATACAAAAATTAGAACTCACCTAGAAATAGGGAAGGCATAAAATAGAATGTTACGGATAATAAAGGGAATGATGACTATATAGGTATACAAATAGGGGATCCTAATTCTAATATTCAAGTAGACTTAAATTTGAACTCATTTAAGGATATAGCTAAAAATCAAACAAAATAGAAAGACAAGAGGATGAGGTAAAAATTCATAAAGCCTTCCTTCATTGGTTTATGAAGGATCATTCAATATTGAAATAAGAGGTTAATAACTTCAACAAAAAAGATGGACTATATTGTACAAGGGAGAGGGAAGTGGAAATGGCTACTCAAATTGAGATTTTGATATACAAAATTAATATGTTGGAGTAAGAGAATAGAGAACTCAAAGACAAACTTAATATTCTTGTTAGCTTCAGTAAGATAATGGTAAATAATGCAATTCAAAGCATTGAAGGTTTATATGTATTTTTTAACAATGCAAAAATAAGTGAGAATGAAATCAAGCCCAGGAAAAATACTAAAGGAGTGACTGCTACAAGTGAAAAGGATAAAATGGTTGGTGGTTTGGAGAAGAAATTCCAAAGCATGTCATACGAGTGGATTACAACATATGAGGAATAAAAGAAAAGACACATCTAAATTTCTTTGCTATGTAATGTAAGATGTGTATCAACTATTTTTATGTTGTGTCTTTGTTGTGTCTCTCAAGTGAACTTGTGTTTCTTTCCTATGTTTGTTAATATTTTATTCTATGTTATTGGCCACTAAGGTGGTTATTTTGTATAGGTAGGTTCCCTCTTAAAACAAACTTTTACCCTCAATAAAAAAAACTACTAGCTGATACTTACCCTCACCTCAAAGGGGGGAATATTAGTGGAGGAATGCCATAGAAGAATGACTCCCACATTGCTTCATAGATTCAGATTGTAGTGGGGGCATGTTTTGGAAACTTGTTTCCCACATTAGCACTTAAACCAGTTTTCAGATTTAGATTGTAGTGGGGCATGTTTTGGAAACATGTTCTCCACATTTACTCTTGTTCTCAAATTTAGATTGTAATGGAGGCATGTTTTGTAAACATATCCTCCACATTCACACTTATATTAGTTTTTATATTTATCCATATATAGTGGGTGCATGCTTTGGAATCATGTTCTCCAAACTTACACAATTTTGAATTGGCCAAATTTCATATCTATATGATTCAGATATACATTTATGGTATAATTCTATATATTAGTACCATTATTATACATAGTTTCAGCATGAGATATATCTAAGGTGCATATTCTAAGTAATGTTTGCCTAATATTGAAAAATGAAATCAATTTCAAATTCCAAACACTTTAAGGGACTATCACCACCCACTAAGTTGGAATTTTATGGATTGTATTGATCCAAATATACTGTAGTAGTTGATTCAATTTTTAGTATGGTTGAGGTGATCAAATCAATCAATATTACCAATTTTATAGGTTAGAATTGAGTATATCATCCATCCTCACTAGTTTTATAATGTGAGTTGACTTGGTACACTCACACTCACTATGCTATAAGTATGATCAGGTTGCATGATTGAGCTAATCTCAATTATTGAGTGGAAACTCACCTTTTCTCTAAAATTGGGGGCATGTGTCATTCAATATCTCTCTCTATCTATCTCTTTAGATATATGCACTTTCAAGAGTTATATTTTTCCTAATCTCAGTTTCAATGATCCATAATTATATGTATTTTAAATCAAATTTCTAAAAATAAGATGATTGCATCGATACATATGAGTACTCCTAAACCTTGATCTCTTTCAATTTCAATTATTTCAATGATTTAAATTTTTGATTACATGCATTGATTAGATATTGTATCATTTTATTGGTTGTAGGTTAGTCACTAATAAATAATTCAAGTTAGACTAAGCAAAGGCAATGTGTGTTAAACACACCCATGTATGTATTCTTTTTTTTTAACTAGTAATTTCATTACTAGATCAAGGGGGTAAATGTAGACACTATTTTTGAATTATATATAACTTTAGTCTTGTACATTTGGTGAATACATATCATGGATTTACCTTCATCTTCTAGACCTTTCCCACTAACAACATACTTGCATACACTATCTTTATATACCTGATTTCTTATCTCTTAGTTTAATGAATGTTATTCTTTTAACTCAGACCTGATATCTTGTCCAAAATGTTAAAATCTTGTTTATCTTCCATATCTACTATTTTTGGACCTACACATATTTTCTAGTTACCCAAATGCTTGTGTTTGAGTCATATTATTGCATTGACACAAGTGTCCTACCCCAACACAAGTTTCAACTACACTAAAATCATTTAATTTACAAATGAAATGTATTCCTATGGTCAGCCTAAGTGTTTTAATTTGAGATATTATCCAAAGGGATTGGTATAAATATAATATCAACCCTCATTCATTCCTCACCTAGAAAATTATTATCTACTCACAAAGCAACCTATAAAGGCACTCAATCGAGCATGAAAGTGATAATTTTTTTCTATTTTATACTATTTTCATATTAGTCATAGGGATAACACATATATAGGTATAAATTACTGAAGAAGCATCCCAAGAGTTATATTTTCCAAGTTACAAGATAGGTCACTTTTGTACTTGATTATCACATATTGCATGATTCACAAACAAGCCAACATATAGAGGATAACTACATAAGTTTGAGGCCTTCTTAAGATTCTTGGATATGTAGGTAGTGCTCATTGACAGAGGGGTATTTGGGTAATCTCAACACCATGTGCCCACTAACCTATTTTTATTATAACCAATATTAAGATGAAGAACTAGGGTTTTCTCATTTGATAAGGAGTGATAGTCCATGACCCATATTTGAATGCATAAGAGCGTATGTGACATAAAACCCAGAAGCATCTAGGTGGTCACATCTAGTTTTAAAAGGTATTATATACTAGAAACCTAAATCCAATTTGGATAATAACATCGACGTAACTATCCCAAGTCAATACAAGTGTCTATGACTATAAAGGTATAATTTTTAGAATCAGGTAACTAGTTTATAATATAGATTCAATTCACTTTATATATACTTTAGATCTATATTTATATTAGCATTAGAACTAGCTGAGTATATTTTTTCATTGTTATTTTAATATCTAACATAGTTATACTTTTTATATTTAGCATCTCAACATAATAAATTTAGTATATGTTCTATCTAAGTTTTACAAGCAACTAGCCTAATCTAGAGATAATCTATCATCCTTATGCCCTAGGCTATCTCTACCCCTTTAATGATAGATTCTTCATATTCAAATTTTAGGGTTGAATGGGTATATATCATTGGATATCCATAAGGTGCCAAAACTTACATTAGAACATTTGTACAATTTCAAACAACATGATGATGAATCCCTTCAAGATTATACTATTTGATTCAAAAGTACATCAAATGAGCTAACATTTAGACCTTTAGATTTGGAATTATAATACACTTTTGCTAAATGTCTTCTTTCTCCATTGAAATAAATAACAATGCATAAATAATATGAGTCATTTACCCATTTTTATATGATGTGCATAAAAATACATCATCCATCCTTACTCATCTAAAAGAGCTTAACATATCCCTTTCTAAATATCAAAGTTTTACTCCTCACACAAAAGAGGGATATGAATTACCAAATGAACATTATGAATAAAAATGTGGAGGTCATAATATTTATATGGGAGCTCTACAAGGTTTACTCAATATGGGACCAATCCAAAGTTCACATCCTATATAAACACCCCAAGGTGAACAACCCAAAAATAATATATGCCAAAACATTTAAAAATCACATTATCCTTGGGTGGTGCTTATTTTTGGAATAACCATACTCATCCTACATAAATAAAAAATACTTGAAATGTAATATGCTTACAATAACTTGGTTTTGACCTAAAAGACTTATAAAGTAGAGGATATTGGAAAGACTCTAGGAAACATAAAACTATCAATTGATTGTGCTCCTAAAGTGATTCAAACATGGGTTTTGGTTATGCCAAAAACCTATCCATATGCATTTACACTTGGCACAATTTGGTTATATTAAATGGAAGCAAAAATACACTAAAATCAGCAAGGAATTTCCTTTTCTCATGAAGTCAATATGATCTATATTCTAGATGATATTATTAGTTCTACTACTACACATGTAAAACATGAGGAGAACATGCCATGTACCATTTACACTTATCCAAACATGATCCAAAAAATGTATCCAAGGCCATCCCAAAAGTATATTATATTTTGAATCATTTTCCATGACGTATCAAAAATTTGGTAGTGTATGGGGTTCCACAATAATGTTTAATACTATTTCTCATAAAATCAACAAGGTATTTCCTTTTATCGTAAAGGAAAATTTATCCATATTCCAAATGATAGCATTGGTTCTTCTATTGCACATATAAAACGTGGGGAGGAACATGCCATGTAACATTTACACTTATCCAACCATGATCCAAACAATGTAAAAGATTAAACTTTTTGGTTGAAAGGTCTCATATATACCAAAAATACCAAAAAAAAATTAAAAAAACTACAAAACCCCTAAAATATGTCCAAAATTCACATATCTTACTAGCTCCTTGGTGTATATGTTGTTGATTTCATGTTGGTAGATGGCATTTTAGTGTGTGTGTGTGTGTGTGTGTGTGTGTGTGTGTGTGTGTGTGTGTGTGTGTGTGTGTGTGTGTGTGTGTGTGTGTGTGTGTGTGTGTGTGTGTGTGTGTGTGTGTGTGTGTGTGTGTGTGTGTGTGTGTGTGTGTGATATAGGCATACACACATACATGATCTATGCACTTTTGGATATTGGGATTTCCTTCTACTCACATCACTAGTATGTTGGGGCATCCACCTACTTGATCACAATACATCTAGGTTGTATTGATCTATGGTAATTTTAAATTATCATGTTTGAATTCATATACTACACGTGCCTTGATCTGTGCTTATATATTTCATAGTGTACTTGATATGCTATGTACTTAATATTTATTACTAACACATATATCTAGGGATTAGTATGGTATGTTTATGCTAGTTGCTTATGATTTTATATAAATTACTTTAGTGTCTTGCCTTATTATTGTATTTATTATTTGATAATTTGAATATGCTCTATTTTTTTTGGCCCCCATGCCTTTATATACCTTTTAGACATTTGACCGTCATTTCCCTTCTATTGTGTAGAATTTGAACATACCCATTATTTTTTAGTGCTCTTATGTGTGTGATTGATTTATTTTTGAGATTTTAAGAATACTATTTAAACATTTCCATGATCTACATTATGCATATTAGGACTTGGTATGATCACATTCTTTTTGTTTGAATGATATATCTACCTAGACATGTTCCCTCTATATGCTACATGGTACATTCACATATTACATTGTTATCTTATCATTTTTAGGTAAGTTAACTAAAAATGTATACTACCCTCACCTCAAATGGTGCATATCAATGGGGGCATGCCATGGATTCATGAGTTCAACATTTGTCATAGTTTCAAATTCAGTCAGGGGTATGTTTGGGAAGCATATTATCCACACTTATTTAGTATGAAACATACCTAGATTAGAGTGGGGGCATGTTTTGGAAATATTTCTTCCATATTAACACTTACAATAGTTCTCAGATTTAGACTGTAATAGGGACATGTTTTGAAAATATATTCTCTACACATATATTAGTTCTCAGATTCATACTATAGAGGGGCCATGCCATGGAAACATGTTTTCCATATTATCACTTATATAAATTTTCATATTTATCCATATATAGTGGGGCCATATTTTGGAAACATGTTCTCTACACATACACAATTTTTAAATTGGCCAAATTGCATGGTTATATGATTCAGATACATATTTGAGGTAGAATTATATAATTTGGTAACATTATTATACATAATTTCAACATGAGACATATCTAAAGTGCATGTGGTATGAAATATGCAATTAATATTACAAAATCAAATCAATTTTAGATTATAAACACTTTTAGGGGCTGTCATCACCCACCAATTTGGAGTTTTATGAACTATACTAAGCCAATGTACTCAAGTAGTTATTTCACTTTTTGTTATGGTTGGGGTGATTAAATCGCTCAATATTACCAAGTTTATAGGTTGGATTTAATCACATCATCCATCCTCACTACTTTTATAGTGTAAGTTGTCTTCATTTACTAACACTCACTAGGTTATAAGTATGATTGGGTTGCATGATTAAGTTAATCTCAATTTTTAGTGGAAACTCACCTTTTTTCCAAGGTTGGGGGAATGTGCCCTCCAATCTCTCTCTATCTCTTTAGATATATGCACTTTCTACATTTATGTTTTTCCTAATCTCAATTTTAGTGATTCATAATAATACATATTTCAAATCAAATTGCCAAAAGGCAAGACAATTACATCGATACATAGGTGTACTCTTAAACCTTGATCTATTTCAATTTAAATAATTTAAATGTTTTGAATTTAAAATTATATGTACTTATTATATACTTTAACATGTTTTTGGTTTCAAGTCATTCACCAACAAAGCACTCAAGTTGGAATCAAGCAAAGACAAGGTGTGTTATACACACCTAGGTATGCATTTCTTTTCCTTTAAACTAGAAATTTCATTATTGTATTAAGGGGATAAATGTATACATTATTTATAAATTATATAGCACCTTAATCTTGTACAATTTTAAAATACATATCATGGATGTACCTTCATATTATAAACCTTTTTCACTACCAAAATGCTCACATATACTATCTCTATGTGCCTAATTGATTATCCCTTAGTTTGACCTATGTTATTCTGATGGCTCGGGCCATCTATCATGCAAAGAATGTTATAAACCTACTTATCTTCCATCTTTATGAGTTTTTTACTTGATCTTATTTTCCAAATACTTGGACATATACATCCCATTTAGATGCATGCATTAACACAAGTGTCCTATCCTAATACAAGTGTCTAGTTCTTTAAAGTTATCTAATTTTTAAATGAAATGTATCCTAAAGGTAATACTAATTTCTTTAATGAAAGATATTATCCAAAGAGATTGCTATAAATATAAGATCATCCCTCATTCATTTATCACCTAGAAAAAACCTAGGGAGATAAGCTTCTCTATTTTATCCTATTTTCATATCAGTCATAGGAAAAACACATATATAATTTTGAATTACTGAAGGATTATCCCAAGAGATATATTACCCAAATTAAAATTTAGGTCACTATTATATTTTTTATCACATATTTCATGATGCACACACAAGCCAACATGTAGGGGAGAACTATATAATCTGAGGCCCTCTTTAGAGTATTGGTTATGTAGGCATCATTCATTGACAGAGGGATATTTGGAACAACTCAACACCACATTCCTACTAACCCATTACCCCATAAACAACATTAAGATGAATAACTAGGGTTTTCTCATTTGATAAGGAGTGACCATCCATGACCTATATCTAAATGCAAAAGAGTAAAGGTGACATAGAACCTAGAAGCATCTAGGTGGTTGCATCTAGTTTAAGAGGTATCTACACTAGACACTTGCATCCAAGTCAGATAGTAGCATCGATGCACCATCTCAAGTCAATGCAAGTATTTATGGCTAGAAATGCACCATTTCTAGAATCATGTAGCTATTCTAGAATATAGATCTAGTCCACTTTCTACCTATTCCAAATCTAGAGTTTTATTAACATCAAAACCATGTATCTTATTTTCATTTTTATTGCAATATATAACATAGTTGTAATTTCTATCTTTAGCATCTCATCATAATAAATTTAGTATACTATCTAATTTTTATAGACAAATGGCCTATTTTATAGATAGTCTGTCATCCTTTTTACATAGGCTATCTCTAAGCCCCTTAACTTGAGAATTCCTTATATCTAGATTTTAGGGTTATGTTATATATGATTCAGTAGAAAATAGGTAGTGTAAAGGGTGTAATAGTAATTTTCAATGTTATTTTCTCTAATACTCAGAAGAGGGATTCAGAATTATGTAGTTCTTCCCTATGTTTTGATTGTTTGTGAATCATGAAATTTGTGATAAAAAAAGTATAATAATGACCTATATTCTAACTTGTCAAATATAACTCTTGGTTTGTTCCTTCAGTACTTCAGACCTATAGATGTATTTTACCTATGATTGATATGGAAATAAGAGAAACTAGGGAAGCTTTTCTTACTTGAGTTCTTGATAGAATGCTTTTACTAAGTTATCTTGGTATTTATAGGTATTTTCTAGGTCTTTTCTAAGTAGGTAATGAATGAGGGTGGATCTTATATTTATACCAATATCTTTGGAGAATATATAGCATTAAAACACCTAAATTAACCATAGGAATACATTTCATTATAAAAATTCATGAATTTAGGGCACTAGACACTTAAGTTGGGACATGACATGGGGATCAACTTAGGTGTCTGACTGGGATGCAAGTGTTCGAGTAATCAAAAAATAGGTGTATGTCAAAAACTTATAGAGATGGAAGATAAATAATTTTATTACATTATGGGCATGATAGGAGGTTTGATTCATAAGAATAACATTGATCAAACTAAGTGATAAGTATTTAGGCACAAAGATATAGTGTATACGATCCTTTTAGTAGTGAGAAAGGTCTAGAAGCTAAAGTCATAACCATGATATGTATTTTCCAAGTGTAAAAGTCTGAGGTGATATATAATTCAAAAATAGTGTCTACATTTTCCCCCTTAAATCTAGTAATGAAATAGCTAGTTTAAATTAAAAGGAATGAGTAACTAGGTGTGTAAAACACACATTGCCTTTACTTGAGTCCAAATTGAGTGATTTACTAGAGATTAAACTAAAATGAAGAGTATATTACAACATTAAGTTTATTTTGTGATAATAGTAATTTGACTCAAGAGAGGAGGTTAGATCAAGTGTTAATTTTCATATAAAACAATGAAATAAACACACTAACAAGCATAACATCTATAGGCCTAGGTCATAGGGGGATCTTAGTGAATACACAACAATTTAAAATATAACTAAAATGTAAAAGAAATAAGATCTCTTACCTTCCTTGAATGATCTAAATGATGTGTTCATTTGGCTTGCTTGGCTTGTGCTCAAAGAGTCTTCGGTAAATGGAGTTGTGTGGCTCTTTCTCTCCTTGGCACCATTGGCTTGGCTTGATTGGTATGTCTTATGCTTATGGTTTGGATTTTGATTTTGGAATTATAACACTATATATTTCAATATTTCACAAAAATATACATTATAACTTGACCATGTTCCAAACTATCTACATGAAGAGGTCTAGGCTTGTATTTATAGGTATAGAAACTAACCCCAGCTCAAGGTGAGTTAAGGTGTAGTTAGATATTAGAATGGGTTCAAACCTAACCTAAGTGAGTTAATTAACCCCATTAGTGTTAAAATGTGTCAAAATCTCATGATTAGTAACAATTAGGAATGGGTGAGATATTTTAGGAGATTTAAGAACCCACAAAAAGGAAATTATGAATTCCTAGGATAATCTTTGATTTTTTAATTTCTTTTTTTATAATTTCATTATTTAATCATGTATAATTAAATTAGGAATTTAATTATTTTTAGCATTTTAATTCATTTTTATTAGGATTTTAGCAATTTCAATATTTAATTTAATGTCATGTGTGTATTTGCCCCATTTAATAGGTCTATGGGCCAAATTGCATGTTGTAGTATCATAGAATGATTGGAGATGAATCTGAGAGAGGTTTTTGTTGTTCATTGTAGGATACCCCAATTAGGGATGTCTCAATAAGATTTTGAGCCTTGATGAATGATACATGAAAAAAAATTGAGACATTTAATGATTTTAAAGCTTGATTTGTAATGGTTGGTAAGAGTCAATTTGAAGTCTAGTATGAAGCCATTTGTGGCCAATTTTAGGTGTCTATAATTTACCCCTATTTAAGAAGGCATTACAAGATGTAAACATAGTAACATCTTCTCAAATAATGAAAAGGTCCTATATACTTACAAATTCAATGGTAATGGATGAACTATAGGTTCCCCCTTGAGGGATTGGTTAGCAAAGGGGTCAATAAGTGGTTCCTCAAAAGGAGGAAATGATTAGACCAAATAGATGAAGTGGAGTGGAAAAGATTGGTTTGCTCAATGGTAGTTATAATCAGTGGTATATAGACCTGTCCCAGTTGGGCAGACAAATAAGATGATGTTTTCATAGGTTATTATAATCATTGGCATAGGTGAGATAAAAAAGGTGATGATTTTCCCAAAGGTGGTTATAATCATTGAAAAAGGCTTAGGTTAACAAGAGATTTATTTTCCCAAAGGTGATTATAATTATTTAAAGGGAAAATAATGATTTGACCATATGTGGTTATAATCATTGGTGGGATAAAAACATGCCCAAGTTGGGTAGAGAGTGATAATGGTTTTCCCAAATGAAGCCTAGTTGGGTAGAATAAAGAGAATTATTTTCCCATAGGTGGTTATAATCAACCTCCTTTAAATGGATGGAAATACAATTATTTTCCCAAAGGTGGTTAGAATCATTGGTAATAAAAGTGGGATGGTATATAATGATTTTCCCAAAGGTAGTTATAATCATTGTACCCTAATTATGGTAAACATGTTATGGAATATGATGGCAAATTGGTACAGAAGATAAAGATGAAATTGGGTAACTTGCTAGTATGGAGATGCTCATTTGAACTAGCAAAGGTTAAAACTTGCTCATTATTTAACTACTTTGTTTGGGATATGATGTAGATTTTAGTAGGAATGTTGTTGGTGCCAAGGAGATATATCATTGTTGCATTTTGTATAAACTCTCCAAAGTTGACTTTTGTTTTAGCACATGATGGTAGGCATCATGAGACAACACCATCATAATTTGTTTGAAATATGCATAAGGATTGACTCTTGATCCAATAAACAATTGAAAATAATGCACCATTGATAAAAACCATGATGATAATTTTAACATATGAATATGGATGGATTTAATAATAATGCACATAGAATCACCCAATGAATGTACATAGATTGAATCAAGGAATAATAAGAACATAAACAAATAGATAAATAAACAAACAAATAAAACACTAAGAAAATAAAAAGAAAACAAAAGAAAAGAAAGAGAAATAATAAACAAACAATGGTTAATCATAATGTTAGTATAAAAAATATGACATAAACAAGATGACAAAAATTGCCCCTGGACGATAAAGGATAATAAAATAAACAAACAAAATGGGGGGAATAGAAGAAAATAAATGGGTTGGTTGAGTTGTCTCCAAATACACTAGGCAAGTGGACACTACATATATAGTTCCATGGACATGGTATCCAATAAAAATTTTAGGACAAATGCAGTTATCCCAAGAGATAAGATACAAAAAAATTATGAAAAGAAGAAAACATGATGGATGTTATAGAAGAATATGGGAATGATCTTGTAAAATAGCAAGCAGGTGGGACAAGGTGGCCAATAAAGATGGGGAAACTAAATGAAAAGTGGTTTCTTATGACTTAGTGAGGATTCCAAAAATCCTTGAGGTAAAGAAGTGGTCAATGTTTTTGTATTTTCTAAATTGATTTTGAAGTTTTTTTGAAATTTTTAGAGCATCTCAACTCAAGTGAGAATGATGAGACACTAAATGGTCCAAACTCACAAAATGATGAGAACATTTAAACTTTAAAATGCTCACAAAATGGCAAGAGCATGGCTTAAGGGTGACTAAGATAACCTCAACATAAATTGAGCACTACCTATATAGTCCCAAGATGGGACCTCATGTCAATATAGTTTTGCCTTATGGTAGAGGAATATGACTTGTGTAGTAGCTAATTCAAATAAAACAAGAAAATTTGGCAAATGACACAGTATGGTAAAGGCATGGTAAGGTGGTAGTTTAAGACATGATAAATGAGTGTTACCCCTAGTTTTCCCATAGGTGGTTATAAATAGGAAATAATGGTATAAGTTAATGATACCAATTTTCCCATAGTTATTTATAATTAGTAGTAAGATAGTGTGGCATTGATTTTCCTAAAGGTAGTTATAATCATGTGCACTTGGTATAGAATGAAATAAGAAATGAAGGATGTAACTACCAAACCAATATCATACTACTCCACAATTTGACATCTATCTATAAAAATTGAAACAACTACTAAAACTTGATTTAAATATTTATGCTAAAAATGGCCTTATAACTAATGGAACACAACCAAGGTCAAATAGGCTAGGTAAGGAATGTGAAAACAACTCAGTTGATGGAAAGGTATGGTAGAACAGAAAGGTGAAATGGAAAAGTGAGAGAATGGTATGGTACAAAGAAGAATGTTGATATTATGGTACAACGTGAAATGATCCTTATAGATAATACACCATGTCACTCAAGTGAAGTAATGCTTGAGGTGTCATCAGTTCATCAAGTTCATCCCTCTCTAGTGTAGTGAGCCTACATGATCCAGTACCATATTTTATCACGATGATTAAAGGACCTACCTAGTTTGGTTTGAACTTGCCTTTATGTTTATTCTTGGACATCATATTATTTTGGTTTTATTTAAGGATAAGATAACCAAGCTTAAATTCTCTATGTATCATGTCCTAATTGTAGTGGTCACATAGTCAATTTTAGTAAGCTTATAGGTTGTTAACTATGGACAAGCATTTATCATAAAGTAACTCTAGCTCTTGTAGGGGAGCTACTCGATAGTCTTCATCATCTAGGACATGTTTTATATAGATGCATAAAGAAGGTAACTCGACCTCAATAGGAATAATGGCCTTAGTACCATAAACAAGTGAGTATGGAGTGGCTCCTATTAGAGTATAATGATTGGTACGGTATGCCCAGAGTGCATAGAATATTTGGAGGTGTTAATCATGGCTGGTATCATTTATAATATTTTTAAGGATGTTGACAATGGTTTTATTACATGATTCTATCTAGATGTTCCCTTATGGGCAATATGTCATGGAAAATTTTTGTTTAATCTTACACTTAACACATAGAAATTTGACATCCTTGTTCTTGAATGATCTTCCATTATCAGATATAATGTTAGAGGGGATACCATAGTGGAAAATGAGATGGTTAAATAAGAATTTGGAAATTTATTTTCCAATCACGTAAATGAAGGGTATAGCTTTAACCCACTTAGTGAAATATTATGTGATGGTAAGGATATGTTTATGTCCATCAAATGAGGTGGGTTTTATCTTCCTAATGAGATCAAGGCCCCATATAGAAAATGGCCATGGTGTCAGCATTGGTTTCAAAGTCTTGGATAGGGCATGAATTAGATTGGCATGCCATTGACATTTATCACACTTTTTCACATATACAACTGCATCTATATCCATCATTGGCCAATAGTACCTAATACATAAGAGTTTTCTAGCTAGGAATACCCCACTAGTGCAAAATACACATAATCCTTCATGAACTTCTTGTAATGCTAATGTAATTTTTGCCAAATTTAAACAATGAATCTGAGTTCCATCAAAACTATAGTGGTATAAGGTTAGTCTGAGTAAGGTATAATGTGTAGCATGGTGGACAAAGGCTTTGGATTATTTAAAAAATAGGTCTGGTGGCATTATTTGGTCATTTAAATAGGCATATAGGTATGAATACCAACTAAATCTAGGACTAATAATATCACAAATCATTATGATAATTGAAAGTTCATGAACTGGCACTAGAAAATTTTTAATGAGAAGATAGTATTATTTGGCCATATCTATATGTTGAATCAATGATCTAATACTGGCCATGGCATCAATTATTCTATTGGCCCTTAGTATATGTTCAAACTAGATATCAGTAATCTACTATTTGAGAGTGTCGACCATGCCTTTATATGGGACTAATTTGTCATCCTTGGTTTGAAAATGGTTTGTAACCTGATTGATGATTAACTAAGAATCACCATAAACCTTGAGATTATGTATGTTTTATTTTACTACCTATTGAAGCCCTAAAATGAGTGATTCATATTTGACCATGTTATTGGTACAAAGAAAGCTAATCTTGAATTATTTAGGGATTACATCCACCTGTGGTGTTAGGAATAAAATACCTACCCCTAATTCATGTGCTATAAATGATCCATCAAAATACAACTTACAGTGTTGCTCTTCAAGAGATGTTTTAATGATGGTCATAATGGATTCATTTAGGAATTGGAATGTTAGAGGATCTATATCTACAAGGGGTACTTTATCCAACTAATCTATAAGAACTTACCCCTTGATGGATTTTTGGTTAACATATTCTATCTCAAACTCACTGAGAAAAATGATCCATTTGGCCATGTGTCCTTGTAAATCCATTTTATATAGTATATACTTGAGTGGATTTACTTTGGAAATGACCATGGTCTTGTTTTTTGACATGTAATGTCATAGTTTTTGAGCTATAAAGATTATAGATAAATAAGCTTTTGCAATGGGCATATAATTGTGCTCATACACTACCAGTATAGGCTTAGATAGTACATGGCATGTTACTTTCCATTATCATCATGTTGAACTACAAGTTCCCATAGGGATTTATCTATAGTTGATAGGTATAGGAGGAATATATTTTGTGGCATTGGAGGATATAAAATAAGTGAATTTTCTAGATAGTCCTTCAATTGTTGGAAAGCTTTTTGACACCCATCATCCCAATGAAATTCTACCCCTTTATTTAACAAGTGTGTGAAGGGGTGGCATTTGTTATCCAACTGAGAAATGAAGCATGTAATGGATTTTATTTTTCCCTATAAACTATAGAGATACTACAAAGTGGTTGGTGGTGGCATTTTGTAATGGCTTGTACTTTGTCTAGGTCAACTTTAATGACTAGGTAAGACATAATGAAGCCAAGAAATTTGGCTGAAGTAACTCCAAAAACACACTTCTTAGGGTTGAGCCTGACTTTATATTCATGTAGTCTCTCAAATATCCTCCTTAGTATCATTATATGATCATCCCTAGTCTTTGATTTACCTATTATGCCATCAACATAATCTTCAATAATGGCATGCATCATATCATGAAATATAATGGTCATAGCTCTTTGGTCAATGGCCCCTACATTTTTGAGAGAAAATAGCATAACATAATAATATAATGTTCCCCATGGAGTGGTGAACACTATTTTATATTGATCTTCTCATGTGATTTAGATCTGGTTATAGCCTAAGAATCCATCCATCAGTGAAATCATTTCATAACTTTTTGTGGAATCAACAATCAGGTCAATGTTTGGCAGAGGAAAGTCATCCTTTGGGTAGGACTTGTTTATGTCTCTAAAATTTGTACCAATATTGATTCTTTAAAGCTTCTTCCTAACTGGCATACATTATAAATCCATTCATAATAGTCAATTGGCCTAATACATCTCACTTCTAAGAGTTTTTCCAACTCTTTCTTTATTAATACAATAATGCAAGGATGCATCTTGTACAATTTTTATTTTATAGGTTTGGTATTAGGATGTACCATAAGGTGGTGTACAACAAAGGTAGGGTTCAAACTAGGCATGTTAGAGTAGGCCCATACAAATATATCAATAACTTCCCTCAACAGGGCCATAAATACTTCACATTCCTTCTCGATAAGGGATGCACCTAATTTGATCCATTTTGGGTCATATGGAGTCCTGATGTTAACTTCTATTTTGTCCTCCAATAGAAGGGTTTAACCATCTTCTAGAATGGTCAGCAAAGATGTGAATTGATTTATATGGTAGATTCTTCTATTAAGATTGATTCCTTAGGTTCTCCTAGGCATGATGAACCAAAATCCCCAAATGGTAGGGATGGCCATGTGATAAATATAGTAAAAAACTCTTGGATGATTCAATCAAAATCTTGTTGTTCTTCAAGACTAAAATTAGACCCATAGGTAAGTTCATCATTGGTGGTACCCTAGATGATTTGATCAAAATATTGTTCTTATTCAAGATTAAACTTGGACCCATAAACAAGTTCATCATTTGTGGTCTCTTGGTTTATGTTTAAGGAAGGTTGAACACCCCCATCTAATGGAACCTAAAAAAAGTTTTCACCACTATAATAGGCTTTATCTTTACTATTTCCTTGGTCCAAAATTGCCTTGAAGAGGTTTTCACTTTGGGACTTCAATGTTTTGTTTAATTGTTTATGGCTAAGGGTGTTCACCCATTTTCCAAAATAGGCTTTAGGATCCAACTTGATTAATAACCCTTATTTGTGGTATCCCAATGGAACATTGTCCCTAAGGCCTAGAATATCATAGAATGCCTCATCATTCTAAAACTCATCAACTATCACGTTTGATTCTTATTGTCCTTAGTTTATTAGTTGGGGATAATATAATGAAAGTGGATTATGGTGAATAATTAGTCAAAGGGTATAAATGGAATTATTGTCAAAAAAATTATATGGGCTAGGTCATCGAAAGGTCTATGATCAAACTTTGCTTCACTGTCAACATCATTATCACTAGTCACAATTATTGAAACTCAAATAAGATATGTGGGGTCACCCCCAAGTGGTTTAAATCTGAGACCATAAGTTCCTTGGCTCAAGTGTTCCCTATTGATTTGGCCTAAGGCCTCCTCCTTCATAGGCTTGGTTATCCATGTTCCAATTAGGAATGGGGTATTTATAATTTTTGTATAAATATGCCAATTTTTTATTATAAAACCATGATTAATAATCTATAAAAGGGTCTTATTCTTAGCCAGAGGCCAATTTGAAAGTGATAGGTGATAGAATATACAATTTAGCTTTTCCCTTTATTTTCCATTTCATGGCAGGTGGTTTGGATTTTGGTATTCCAAAAGACTTTGGGTTTTGTGTAAGCTTGGTAATGTGGAATGTATCATGGAATAAATATTTTCCTAGGCCATTAGCTGAGATGGTGTAATGATTAGATATTTCAGGAGGTAGTATGTGGTAAAGTGAATCAAGGGTATCAGGGTCAATGTAATTGACCTCTAATGAATCAAAAAGTATTTATTTCCCCTTATCTTTCTTGGAAATCATATTTAAGCCAAAATGTTAGTTATAGATTTTGAACTCAGCCTTTAGATGCTTACAATGCTCATTTGGATGTGAATCTCCTATAATAGTAACCTCTATACCTGAATGGGAGAACTTGATACACTAGTGAAATGTCAATGGGATTGCATGAATCTCATATATACAAGGTTTACCCAAAATAATATTATATGAAAAATTGAGATATAACACATGGCATAGTGTATTATGGGTCAAAAGCCCAATGATAACTGGCAAGCTAATGGTGTCTTGTGATTCTCATTCTTCATTATCATAGGATTTGATGGTGATTATTTCTACTTGGAGATGTGTTGTCATGTACCAAATAATCTTGATGAGCTTTAGAGACACAATATTTAGACCTGATCCATTGTCTATGAGGAAACACTTCATTTTGTGCCATGTTATGACAACTTTAGTGTATAATGGATTATTATACAGATGGCCAAGGGATGAAATATTAATTTAGTTGAAGATTAATTGTTAGCATGGAGATAAGTGTCCAACCAAAGCTTAAAATTTGTCTGGATATATGTCATGAGGAACTTGGGATTGGCCAAGGAATTCTATAAAGATGTTTTTATGGATAGTAGACATACACAACAAATCCAAAATGGATATTTGTTCAGGCATATTTTACAATTGTTCCACAATATCAAATGTTTTTTTTTTCCACAATGGTAAATGGCTTGTTCCTAATTAGAATGGGTGGTTTTATGATGGGTGAAGTGGCATATGGCTATGGGCCTAGGATGGAAATCTTCAACCATCAAGTTGTGATTGCATAATCAGGATTATATACATGACCATTATTTCTAAAAAATGAAGGTAGAGGGGGAATAGATAGGATAAGTCTCTATTATCAGTGCACTTATGCATGGTCATGAGCTAACGATGAGTTATCAGTATAAGGTCCAAAATTAGGAATACCTACTTGTTGGTTTGCTTGTATGCAGTCCTAGGTCAAGGAAGGATAACCAACATGGGTTGATTAATTGGGAATGATTAGTAATGATATTATTTTATTGGAACTTGGTCTTGGATTAATGGAAATGGTGTTAATGTGACCTCCTACAATATGTCTTACAACCTTTTTATAGTCATGTTCAACTATGTGGTAGTTATATTGGTTGTTGGTATCATGTTGGCCTTAGTTCTATCCATTCTTTTGACATTATTGGTTTTGTTACTAATTTTTTGGTTCTATTGGTTATGCCATGGTTGTTGATATTATTGTTGTTTTTGTGCTAGCTATTGTTGTTGTTATTATTGGTTATTATGTTGGGGAAAGGAGTTTTGATAGATTCCTATATTTTAATTAGATGTGGAATCTCTATTATCCAATGTTATCTCCCCATTTTCTAGCATATTCTCAATCATGTGTTTATTTTACACATAATGATGCAAATTATGGCCATTAACTTGATGATACTCATAAAATTCATTTAGCTTGTACTAGTATGGATAGTCAAGGCCCTTAGGATAGTGATTTAGAATTTTTCAATTAATTAGATTAGTTATGGTGAGTTGATAAAACATGGATTTAATGGGTTTTCCAAGGTCACTAAAAATGTGATATGTTGGCATATTTTTCCTTGAAGGAGGGTTTTGTAAAGGCATATGTTGTATTTATTATGTTGGTATAGATTATTACACTTACTAAAATTTTTGAAGAGGTTGTTGGTTAAGATAAATTTGCATATGTGGCATAGGCTGAGTAGATGGTGTTTACACCATTTAGACATGTCAAAAATTATTTAATATATTCCCTAAAACATTATTATTATAATTAAAATACTTCAATTTGTCATTTATTGGGCTAGGCTAATTACGATGCTTGTACTTGGACTTGGTTCTAATTTTGGCCATTGTTCTAGTTTTGGTTCTAGCTCTAATTTGACAAGGTAATTTTAATGATCCCTTTGTTAATGTAGACACCGAAATCATGTCGACTCCCCTGGTCATTCCCCGTATTATTCTTCTTTGCCTATTTAACCCTTGTCGATCACTTGTTCCACCAACCTTGACCCTGGCAGCATGTAAAAATGAGCACAGAGCTAAAGCTAGACTCTATCCCCATTATGCATCTGCCGACAACGGTCTTTTCCCGGTCGATGTCGCCGACGTCGGTCACTTATCGGCCGACGTCGGCAATCCTGCCGACGTCGGTCACCTTGCCGTTATCCGTTATCAGTTATCATTCGATTTCCCGAACGGTTGTCGAACCGTCTCTAGAACCGTCCCTTGCCTTCATCAGCCTCCGCCAACCATTCGAAATGCTGATCAATCGAAACCTGAGCAATCATTCAATCAACCTACGAACTCTGGCATCAACCCACTCTCAGCATCAACCAATCTGCATTCAATCCGGCACTGCACAGACAACTTCAACTATGGCTTTCATCACGTCTTCTGGCAGGTAAGTATTTATTCTGTTTGTTTTATTTCTTCTTGGTTATTCTTTGTTTATCAGTTCTGTCATCCTGATTCTTCAAACCACAGACCCAGCATCTCTCGTTTATATCCCTGCCTCTGTCCAGACTAAAACCCCCAGAATCTATCCAAAACCCTACCCTGACCTTATCAGACCCTGTCCTGACTCTGTCTAAACCTCGTCCCGACCCTGTTCAGACTCTCTCAGACCCTATCCCGACTCTCCCAAAGCCTTCTGCAACTTGTCCAGAACCTGCCCCTACCGACGCCGGTCACTACCCCGACTGACGACGGCACCTCAACCGACGTCGGCACCTTCCCTAATCGACGCCGGCACCACAGAGATCGACACCGGCGACTGTGCAGAACAGTGCTGCATATCAGGTATGCACTTTATTTTCTGTCATTTATTTCTATCATTATTATCTACTTTCATCCAATATTCTGCTTTTTTATCAGTGGGTTGATATCCTTCTAGGAAGTCTTCGTATTCCCGGGATCGGGCATTCGCCTGACAGCCCACCATATCTTTGACTAACATTTTTCTGTGTTTTAGCCTTTTCTTTGCAAGTGTCATTCCTCCACAGCCAAAGAGGAGAATCTTCCAACGTCTGATTTCGGTGCGCACGACTTTATCATGTATTTCTAGCCTTGACCATCTTTTAGTTTCTTTATTCATCTTTTGAATGTAGAAAGCAATTTTTGCGTAGAAACATTCTGGCACGCCCGGTGGGACCCTAGGTCCTCCTTGGGTTCTTTCTTTCTTTCGTTCATTTAGGTGCATTAGGTTCCTTCCTTTTCACCTCCTTTCATCTCTTCTTAAACGACATCATAAGCAGGACTAAAACGAACATTTCTTTCTTTCTTGCACTTCTAGACTAGCTAAAACATCATACTCTCAACCCTTTCTCACACTTGTCTTCATAACAAACATCACATTTCGACTTGGGCATTAAAACACTTTGCATTCATTTCTGTTTGCCTGCATCTTTTAGACCACACATAGTAATTAAACCGCATATTGAATTAATCTAGATCACTTGATGTTACACGACCAGACCACCTGCATAAAACAAACATTTTAACTTACCTGAGACAAGGCCCGACTGGGATTTCATCCCCCAGCGGATACCTTACCCGTCCCGGCGATCTTACTTGGATTTCATCACCAAGGGGAAAGCCTACTCCATTCTCTGGCGGAGTCTAATCTCTAGGCGAGGTATATCTTGGCTAAGCGAAACCAGCTAACCACTGGAATCGTGAAGTGAGGGGAGCTTGCTCCTTAGCACCAGGCCGCGTACCAGACCCTAACACAGACTTCTTGAGCACCATAACAAAACCCAAAACCATCCATAGACTGCTTCTTCTAGGACCCGACTCACAAAGCCAATCTTCCTCTACACACATATTCTAAGGCATAAGCCACTATAATCTTAAAGATTTACTTCTAGGGTTTTAGGATCTGCTTGTGTCTTCATCTTTTTGGTTCTTATCTGCTTATTTGAGCTTGTGAGGACGTTCTTTCTTGCCTTGAATGGTTCTGACACGTAGTCAAACCAAGGCTCTTCTTGACCACGCTAGCCATCAATCGCTTTCGCCTACCCCGTCTATAAACAATCATATAATGGAATTCTACTCGAAGACCGAAAGAATTCCTACTAGACTATCTCCAACCCAGACGCCTATCATCCCAGAAGGGGACCAAGATTTTGCAAGATTCTTGGACCTCAATACCGCAGCCCTCCAAAACTATCTCGCGAGAAACCCAATGTGAGACCTTTCGGGCAACGTGGTGACGACATCAACACCGTTCGCCACCCAACCTTTTACGACTCAACCTTTCACCTCAACTATTAACCCGACCATGGCCTATACGCAAAGTTCAGCCTCCTCATCTATTTTTAGACCAACCTCCACCGGGGTTTCGTTACCCCCTCAACCACCTGCAATTCAACCAAGTTCTACATTATACCAGAACTTGATTATCTCGACCCCACACACTCTTGCGCCTATATATGCAGGAGTGCCTACCTCGCCCTTTGTCAATGCCGTCACGCAACCTCCTTTGGCGGTATCTAGTCAGCCTATGCCTTCTACCTTCATAACCCAACCACCCTTAACCTCTACTTCTGCCCCTACGACTAGTCATCCGTACGTTGCGCCCTTACTGGTACAACCGACTATGTCGTACGCCTCTTCTAACCTCTTTCAAGCGCCTTACAACCTAGGGGGCGCTCAACCCGCCAATCCGTCAGCAGATCTTATCAAGATGCTGATGGATAAAATATCCAGTCTCGAAGCTTCTATCTCCGGTTCAAGTAATGTCTCTTCATATGACCAAATTTACAACGAGCCCATCCACCCTTCTGTCCCTATCCGACCATACCCCAACCATTGGGAGCTTCCTAAATTTACTCGCTTTCAGAGTAAGGAAGACCCACAACAACATCTAAAGGCATTCAGACATGCCTATTATCTTATTGCCCATGACGATGCGTTGCTTTTACGCACGTTCCCTATGTCGCTTTCTGGCCCTGCCCTTGACTGGTATAGTTCTCTTGCCAGACATTCTATCTTTTCATTCATTCAACTCGCCCAACTATTCGTTGACCATTTCTCAATCAATATCACTAAACAAGTTTCGATCACAGAACTTTACTCTATTAGGCAAATTGACGACGAATCAATAGCCGATTTTGTCGCCCGTTGGAGAGGCCTGATCAACCAGCTCTCCTTCTCCTTGCCTCAACCCGAGCTCATTGAGCTCTTTTCTCGAGCATGTGTCAGTCACATCTCGTCCACCTTGCAGGTTCAAACATTCCACACTTTCGACGAGGCCTTCACCATGGCCCAAAAGCTTGAACTCCGCGCCATTGAAGAAGATAAGGTCAAATTGTGTAACACTAACACAAGAACCAATGACCATTCTTCTTCCAGACCTTCTTCTACCCACTCTCAATCTAAGGGGTCAGCAAACACTGTCATCTTTAGACCATCATCTTCAACAATAACCAACCGATCATCATCTTCAACATTATACTACATCAATAAACATTTTCAACGTCAATCCATACAGCGTCAATTCACTCCAATTGGGGAGTCATATGCCTCTGTCTTGGATAAACTCGTCAAGCAGGGGGTCCTCAATCTCCCTCCAATCCGACCACATCAATTCGACCCCTCAACACCTATCCCTGCATGGTACAGAGAGAATCACTTTTGCAACTATCACCGTGTCAAAGGCCATGACACGGATCACTGTCAAACTTTCAAAAACATCGTCTAGGACATGCTAGACAAGGGGGATCTCATCTTGGATAACCTGAACGCACCGCCCAACCAAAACCTCGACATCTCCAAACACCCTTTTCCAAATCATTCGCCTACTCAAAACAACGTCCAAATTTCGACCAATGACCCTCAAGACCATGATATACACACGGTCGACACTATCTTTTCTCTTATCCCTGACCAACCTTTTTCACAGGTGGAAGACCTTTCTTCCCCTATACCTCCTCCACATGGCGAAGAACTTTCTCCTCCCACTTTTCCTCCCGCGACTTCTCCCATATTGGAGGACGCTTTGACCACATTAACACCAGCTGCCTCGCCTTCATTCTTTTTATCATCTATAGATGATCACACCTTTTTGACTCCCCAACCACACACAGAAGCCATGACTACTCCAGAGCTCTTTCCACTTAAAGAGCCCACACCTTTAATCCCTTCTCCATTGAGAGAAAAACCGTCCACATCTAAGTCCAAACCCGCGTAGGCGTCCATCATGCCCAAAGAGATTAAACCTCTTGGTGTTCGCCCCACATCTAATCTTGCCTCACACAAAGGTGGCCCTCAACCCAAACCAAAGAAGGCTACTAAACCACACCGGAGGCCTCCTCCCCTATCTTCGTCATTTCCTTCAATCTTGGACCCACATCCGTCTACTTTACTCGGAGTGCTTCTCACTCCCATACTTCACAGAGGTAAGTCACCTCCATTATTCTATCAACCCGTCAGACTTATACCTCCTTCAAACCATCGACCAACGCCTCCTTCGACTCCCAAACCAATGTCACCAACCCTCTCTACAATAAAACATCCCGACCCGTTAGCAGGTTCATATGCCTTGCTCTTACGGCAATTGTTGCAGTCGTCTCGTATCGACCTCCCACCTCTTAGACCATATCACTCTCTCGGACCTAAACCACCTTGGTTCGACCACACTTGCATTTGTGCGTATCATTGCATGCCTGGGCACGACACGGAGCATTGTCATGCCCTCAAGGTCATCGTTCACCAATGTTTGGAGAATGACACCTCTCTTTTCAACCACGTTATCAACAAACCTTCAACACCGCCTCACCCATCAACTCTCGGATCAAAACCATCTTGGTTCGACAACTCTAAATTCTGTCATTATCATCACACTCCGGGACATGACACCGAGTGTTGTTGCGCTCTTAAAGTTGTCATTCGTCACCACCGGAAAAAGGATTCCTTTCTTATCAAGGATCCTCTTGACCACCCCTTTGACAAATTATCAACACCGACCCATACCTCTCCAACCTCGTCATCTAAATCGGGATCTCCACAACAGACTAGGGTCCCTTCGCTGCCTTTAACCCCTTTATTCAACATCAAAACAGTCCATCTGACCACTAAACCTCAATCGACCTTAAATAATTCGTCAAACATTCTCCCTAGCCGCTGGGGGAATTCAACCTTCATCCAAACTTCGACCAATTTTTCAACACAGTCTCGACCACATATCAATCACTCTTTCAACTTAACCTCAACCAGACTAGTAACCAAACATTTAACCCGACCTCAACCAAACATTCGACCCAACCAAAGACCAAATACCAACCAATCAACCCTCGACCAACCATTGACCAATTATCAAATGACCAAATCTCAACCAAACATTGACCAATCTTTTTATCAAAATATTCAACCAGCCTCGATCAATCAACAACCATATCAACCAACTTCACATTCACTCATCAATCAACACCTGACCAATCTGGAAAGAGGCAAATGGGGCAAGTTTGCTCCTAATTGGCTCGGACCTTTTATTATCATGCACAAGTATGGATCAGGGACTTACCGTCTATTTTCTCTTGATGGATGCCCAGAACCTGAGCCTCTTAATGCGTTGCATCTGCGACCGTTCTACTACTAGTCGAGTATTCGTCCACTTGACACTTAACTTGAGCTCGTCCCTTGAGCAATCTCCGTCCTCTTTAATCCTACTTCCTTTCAACCCTATTCCTCTTAACAATTCCTATAACCCTTTTATGATGTATGGATGCTTTGTCCTAATAAAAGGGAGTCCTTGAACTTCTACAGTCTTGTCCATGACTCAACTTCTATAAAAACAAATCACGATGTCAAAACATATCCATGGTCACTATATCAATATCAAAATCAAAAATAGACTGCTCCCTCGAAGGACAGCTGTACTATCATTACTGTAATTAATAGACTGCTCCCTCAAAGGACAGCTACTTAAAAGCCTTTATATTAAACAAAAATCTAGACCACTCCCTCGAAGGATGGCTATGACTAATCTGGCAATAAACAGCATTATTTTAGAAGCTTCGCGCATTGATCAGCTTCACAAACTGACCACCAAGCAAATGACATCTCTATGCAGGCTTCTCGCATTGATCAGTCTGCGTCAAAAAAAAAAAAAAAAAAAGTCATGGACTTGACTTATAGCTGTCTCAGGGTCTCCTATAAAAAGGGGCATAGTTATCTCTGCTCTTAACATGGGTTACCCTCTTTCCTCCTCCTATCACCTGCTCAAGGGACTTCGAGCTCACTTTAATGTCTAAGTGATTCGATTACCGCTCTAACATAACTATGGTCAACGACGTCACGCATGAATGGGGCTCTTGGTTCTCATAACCCCTATCTATGCTATCTTTTTGGTCCTTTTCAATGAAAGAGCAATATGCTTTTCACTTCTTCTGCACTTTGGTCACATTCACCCTTATCACTTGTCAATCGACTCAGCTCAACTCTCTTTTCAGACCATCAACATGACCTAGCCTATTCACCTTAGTTTCTATGGACACCAATACACATGGAAACTATCGACCCGCCACAATTTATGTTTAGCATAAACCAATACTTGCTGAAGCATAAATAGACCTCAATTCATTTTTAGCATACATCCATCACGAATATGGAATATTGCTAGGGATGAAAAACCCATCAACCAATGTTGCAGAATACACCATTTGGAAAAGGTTGCAACATCTTTTTTTCCTCGTCATTTCATCATAACCATGACCAATATATCAACCATTTTAACCACCTGTCTACCACTTGGACCCTTTGTCTGAACTACATTGGTCTGAGGCCCTTCCACAGGGGCTATGTAGGCAGCACTCAGATGACACGACTGTCTTCTGGGGTTAGCTCGACCATTCTCGTTTGTTCATCTCTCTGATGGACAAACCTTCTTGCCTTCTTTTAACCATAACCTTGTCCTTCACCACGACCCATTTCCATCCCTTTGACCCTTCCTCCCTTCTAGGGAGAACTACATCGGCCTGAGGCCCTCTTACCAGGGCTATGTAGGCAGCACTCAGTTGACATGGGGTCTTCTGGGGTTAGCTCGGCCGCATCCTTTCATCCATTCATCCATCCATCGACCACCAACCATTGGAGATCATGCCTATCTCCTCCGACTTCGACCACTTCCAAGACTTTGTTGCCTTGGTTGTTTTTGCATGTATGCTACCTCATGACTGGTTAGCCGAATTGTGCGCAGACCTTTTTGGACCCTCACAAGTATAGGATCGCACACCGGTTGATCTGCACTACTTGTGACTTTTTTCATGTTTCTAGGAGCACTTCCTGAGCCCTAGATACCTGGAACACGACGACCATTTGGAGCTTCAGCTTAGATTGAGTGACCCGATCAGCAGACGACTAAATGCTGGGGCCCAGTTATTTCAATTTTGGCACTCCTCGACCCTTGCCTGTGACACTTTGGCCTGACCATCTCGTGAAGTGGTATGCATGCAATCACAACCTTTGCCGCGTTCACCCTCACCCCTTTTTCATCCACTCTTTATCAAATCAGCACCCGATTCCTGGTTCCCTTCCCTCGACTCCTGCTTTGAGGGGGAATACCTTATCCCTTACTTGGGGTATTTCGTTTCCTATTTTTTGTCTTGCAGTTCGTCCAGAACAACCAACAAGACAAAAAGGGGCAAATGTAGACACCGAAATCGTGTCAACTCCCCTGGTCATTCCCCGTCTTATTCTTCTTCGCCTATTTAACCCTTGTCGATCACTTGTTCCACCAACCTTGACCCTGGCAGCATGTAAAAATGAGCACAGAGCTAAAGCTAGACTCTATCACCATTATGCATCTGCCGACGACGGTCTTTTCCCGGCCGATGTCTCTGATGTCGGTCACTTATCGGCTGACATCGACAATCCTGCCGACGTCGGTCACCTTGCCGTTATCCATTATCAGTTATCATTCGGTTTCCCGAACAATTGTCGAACCGTCTCTGGAACCGTCCCTTGCCTTCATCAGCCTCCGCCAACCATTCAAAACGCTGATCAATTGAAACCCGAGCAATCATTCAATCAACCTGTGAACTCCGGCATCAACCCACTCTCGGCATCAACCAATCTGCATTCAATCCGGCACTGCACAGACAACTTCAACTATGGCTTTCATCACATCTTCTGGCAGGTAAGTATTTATTCTGTTTGTTTTATTTCTTCTTGGTTATTCTTTGTTTATCAGTTCTATCATCCCGATTCTTCAAACCACAGACCCAGCATCTCTCGTTTATATCCCTGCCTCTATCCAGACTAAAACCCCCAGACTCTATCCAAAACCCTACCCTGACCTTATCAGACCCTGTCCCGACTCTGTCTAAACCTCGTCCTGACCCTGTTCAGACTCTCTCAGACCCTGTCCCGACTCTCCCAAAGCCTTCTGCAACTTGTCCAGAACCTGCCCCTACCGACGCCGGTCACTACCCCGACCGACGACGGCACCTCAACCGACGTCGGCACCTTCCCTAACCGACGCCGGCACCACAGAGACCGACGCCGGCGACTGTGCAGAACAGTGCTGCATATCAGGTACGCACTTTATTTTCTATCATTATTAGCTACTTTCATCCAATATTCTGCTTTTTTATCAGTGGGTTGATATCCTTCTAGGAAGTCTTCGTACTCCCAGGATAGGGCGTTCGCCTGACAGCCCACCATATCTTTGACTAACGTTTTTCCGTGTTTTAGCCTTTTCTTCGCAAGTGTCATTCCTCCACAGCCAAAGAGGAGAATCTTCCAACGTCTGATTTTGGTGCGCATGACTTTATCAGGTATTTCTAGCCTTGACCATCTTTTAGTTTCTTTATTCATCTTTTGAATGTAGAAAGCAATTTTTGCGTAGAAACAGTTAATATGGGATCTTTTGATTAAAAACCCTTTTTCAATGATTTTTTTAAAGGTATGTGCACACTACATCTCTAGATTGTAAGATATTTTGTTGTGTAGATTCCTGGTAAACATAGTGGCTAGTTGTTTGTCTAGTAGATTGTGGGTAAATTAGCTTGCTTGTGATTTCCATTGTTGTGGATGACTTCCAAAGATTTCACTAGCCTTTTTTTTGTCTTGCACTAAATCTACCAATGAAATCTCATGCTTGAGATTATACTAGAAGTGTTGTACAAATTTGTCTGAAACATTATCAAAATCAAAAACTAAATTCTTTGGTAATTTTAGAAACCATTCCAAAGCTTATCACACTACACTCCATTGAAATAACATCAAAAGGTATATATCATTATAGGCCACTGGTTGGCATGTAATAAATAATTCTATCAAATAGGCCTTGGGGTCATCTTTCCCCTTATATTTGTCAAACTTTGGTGGCTTGTACCCTAGAGGAAATGGTATTTGTAAGTACTTAATGTTGAAAGGTTAGGAACACATGTTATCCAACTTAAACTTCTTAGTTTAATTTCTGGCTTGAATGAGGGCAATTGTATCCTTCATCTGTTGTAGTTCTTGTGTGAGGAAACTAGTGTGATCACTAGCTTGAAGAACAGGTTGTGCAGTCATAAGTGGATTACTTTGACTAGGGTATAATGGAGGTATTTATTGAGGAATGTTGGTTGGCTAGGGAATGGATCAAGAATATACATGTACACATTAGGGTGTGATATTGAAATTTCATGTGCTAGGGTGTGATATTCTAGTTAGAATTGTGTATATGGGCCTAATTTTGTGGAAATTATAGCTAAGATGGAGATACATGATTTTATTGTGCCTATTAAGGTTGAATAAGGACATGTTGCCGACTAGTCATACCTTGTTGATTGAGGAGAACTTGTGAGATAAGGCCCTATCATTGAACTTATGGCATGTTTGGCACAAAAGGTAATTATTGCCTAATTGGTACTTGAGGGACATTAGAACCTCTTGGTTTCATGAATCCTTCTTGGGAGGTGGACACATGTTTGATATTTGGAATTTATCTCTGGCCAATACTTATATGTTATTGATTAGACATCATTTGATTTTGGATTAGCATGTTGGTTTGCGAATAAAGAGGTAAGCTCATCACTACCTATCTAGATGGAACATTAGTTGCCTTTATTGAGGTACAATATATTTTACCTCTACTCCATTCGTACATTAGATGGTGCCTATTGTTGTGGAATATTACTCATAACCTATTAGGGTAGAGTAATATTCATCATATTTTATTGTGGTATGGCACTAGTCATTGGTTGAATACTTAATCCTTGATGTTAAGTGCTTAAAGAAGAAGCTAGTTGAGGATTAAATGTAATTTTTTGTAGTTGGGAGGTAGAATTTACTGCCACCTATATTTGTGAACCACTCATGGTGCTAACTAAGGGCACATTTTTTTGTTGACTAGTTGTTTGTGTGTTAACACCACTTTGGTCTAAATTGGATGTTACTTGTGTGTTTTCCACTATGTTTAGCTCACTATTCTATGTGGAAACATAAGACACTTCCTTCATAGTTGGGGTACTAAACATGTTTTCTACTAAGGTGCTTTGTGCAACTAAGTCTAAACCCTAATTTTCTTGGCTAGTCAATTCAATTAAGACTCTTATTGAAGGAGCTAACTTAATAAAAGGAACATTTGACATGATCATATTATTAAAGTTATGTGTAACGTTAAAATATGTCTGGTATACTATCTACATTTGAATGAAGTGGTCATCCATGAGGCTATTTTGTGTGATAAGCATATAAGGATCTTGATATGATATTGGTACTATAGCATGAGGATTGTTAGAAGAAGCATGTTTGTTATTCTGATTATAAGACATGTTGTAATGCCCTCTTACTATACTTGGCAAGTTTTCATGGGGAAAGTCTACCAAAAACTTATCACTTACCTCTATGGCTCTATTTAATACCTCATCCTTGTTCACTATCAAGTGAAACTCAACTAGATAAGGGATATAGGCTAATAGCATTGTAACATAATAAGGTTATTATTGAACTTGTTTTACAACCAAAGGTATACTAGCCAAATATTGGGTCATTTTTTCTTGGTCCTAATTTGAGTATGGAGGTGTTCTAACCAAATAATAAGCCAAAGGATATTGATTCTATTCCCCTGATTGAGCATTGTAAGGTGGTTAATGATCCATCTCACAAATGACATTGTCTTCATAAGGTTTTTTAACAAAGTCCTATTATGTGACAATATTTCCATATCCTAGATTATACATGAATCCACTATGTGTATAGTGAGACATGGTCAAATCAATGGCAAATTTTTCATGACAAGAAGAGGTTAGAGTTATAAAAACTTAAAAAGCTATGTATGAAAATACAAAAGGTTCAAATTTTATCTAACATGGTCAAATGGATGGAGTTGTATCTCTAAAAGGGTCTATGAAAAGACTTGGTAAAAATAATATAACATCAAAAGTCTAACATTAAATGTCTCACATAAACAAGGTCAAGTGAATGAACTAAAAATAAGATGTTAACTCTAAGGTCCAAAGATGTTATAAATAAGTCTAAATTAAGAAAGGTAAGAGTTTTTAGATCTTTTGGCCAAATGCAACATCAAAAGGTAGGTTCAAATAAGGCATGTGCTAGGAATCTTAGCCATATGCATTGTAAAAATCTAGACTTGAAACAAAGGGGTATTTAATCTAACAAACTTAGAACAATTTGGCAAAGACTAAGAACTTGATTCTAAACATAAACTTGGTCAAATTGGTATGAATAATGAAACAAAAGGCACATGGAGATAGACTGATTCTCCTAAATAAAGGCACAAACAATATAGTTTTCAAATTTGGGTAATGAATTAACCTAAGTTACACAACCCAAGAGAGAAAGATCAGTGCCTAAGCCTCAATTAAGCAAGGCAAAAATAGAAATCAATCAATGTTTGAATTTTAACTTTGCTAAGGTTAATTAAAAACTCAACTTAAGGAAAACTTGGGATTTTTTACCAAACAAGATAGACAAATTTGAATGGTGTAATGGAACTAAAACAAAGATCCTATAAGACATGTGATTAGTTTTAAACAATGGAAACTTAGACACAATATAAGACAAGACTATGAAATAATTTTAGCAACAAAATGGTATTATCTCTCTCAAAAGATATAAACAATGGTTTATTTTAAATACTTCTAAGGCATAAACTTTAAATGATTTGGGAAGCGTAACATTACCCATTTAAATCAAGTGACACACATAAAATTTTTGATGGAAAAATTCTATGTTAAAGTAAGGTGTCAAATGGATGGCATAACACCTCCTCAAATAATGGATTAGTGTGGACAAATAACTCATTTTTAGTGTGGTAAAAACAAATAAAGTTTTAGACTAAAAACACCAAGAAATAAAGGAAAAATACCAAATACAACTAAGTAAATCATCTTATGCCCTGGACTAATAAGGTATGACAAGTGGGGTTGACCAAAATAATAGTTTTCAAACATCTAGATTGATCCCAAGTGTATTTAATAGTAGAGAAGCATCACATAAATTGAGTTCATACTAGTTAACTTATTATGCAAGGGTCTATTCCTTTACATAGCAATTCCATTTGTGGACTGCTTAGTGGAATCCTTTTGTTAACCAAACCTAACTTGGGCCTTAATTACGAAAGGAGAGGTTAACTGCTCAACCCCCTAGCTATCATAACATATGTACCCTAATTTGTATACCCCATCATGGAGTGAGGCTGAAACACTATTGGGGGATGAATCCCCTAGTTATTGCTTCCATAAAGAAATCATGAAGAGGTAATGACCTCCCCTTCACAAGCCAAATTACATGAAAATAAATGTAAATGGAAAGACTTTAGAGGTTGCTTTTAGATCACCCAAACCATGCAAGTTTTTGGGAGAGTCTAGACAACTTTCTTTTCATGCCTTCGACTATGCACAAATTACAAGTGAAAAGGTGATTTTGGTCACCCAAGTTCCCTATAGGGAATAGGGGGAGATCATACATGTACTCTTTATTTTGCTTAAATAAATAAACAAGTAATAAACCCTTCTAAGAATTTGAAATCTAAATGAATGTAAATTCATGCACCAATTGAAATGTTTGATTAAGTTCTTTACTTGGTCCCTTGGCTTAAACTTGCAAAAGATTGAAAGAATTATCATAAAATAAATTTAGCATAAATCACCTAGGTTATTTTTAAGCCCTAAAATTTTAATGTTCAAAATTTATCCTAATTAATTTTAGCAACAAAATGGAGAGTTCAATAATTAACTAAATTCATTTTAAACACTTAAAATGAAATGTTCATAAGTCTAAACTTACAAATTTATGTTTTATCCTCACCTTGGACCTACAAAGGTTAGAGACTTTCCCCTATTTAGAAGCACTTTCAATGATAAACAAATAAACTTTCAAAACATAACTCTTGGGTTTTTATTTTAAAAACAGAAAGACCGATGTCAATCATCTATTACCGATGCTAGTTAGCAAGTAACCGAGATCAGTTGTTAATAATCAATATCAGTTGATAAGGACTAAGATCAGTTACATATGAACCTAAAGGCAAAACCAACATGAGATAAAAATGTTAGTTATCTCAAAAATAGATAAAATCTCTTTGAAACCTACAACAGGGTGATTAGGTAGAGAGTTTAAATGTAAAAAAACCAATAAATTACAATTATGATTGCAAAAAATATTCAAAATAAAAGTTTTTAAATCACATTTTACCCTACAATCTAACCAATGATAGTCACCCACAATTGAGTTTGGTTAGGTATAACTGATGATGGTTTGATAGAATTGATGTTGGTTATGCCTGACTAATGTTGATCTCTGTGTAGATTTGAGTTGGTTCAAAAATTAAAAATATGACAAAAATAAATCTAAAAATACAATTTTGAAGACGTTCAAGCATCTATTTAATGATTTATGAGTTGTATCTTGGTCTCCTTAATACGTGGGGTGATTACTATCCCACTGGGCATGTCATTTGTGATCATATGAATTTGACTCAAGAGAGGAGGTTAGATCTAGTGTTAGTTATTTTCATATAAAATAATGAAATAAACACACTAACAAGCATAACATCTATAGGGCTAGATTATAGTGGGAGCTTAGTGAACAAACAACAATTACAAACACAACTAAAATTTAAAATAAACAATATCTCTTACCTTCCTTTAATTCTCTAAATGATGTGTTCATTTGTCTTTCTTGGCTTGTGCTCAAAGAGTCTTTAACAAATGGATTTGTGTAGCTCATTCTCTCATTGGCACCATTGGCTTGGCTTATTTGGTATAGCTTATGCTTTTGTCTTAGCATGTGATTTTGGCATTATAACACTATATATTTCAATCTTGCACCAAAACCTACATTATAACTTTACTATGTTCCAAGCTCTCTAAATGAAAAGATCTAGGCTTGTATTTAAATGTTTAAAACTAACCCCAACTCAAGGAGAGTTAAGGTGTAGTCAGATCTTGGAATGGGTTCAAACCTAACCTAAGTTAGTTAATTAACCCTAGTAGAGTTAAAAGGTGTCAAAATCTCATGATTAGCAATGAATAGGCATGGGTGAGATATTTTAAGATATTTGACAACTCATAAAAAGGTAATTATGAATTCCTAAGATATTCTTTGATTTTTGAATTTCCTTTTTTAGAATTTCATTAATTTTTCATAGATAATTCAACTAGGCACTTAATTAGGTATAGCATTTTAATTAATTCTAATTATGATTTTAGAAATTTAAATGTTTGATTTAATAGCATGTGTGCATTTGCCCCATTTTATAGGTTTATAGGCTAAAATACATGTTGTAATGTTGTAGAATGATTGGAGATGAATCAATGAGAGAGTTTTATTATTTATGGTGGGATACTATAATTAGGGATGTTTCAATGGGATTCTAAGCCTTGATGAGTGATGCATAATGAAATTTTAAGATGTTCAATGATTCTTAGGGGTAATTTGAAATGGTTGGTAAGAAGCAGTCTAAAGTCTAGTATGAAGCCATTGGTGCCCAATTTTAGGTGTCTGCACATATAATATGAAATTAAATGCATTGAAATGATTGAAATTTAAATAAATCAAGGCTTAGGAGTACACCTATGTATTGATACAACCATCTTGTCTTTTAGAAATTTTGATTCTAAAGATGTATCACTATAGATCATCTATATATCTAAAGAGATAGAGAGAGATATTGGAGGACACATTCACCCAATCTAGGATAAAAGGTGAGTTACCACCTGAGAGTTTACATTAGCTCAATCATGTAACCCAATCATACTTTTAACCTTGTGAGTGTGAGTGAAATGACTCAAATAACATTTATGAATTGGTGAGGTTTAGATGATATACTCAATTCTAACCTATAAACTTGGAATTATTGAGTGATTTAATCACCTCAATCATAAAAAAAAGTGAACCAATTATTATAGTAGATTGGCTTAATACAATCCATAAAAGTCCAACCTCATGGGTGATGGCAATCCCTAAAAGTGTTTGGAATCTAAAACTAATTTTATTTTATAATATTTGGTGCACATTATATAGCATATATACCTTAGATATGTCTCATGCTAAAAATATGTATAAAAATGGTACCAATGTATATAATTTTGCCATAAATATATATGTGAATCATATAATTATTCTATTTGGTCAATTCAAAACTATGTAAGTGTAAAGAACATGCTTCCAAAACATATCCCCACTATAATTTAAAACATAAATTGGTGTAAGTGTGGAAAAAATATTTCTAAACATGCCCCGTCTATATTATGGGTATGTTAAATATTGATTAAGTGTGGAGAACATGTTTCCAAAACATTCCCCCATTGTAATATGAATCTGACAATTAGTGTAAGTGTCAATGTGGAGGACATGTTTCCAAAACATGCCCCCAATGTAATCTGAGTCTATAAAAAATTTGGAAGACATGCCTCTAAGGCATTCCCCCACTGATATTCTCTTCCTTTTGAGGTGAGGGTAATTAGCAACTGGTAGTAACCTTACCTCAAAATGATAAGATAACCATGTAAACTATGAATGTACCATGTAACATATAGAATGAACATGTCTAGGTAGATATATCATTGAATCATAAAGGATGTAATCATACCAAGTCTTAATATGCATGACGTATGTCATGTAAAAATCTAGATAGTAATAATACAAGATCAACAATTAATAAAAAACACACACAAGAGAACGAAAAAAATAAATCAAGAGATAAGGGTCCAAGGAGACTGCAAACAAGGGGCATGCTCAAATGTCACACAATCAAAGGGATGTGACTTAGTCAAATGTCCAAAAAGTAATAAATGGCATATTCAAATGTCAATATACAATAGGTAATGACATATTCAAATGCTAAAGAGAAAAAAAAGGAATGGGGGGCATGAAAAAAGAGCATATTCAAATTCTCAAACAAGCAAGATAATATCAAGGAAAGACATGCAAGGAAGTACATACATGAAATCATAAGCAACCAGATAAACATAACATACTAGTCTATGGATATATGTGTTAGTAAAAATTGTCAAGTATATTACATATCAAGTACACTATGAAATATATAAACATGGACAAAGGCATGTGTAAGTACATATATGAGCTCAAACATGATAATGTAAAGTGACCATAAAATGATATAACCTGATGTATCATGATTAAATATGTGGATGCCCTTAACATACTATTTACATGAGTAGTGGGAAAGCCCAACATATAAAAGTGCATAGATAATGTATCTATGTATGCCTGAGTTAGACTCAAAATATATATGAAACACGTGCATATAGGAACTGACTACATATATGCCAAGGAACTAATAGGATATGTAAATCCTGAACATATTTTTGAAGTTTTTGAAGTTTTTTTTATTTTTTTGGTATTTTTGGGATTTGTGAGACATTTAAACCTTAAGTTGGATCTTTTACATTTCTTGGATCATGGTTAGATAAGTGGAAATGGTACATGGCATGTTCTTCCTCACATTTTACAAGTAAAAGAGATGAACCCATAATATCATTTGGAATATGGAACAATTTGCCTTGATGAAAAAATGAAATACCTTGTCTATTATGTTCAATTTTTTATTTCATTTAATATAACCAAAGAGTTCCTAACATAAATTCATATGGAGAGGTTTGTGGCATAACCCAAACTTGTGTTTGAATCACTTTAGGACCATAAACAATTAGTAGTGTTATGTTTCCCAAGGAGTCTTTCCAACCTCCTCTAGTCTGTAAGTATTTTAGGTCAAAACTAAGTTGTAAGCATCTTATATTGCAATTAGTCTTTATTTGTGTATGATCAATATGTTTATGCCAAAAATAAGCACCACCCATGAATAATGTGATTTTCAAATCTTTTTGACATGGATTCTTTTTGCTTTATTAATCCTTGGGTGTTTGTATAGGATGTGGACCTTGGATTGGTCCCATATTGATTAAACCTTATAGAGATCCCATATAAAGATTATGAACTCCACATTTTTGTTCATAATTCTCATTTGGTAATTCATCCCCCTCCTTTGTCTGAGGAATAAAACATATCTAAGGATGAATGAAGCATATCTAAGCACATTCATATATAAATGGGTAAATAAATCATATTGTTTATAAAATGCTCTTTATTTCAATGGATAAAGAAGAGCTCTACTAAAAATTAATTGTAATTCCAAATCTGAAGGTCTAAATGCTAGCTCATATGATGTACTTTTGAATTGAATAGTATAATGTTGAAGTGATTCATCATCATGTTTTTTGAAATTTTTAAAATGTTTTAATGTAAGTTTTGGCACCTTATGGATATTGAAATCCATAAATAAAGCATATTTTAATTTTTAAAAAGTGGTTAATGAGCCTTTTGGTAGGCTATAAAACCAATTATGAGCTTCATCAAAAATGCTCATATGAATTCTTTAAGGAATAGTTTGTCATATTTTTTCCATTCACCAAAAGAATGTATATAGTTAATGATGTGTTCAAATGTGTCCTAATGACTCAAAAAGAGAAGTAAATATTGTAGTTCAAAATCTTGTGGATAAGGATATTCAAGTATACATTATAAAATAGGTTGATTTTTAAATGAGGTAACATTTACATTAGTATTATGGAAAGTCATTTGCATTTGAAGTATAGAAACTTATTTTTTAATATCCCTAATAGTAAACATAATAGAAAAAAGATACTCCATGGGAATGGTGGTGCTTGACATAGGTTTTATCATTGATTCTAATCCACCACCTCTCTTGAATATATGAATATGAGCATTATCATCCTCATGGATAACAAGTGCAAGTTATGAATAGCTAAATTTAGGATACTTTGGTAATGGTATTGGATCTCTAAATTGTGGTACCTTTGGAATACCATTTGAAGAGCTTTGTTCATTCATTTTTTGTGGAGATATAGAAATTGGTATTGGAAGTAGGTTTGGTAAATATTCCATGATGTATTATTTAACCATTCATGAATTTTCAAAGTCAAATTATGGGAAACAAGAATCATCACCCTTGCTAAGGGGGATATTATTTAGAAATTTTTGAATTATGGGGGTTTGAATTAATTTATTTGAAGGAATATCCACCTTATAATCAATTTTTAAATAATTCATAATATATTTATGTAATTTTCAAAAAAATTGATGATCATATGAAGGAACATCTTGGTCATATATACCAACTTTTCTGGTAGAATGTGCATGAAGGGCATGATTAGATGACTTGCCTTATTGGTGCCTCATAGATTTTTTTTCAAAATCATAAGCCTTGCCAATATGTATTATATTTTAAATATATGGGGTGGGTTATACCTTGCTCATTTTTTCCAAACCCTTGTCCTTTATATCCATATTTTAGAAAATATTAGAGGCTAAAATCATATGAAGGCGGTGTAGGAAGTAATAGTAAAGGCTCTCTCTTAAAATGGTGGGAGAATGGCCTTGATTAAAGGGATGTAACTACCACCATTAAAATATTTAAGATTATATGATTTATAATTTTTAATAATACAAGAGTAATCAATTTTTACCCCTTATTTGATAGAAAAATGGAAAGGTTCATAATCACAGTTATCAAATAAATTAATATCATCCATGATAAAAGAGATAAGGAATATAAATATTAGGACAAGATAGGTAATGAAACATCTTATATGATATGATTATGTAAATATGATGTTCAAATATCAAGTTCAAAAAATGTTTAACCCTAAAATCTAGATGTGGGGAAGTTAGAGTTAAAGGGGTAAGAGATAGCCTAGGGCACAAGGGTGGTAGACTATCTCTAAAGTAGGCCAATTGTTTTCAAAACTAAGATATAACATATACTAATTTTTTTATGCTAATATGCTAAAGATAAAAAGTATAATTATGATAGATATTGAAATAATAATGAAAACAAGATACTTAGATAGTTTTGATGCTAATACAGATCTAGATCTGAAACACGTAGAAATTGGATTAGATCTAGATTCTGGAACAATCACCTAATTTGAGAAATTGTGCCTCTATATTCACTAGGATGGTTGAGTTGATGTTACCATCTAACTTAGATAAAGGTGTCTAGTATGAAATACCTATTAAAAATAGATGCAACCACCTATATGCTTCTAGGTCTATGTCAACTTTGCTCTGGTGCATTTATATTTAAGTCATGGACTATCACTCCTTATCAAATAGTAGAACCCTAGTTCTTTATCTCCATATTGGTTATAGGAAAAATGGGTTAGCAGGCACATAGTGTTGAAATAACCTAAATGCCCCTATATTAAATGAGTACTACCTACATATCTAATACTTAGAAGAAGGGAGTAGATTTTTTTAGTTCTCCCTTATGTGTTGGATTGTATGTTAAGCACGTAATATGTGATAAGCAAGTACAATAGTGACCTAGCTTATAACTTGGAAAATATAACTCTTAGGCTACTCCTTCAGTACTTAAAACATATTTATGTGTTTCCCCTATGACTAATATGGAAATACAATAAAAGAAGAATGAATGAGGATTGATCTTATATATACCAATATATTCAAAGAATATCTCAGATTAAATCACTTAGGCCAACCATAAGAATACATTTCATTTACAATTTAGATGACTTTAGGGCACAAGAAACTTGTGTTAGAATAAGGCATTTGCATCGATGTAAGCATCTCACTGGGATGCAAGTTTATGGATAGTTTAAAAATAGGTGTAGGGATAGATCTCATAAAGATGGAAGATAAGTAGGTTTATAACATTTTGGGCATGATAGAAGGCCTAAATAATTAGAATAACATAGGTTAGACTAAGATATAAGTAATGAGACATAGAGAAATAATGTATATAAGCCTTTTAGAAGCAAAAAAGGTATATAAGTTGAGGATACATTCATGTTATGTGTTTTCCAAGTGTACAATACTGAGGTGTTATATAATTCAAAAATTGTGTCTACATTTACCTCCCTTTAATATAGTAATAAAATTTATAATTTAAAATAAAATAAATGCATAAATGGGTGTGTATAACACACCTTTACTTTTTTTGAGTCCAACTTGAGTGCTTTGCTATTTAATTACCTAAAACCAAGATCATGTTATAGTATATAATCTAAAATTGAAAGCATTGAAATAATTTAAATTTAAAGAGAGCAAGGTTTAGGATTACACCTATATATCAGTGCATCTTGCCCTTTGAAAATTTGATTTAAAAGATATATCATTATGAATCACTAAAACTAAGATTAGGACAAATATAAATATTTAAAATGCATATATCTAAAGATATAGAGAGATATTGGAGGGCCAATGCCCCCAACCTTAGAGAAAAGATGAGTTTTCACATGACAATTGAGATTAACTCAATCATGAAACCCAATCATTATTTATAACTAGGTGAGTGTGAGTGATCTAAGTCAACTCACATTATAAATTTAGTGAGGTTGGATGTTAAAATCAATTTCAACCTATAAAATTGGCAAGATTGAATGATTTTATCACCTCAACCATACCAAAAGTGAACCAACTACTATATTAGATTAGCTCAATAAAGTCTATAAAAATCCAACCTGGTGGGTGATGATAGTTCTTAAAAGTGTTTGGAATCTAATTTTTTTTTTATTTTACAATATTAGTCACACATTAAATAACATATACACCTTAGATGTGTCTCATGTTGAAACTATTAATAACAATGGTACCAATGTAAATAATTATTCTACAAATGTGTATTTGAATCATAGAACTATGAAATTTGGCCAAATAAAAAGTGTCTAGGTGTGGATGACATGCTTTTAAAACATAACCCGATTATAATCTAAAAACTGATATAATTTCCAATGTGGTGGAGATATTTCCAAAACATGCCCCCACTGCAATTTGAATATGAGAACTAGTGTAAGTGTAGAGAACATGATTTCAAAACATGCCCCCATTACAATTTGAATTTGAGAAGTAATTTGGAATCCATGCCTCTATGGCATTCCCCCACTAATATGCCCCCATTTTGAGGTGAGGTAATTATAAATTGGTATTCATATTACCTCAAAATCATAAGATAACTATATAAGTTGTGAATGTACCATGTAGCATATAGAGGGAACATGTATAGGTAGATATATCATTGAAGTATGAACAATGTGATCACACCAAGTCCTAAGATGCATGATTTATATCATGAAAACATATAGATATTAATAATACAATAACAAAAGATAATCAAACACACAAATAAGAGCACTCAAAAAGCAAATCAAGAGACAAAGGACCATGAAAACCACAAACAAGGGGCATGTTCAAATGCTACACAATCAAATGGAAATGACTTAGTCCAATGTCCACAAATCCATAAATGACATTGTAAATGGTTATATACAACAATCAATGACATATTCAAATTTCAAAGAGGTAAACAAAGGCACATGGGGATGTAAACAATGTAACATATTCAAATGCTAAAACAAACAAGACATTATCAAGATAAGACACTCAAGGAAGTACATATATGAAATAATAAGCAACTAACATAAACATATCATACTAGTCCTTGGATATATGTGTTAGAAAAAAATGTTAAGTACATATCATATCAAGTATACTATGAAAGATATAAGCTCAAACATGATAATGTAAAGTGACCATAAAATGATATAACTCGGATGTATCGTGATCAAAGAGGTGGATGCCCCCAACATCCTAATAATTTGACTAGAGGGAAAACCCAACATCCAAAATTAATTTGATAATGTATATGTGTATGCATAAATTGCACTCAAAAGATGTTTGAAACATGTGTATATAGGAAAAACTGATATGCCATATACTAACATAGAATTAAAAACATATATTCTAAGGAGATAATAAGATATGTATATGTTAAACATATTTTTAGATTTTTTAAATTTTTTTATTTTTTTTGGTATTCACACTTCATGAGGGCTTACTATTCCTCTTTGACATATACCACATTGATAATGGTTCTTTTACGAGACTCATCAGTTAGTATGTTCCTCCTTTCTTGTACATAGTTTCCTTTTTTCTTGGTCCTTGTATATAGTTTCATTTTCATGTTGCTTATGTATAACTCATATCTAGAAATACAAAAATAATATAATATGTCAAAAATACAAAAACATTCAATTATTTGCTTAAAAATACAAATTTGAATTAAGAAATTAAGTTAATTTCTGATGTAACTTGTTAAATATTTCTTTTTGGAAATTGATATTTAATAACTACATCATCAAGTGACATCATTTCTTGGGAAGACATCCATAGGCCATAAATGCAACAAATATTTGATTAAGCCCTCCCATGCCTCTTTAATGCCTCTCTATCCCGAATAATTATGAGGGCATTTATTGATTTTTTTCCTAAAAAATTGAATGGATTATTAGCCACATATCTTCATCTTTATATGGATGCTTCAGGTTCATTCTGATCATTTTCAAAAATCTATAAATAAAAGGCCTTACCTATTAAATTTTAAGATCTTTTGGTGTAAAGTCATAATGCTAAAAATATCTCTCAAGATATTGATGTAGTGTTATCATGCCCAGTTTTTGGGCCAAGCCAAAGACATCATAAATCCATTGGTGCTAAGGAGAGAAGGAGATAAGAAATTTCATTGATAAAGACTCTTTTATGCACGAGCCGATCAATCCATTTCAACAAGCTATTGGAGCATCCAAAGAAGGTGAAGGATTTATTTGTCTTTTGAATTCTAGTTGTGTTTATCATTTAGTTTTATTAATTATGTTCCCCCTTGAGATAGGCTTAAGGTGTTAGCTATTAGTGTTTTATTTTGGATTTTGATTTCATTCACTAATGCTATATTAATCTCCCTTTATTTCAATCCTATGTTTACAAATGACACGCCTGATAGGACCGACATATCCCACATAGCAAGAAGATCATTATGCAAATTTTATATCTTCATTTAGATGCTTAAATTTCTTTAAATTTGATTTTATAACTTTGTTTTGCCATTTTTATTTCTCACAAGTTTACACAGTAACTATTGATGGTCATTTTCAATCATCGACGATCAGTTAAAATTGTCAATGGTTAGGTATAACCATCAATGATCACTGTGTAGGGAAGCAAGCTAATAAAACATATTTTAGAGCTTGGTTTGGGGTCATATGGACTCCATTTTTGATGATTTTTTTTAAAACCACATGTTTTTTCCAAAATTATCAAAATATGCAATCATTTTACCTTCAAGTTACTTAAATATTTCACAAATCTCCAAAACACTTTAATACTTATTAGATGTGTATGGAAAAGTGATCAATTTGTGTATTAATTAACTTTTTAACATTTCATTTTGGTGCTTAAGGAAATACTTACATTATTATTTAAATGTTTTTGCTCTTGTTATTCAAAAGTGTTTACATCTTAAATCTAAGGGGCTAAATAACATCACCACACATTTTATTTAGTGTTTTAAAATTGAACACACTTCAAAGTTTTTGCAAGTTATTTTCATTGTATATTTAGTTTAGACTTGTTTGAGAAAATAGGAAGTTCTACGTGTATGCTCTCCCCCCATCCCCTATAGGTAACGAGATCAAAAGATCCAAATTCATTACAAAGTGCCTTAGTCCAAAGGCATAAAAATGATGTTGTAAAGGTTCTCTCCAAGAACTTTATGGCTTGGGTGATCTACAAACAACCTTAAATCTCTTTTACCAAGTCTTTATTTCATTACATCTTGGATTGTGAATGGGAATTCATTTCCTCCCATGATTTCTTTAGGGAAGATCTAACTTGGGGCTTCATCTTCAGGCATTATCTTCAACCCCTTTCCATAGGGGGTTATATAAATTAGGATCACCCCACTGGAACTGATGATTTGAGTGGTTAAACCATCTCCTATCATTGGTGCTAAGCTTAAGATGTATGAGTGTGATCTAGGAATTTTAATCAAGAGAGGATGGTTAGTATGGTGTTAGTTATACAATAAAAACAAAATGAAAGAAACACACTAATAGCATAACATTTCTAGGCCTAGACACTAAGAAGAGATTAGTTAACAAAAAAAATGACAAACAAAAATAAAAATTAAAGGATAAAACACAATAATTCTTTCACCTTCTTTGGATGCTCCAAATTCCTTTGTCGTAGTGGCTTACTTATTTTTGTGCTCATGAAGTCCTTGGCAATGGAAGCTTGGCTACCTCCATCTCTCTTTGGTACCTTTGGCTTGTGGGTTGGCTTGGCTTGGAATCAATTTGACATGGCAACACTAGTTTCATGAAGCTTTTAGAGCCAATCCTGAATTATAACTTTACATTTTCAAGTCTTATAAATGATGTGATAAGGCCTCATATTTATAAATTTTTAAAATTATCTAGAATCAACCTGAACTATCCATCCTGATATTGAGATGTGTGGTTGAGGATTAAATCAATTTTTGGAAATAAGTTTGTAATTATCCCCATCATGCCATTGGAATAAGGGGAAATTAAGAGGCATGGAGGGCATCATGGATGGCATTGATGAGGCATGGAGGGCATGAATCTTGATATTTGTGGCATTTGAGGCCTAGGGATGTCTTCCTAAGAAATGAGGTCACCTAATGATGTAGATATTCAATATTCATATCCAAAAATAATTTTTAAACAATTTTTCATGGAATTTTTTATTAGGCCTTGATTTGGGTTAATTAGCTCTTAAGCATGATTAAGCACTTTGTGCACAAATTACTCAAATTGATCAAAATGCCTTTTTATTGGTCTAAAATTTGACTGATTCAAAATTGGAAGGTGATGTCAGATGCCTTAGATCCATATTCCCATTTAGGATGTTACCAACATAAAATAACAAAGGTCTTGTGCATAAGATTTGATAAGAAAGAGCAATCCAGAGCACCTAGGTGCAAAATTGTCATTTTGACTAAAAATGATCTAATCAAAGCTAGTTGGCCTATAAATTGCATTTTCCCATTTAGGGATACCCTAGCCAAAATCAGGACTTGAATATGTTAGTTTCACATCATTTAGCATGTTTTAGTATTTTTAGGCTAAATTATGCATTATAAGTGGAAATTGGTCAAAAGCTTGATTGGAGGTTATCAATGGCTAGATTTAGGTGTTTATAGTTTTCCCCTATTTGGGAAGGCATTGCAAGCATAGTAACATCTTATCAAAGAATGAAAAGGTCATGTATGCCTACAAATGTAATGATGATAAACTAACTATTTAATACCCCCTCGAGGGAATGGTTGACACAAGTAGGTCGGCAAACAATCCCTTGAATTGAAAGAAGCAAAATGAGGGGAATAAAAAAAGGAAGGATCATGGGGTAAAAATATAATGATACTAAAAAAGTAGTCAAAATCATTGAGAATGTAAGTGGGATGGTACACAATGGTTTGCCCAAAGGTGGTTATAAGCATTGTACCATGATAGTGGTAATGTGGTATGATAAAATAATGATTTTCCCAAAGGCAATTATAATCATTGAGAAGATGGATCTACCCCAATTAGGATAGACAAACAAGATAATAATGTGCCCCTATATAGGTAAAAAACTAAAGTGGTGACAACACAATGATTTGTTCAAAGGTGGTTATAATCATTGAGAAATATAGGTGGGATGGTGTGTAATGGTTTGCCCAAAGGCTATTATAATCATTAGACCCTGATTATGGAAAACATGATAAACTTGGTTGAGGAGGATGATAAATTAACATAAAGGGTAATGATAAATTGGAACAACCTACTAATAGGGATATGTGCATCTAAACTAATAAAGGTTGAAATTCTTTCATGGTTAATTACTCTATCTGGGATATGATTGGGATTAAATCGGGATGTCGATGTTGAAGAGATGATACCATTGATAAATAGACTTATTGAATCTAAGGTTTTTTATATCACATGTCGATAGGAATCATAGTATAACATCATGAGGACTTATTCAAAATATGCATAAGGACTAACTCCCAAAATCTAATACTTAATAAAACATAATGCACTAATGATAGAAACCATGATGATAATGTAAACATATGAATATGGATTAATTCAAGTGTAAGTGTTGGAAAGGAATCATCTAATGAACACACATAAATTGAATCAAGACAATAATGTTGAAACTAAAAAAACAAGCAGACAAACAAACAAAATAAGTAAAAACAAACAAACAAACAATGCAATAGAAACCCTATGAACATTGCCTTAGAAAATACATGACAACTTAAAAAATGAACAAAATGGGGGAACAGATGAAAAGGAAGGGAGTGGCTGAGTTGTCTCCATATGCACCAGGTAAGTGGATGTTGCCTACATAGTTCCATAGATGTAATATATAATAAAAAAAACTTCAAGCCAAATGTAGTTCTCTCAGGGAATAGGAAGAATGTGATAATAGAGAAAAAAAATAGAATGGATGTGGTATAAGAATAGGAATGGTCTTGAAAAATGGTAAGTGCATGAGAAAAAAAGGCCAAAAAGGATGGGGACACTAAATGACAAGTGATTTGCTTGTAACTTAGTAAGGGTTCCTAGAATCCTTAAGTCAAAGAAGTGGTTAATGTTTTTGTTGTTTTCAAACAATTTTTCAAATTTTTTTGAAGTATCTCAACTTGATCAAGAATGATGAGACACTAAATGGTTCAAGCTCACAAAATGGTGAGAGCGTTCAAACTTAGGTTGCTCACAAAATGGTGAGAGTGTTCAAACTTAGGTTGCTCACAAAAGGGTGAGAGTGTGGTGGAGAAGGGTGATTGATCTGATCTCAATAAGTATTGAGAGTTGCCTACATAGTCCCAAATTAGGACATCAAGTCAATGTAGTTTCACCCTTATAGTGGAGGAATTTTACTAGTGTAGCAATCAATTCAAACAACACAAGCACAGTTGGTAAAAAGGGATAGTACAACATAGGAAGTGTTTATTTGGTATGTCAAGGCTTAAGGTTGCCCCTAGTTTTCCCATAGTTGGCTATAACTAGGACACAATGGCATAGATTAATAGTACTAATTTTCCTAGAGGCATTTATAATTAGTAGTAAGACTAGTGGTAGGAAATGCATAACAAATAAAAGATGCAACTGCCAAAACTTCTATCACACTATCCCAAAATATGATCTCTATCTAGAGTACTTAAATCAACTGATGAAATTGATCAAATACCTTAATGTTAAAAATGCATAACCAATGGTAAAAAACCAAGTTCAAATAGGCTAGGCTTTAGAACACATTGGGTTGATGGGTCAGAATCAAAAATTGGATATGGAAAAGAGGATGGATAAGGATGGTATTTATACAAAGAAGAATAGTGATAAAATGGCATAAATGAAATAGTCCTTATAGATAATACACCTTAGCACTCAAGCATCATACCACTTGAGATGAATAATATTCATCAACTCAAGAATTTCATCTCTATCTAGTGTGGCAAGCCTATATGCTTCTGATCCATAATCTATAGTAATGATGAAAGGCCCTATCTAGATTGTTTTGAATTTCCATTTATGCTTCTTCTTAGCTATGGTATTCTTTTGGTTTTAGTTAATAAAAAGTTCACTAAGTTCAAATGTTATATACTTAACACATAAATTATAGTGGCCTTTGAGTCAATTATGATACACATGAAGATTGTTGAATGTAGATGTGCATTTCTCATCAAATAGGTCTAGCTCTTATAGGTGAGCTACTCTAATCATCTAGGACATGCTTGAACGAGATGCACAGTGAAGGAAATTAGACCTCAATTGGAAGGATGGATTTAGTACCATAAACAAGTGAGTATGGAGTGGTTCCTATGGGGGTATGATGATTGGTATGATATGCCCAAAGGGTAGGGAATATCTATAAGTGCCAATCATGACTGGCATCATTGACAATCTTTTTGAGAATATTAACAATGGTTTTGTTGGATGCCTCAGCTTGACCATTACCTTGAGGGTAATATGCTATAGAAAAATGTTGTATGATGTTGTATTCAGTACATAACTAGTCTGCATCCTTATTCTTGAGTAATCCTCCATTATCAGACATAATGTCAAAGGGGATACCATAGTGGCAAATGAGATGGTTTAAAATGAATTTGGAAATTCACTTTCCATTCATGTGAGGGGTATAGCTTCAACCCACTTAGTGAAATACTCAGTGGTGGTAAGGATATGTTTATGGTTGTCAGATAAATTGGGGTTAATCTTCTTAATGAGGTTAAGTCCCCATGTAAAAAATGGCCATGGTGTCAACATTAGTTTTAGAGTTTTTACTGGGGCATGAATAAGATTAGCATACTATTGACATTTGTCACACTTTTTTACATATGTAGTGTCATCTACATCTATTGTGTTCCAATAATAACTAGTATGCAAGATATTTTTGGATAGGACTACCCCACTAGAATGAGATCCACATAGTCCTTTGTGAACTTTTCTTAACGCTAGTTTAGACTCTATCAAAGTTAAACAATGAAGTAGAGTTCCATCAAAATTGTGATGATAAAGGGTGGATCCAAGTAGATTATAATGAGTGGAATGATGAATGAAGGCTTTGGTTTGTTTTCAAGACAGGTTAGGTGGCAGAACTTAGTCATGAAGGTATTTGTAAAGGTTTGAGTACCAGATAGAATTAAAACCAATAGTATCACAAATCATGGTAATGATTGAAGGTTCATGAGTTGGTGCTGATAAATTCTCAATAAGGAATTGATACTCTCTAGATTTATTTGTTTGTCAAATTAGAGAACTAATAGTAAACATGGCATCTATAGTTCTGTTACTAACCCTTGGTATGTGCTCAAATTAAATGTTGGCAATTTTTTGTTTAAGAGTGTTGACCATGAAGGTATTTGTAAAGGTCTGAGTACCAGATAGAATTAAGACCAATAGTATCACAAATCATGGTAATGACCGAAGGTTCATGAGCTGGTGCTGATAAATTTTGAATAAGGAATTGATACTCTCTAGATTTATTTGTTTGTTAAATCAAAGAGCCAATAGTAAACATGGCATCTATAGATCTATTATTAACCCTTGGTATGTGCTCAAATTGAATGTTGGCAATTTTTTTGTTTAAGAGTGTTTCCATTTATGCTTCTTCTTAGCTATGGTATTCTCTTGGTTTTATTTAATAAAAAGTTCACTAAGTTCAAATGTTATATACTTAACACATCAATTATAGTGGCCATTGAGTCAATTATGATACACTTGAAGATTTTTGAATGTAGATGTGCATTTCTCATCAAATAGGTCTAGCTCTTATAGGTGAGCTACTTTAATCATCCATGACATGCTTGAAAGAGATACATAGTGAAGGCAATTAGACCTCAATTGGAAGGATGGATTTAGTACCATAAACAAGTGAGTATGGAGTGGTTCCTATGGGGGTATGATGATTGGTATGATATGCCCAAAGGGTAGGGAATATCTATAAGTGCCAATCATGACTGGCATCATTGACAATCTTTTTGAGAATATTAACAATGATTTTGTTGGAGGCTTCAGCTTGACCATTACCTTGAGGGTAATATGCTATAGAAAAATGTTGTATGATGTTGTATTTAGTAAATAACTAGTCTACATCCTTATTCTTGAGTAATCCTCCATTATCAAACATAATGTCAAAGGGGATACCATAGTGGCAAATGAGATGGTTTAAAATGAATTTGGAAATTCACTTTCCAATCATGTAAGTGAGGGGTATAGCTTCAACCCACTTAGTGAAGTACTCGGTGGTGGTAAATATATGTTTATGGTTGTCAGATAAATTGGGGTTAATCTTCCTAATGAGGTCAAGTCCCCATGTAAAAAATGGCCATGGTGTCAACATTAGTTTTAGAGTTTTTACTGGGGCATGAATCAGATTAGCATACTATTGACATTTGTCACATGTTTTTACATATGTAGTGGCATCTACATCTATTATGGTCCAATAATAAATAGTATGTAAGAGATTTTTGGATAGGACTACCCCACTAGAATGAGATCCACATAGTCCTTTGTGAACTTCTCTTAATGCTAGTTTAGACTCTATCAAAGTTAAACAATGAATTAGATTTCCATCAAGATTGTGATGATAAAGGGTGGATCCAAGTAGAGTATAATGAGTGGAATGATGAATGAAGGCTTTGGTTTGTTTACAAGATAGGTTAGGTGGCAGAACTTAGTCATGAAGGTATTTGTAAAGGTCTGAGTACCAGATAGAATTAAGACAAATAGTATCACAAATCATGGTAGTGATTGAAGGTTCATGAGTTGGTGCTGATAAATTCTCGAAAAGGAATTGATACTCTCTAGATTTATTTGTTTGTCAAATCAGAGAGCCAATAGTAAACATGGCATCTATAGTTTTGCTACTAACCCTTGGTATGTGCTCAAATTGAATGTTGGTAATTTGTTGTTTAAGAGTGTTGACCATGAAGGTAATTGGAAAGGTCTGAGTACCAGATAGAATTAAGACCAACAGTATCAAAAATCATGGTAATGATTGAAGGTTCATGAGCTGGTGCTGATAAATTCTGAATAAGGAATTGATACTCTCTAGATTTATTTGTTTGTCAAATCAGAGAGTTAATACTAAACATGGCATCTATAGTTCTGTTACTAACCCTTGGTATGTGCTCAAATTGAATGTTGGCAATTTTTTGTTTAAGAGTGTTTCCATTTATGCTTCTTCTTAGCTGTGGTATTCTTTTGTTTTTATTTAATAAAAATTTCACTAAGTTCAAATGTTCTATACTTAACACATCAATTATAGTGGCCTTTGAGTCAATTATGATACACTTGAAGATTGTTGAATGTAGATGTGCATTTCTCATCAAATAGGTCTAGCTCTTATAGGTGAGTTACTCTAATCATCCAGGACATGCTTGAAAGAGATACACAGTGAAGGCAATTAGACCTCAATTGGAAGGATGGATTTAGTACCATAAACAAGTGAGTATGGAGTGGTTCCTATGGGGGTATGATGAACTGTATGATATGCCCAAAGGGTAGGGAATATCTATAAGTGCCAATCATGACTAGCATCATTGACAATCTTTTTGAGAATATTGACAATGGTTTTTTTGGATGCCTCAGCTTGACCATTACCTTGAGGGTAATATGCTATAGAAAAATGTTGTATGATGTTGTATTCAGTACATAACTAGTCTACATCCTTATTCTTGAGTAATCCTCCATTATCAGACATAATGTCAAAGGGGATACCATAGTGGCAAATGAGATGGTTTAAAATGAATTTGGAAATTCACTTTCCATTCATGTAAGTGAGGGGTATAGCTTCAACCCACTTAGTGCAATATTCGGTGGTGGTAAGGATATGTTTATGGTTGCCAGATAAATTGGGGTTAATCTTCCTAATGAGGTCAAGTCCCCATGTAAAAAATGGCCATGGTGTCAACATCAGTTTTAGAGTTTTTACTGGGGCATGAATTAGATTAGCATACTATTGACATTTGTCACACTTTTTTACATATGTAGTGGCATCTACATCTATTGTGGTCCAATAATAACTTGTATGCAAGAGATTTTTGGATAGGACTACCCCACTAGAATGAGATCCACATAGTCCTTTTTGAACTTCTCTTAACACTAGCTTAGACTCTATCAAAGTTAAACAATGAAGTAGAGTTCCATCAAAATTGTGATGATAAAGGGTGGATCCAAGTAGAGTATAATGAGTGGAATGATGAATGAAGGCTTTGTTTTTTTTTCAAGATAGGTTAGGTGGCAGAACTTAGTCATGAAGGTATATGTAAAGATCTTAGTACCAGATAGAATTAAGACCAATAGTATCACAAATCATGGTAATGATTGAAGGTTCATGAGCTGGTGCTGATAAATTCTCGATAAGTAATTGATACTTTCTAGATTTATTTGTTTGTCAAATCAGAGAGCCAATAGTAAACATGGCATCTATAATTCTGTCACTAACCTTTAATATGTGCTTAAATTGAATGTTTGCAATTTGTTGTTTAAGAGTGTTGACCATGAAGGTATTTGTAAAGGTCTGAGTACTAGATAGAATTAAGACCAACAATATCACAAATCATGGTAATGATTGAAGGTTCATGAGCTAGTGCTGATAAATTCTCGATAAGGAATTGATACTCTCTAGATTTATTTGTTTGTCAAATCAGAGAGCCAATAGTAAACATGGCATCTATAGTTCTGTTACTAACCCTTGGTATGTGCTCAAATTAAATGTTGGCAATTTGTTGTTTAAAAGTGTTTCCATTTATGCTTCTTCTTAGCTGTGGTATTCTTTTGGTTTTAGTTAATAAAAAGTTCACTAAGTTCAAATGTTCTATACTTAACACATCAATTATAGTGGCCTTTGAGTCAATTATGATACACTTGAAGATTTTTGAATGTAGATGTGCATTTCTCATCAAATAGGTCTAGCTCTTATAGGTGAGCTACTCTAATCATCCAGGACATGCTTGAAAGAGATACACAGTGAAGGCAATTAGACCTCAATTGGAAGGATGGATTTAGTACCATGAACAAGTGAGTATGGAGTGGTTCCTATGGGGGTATGATGATTGGTATGATATGCCCAAAGGGTAGGGAATATCTATAAGTGCCAATCATGACTGGCATCATTGACAATCTTTTTGAGAATATTAGAAATAGTTTTGTTGGATGCCTCAGCTTGACCATTACCTTGAGGGTAATATGCTATAGAAAAATGTTGTATGATGTTGTATTCAGTACATAACTAGTCTACATCCTTATTCTTGAGTAATCCTCCATTATCAGACATAATGTCAAAGGGGATACCATAGTGGCAAATGAGATGGTTTAAAATGAATTTGGAAATTCACTTTCCATTCATGTAAGTGAGGGGTATAGCTTCAACCCACTTAGTGCAATATTCGATGGTGGTAAGGATATGTTTATGGTTGCCAGATAAATTGGGGTTAATCTTCCTAATGAGGTCAAGTCCCCATGTAAAAAATGGCCATGGTGTCAACATCAGTTTTAGAGTTTTTACTGGGGCATGAATTAGATTAGCATACTATTGACATTTGTCACACTTTTTTACATATGTAGTGGCATCTACATCTATTGTGGTCCAATAATAACTTGTATGCAAGAGATTTTTGGATAGGACTACCCCACTAGAATGAGATCCACATAGTCCTTTTTGAACTTCTCTTAACACTAGCTTAGACTCTATCAAAGTTAAACAATGAAGTAGAGTTCCATCAAAATTGTAATGATAAAGGGTGGATCCAAGTAGAGTATAATGAGTGGAATGATGAATGAAGGCTTTGGTTTTTTTTCAAGATAGGTTAGGTGGCAGAACTTAGTCATGAAGGTATTTGTAAAGATCTTAGTACCAGATAGAATTAAGACCAATAGTATCACAAATCATGGTAATGATTGAAGGTTCATGAGCTGGTGCTGATAAATTCTCAATAAGTAATTGATACTTTCTAGATTTGTTTGTTTGTCAAATCAGAGAGCCAATAGTAAACATGGCATCTATAATTCTGTCACTAACCCTTAGTATGTGCTTAAATTGAATGTTTGCAATTTGTTGTTTAAGAGTGTTGACCATGAAGGTATTTGTAAAGGTCTGAGTACTAGATAGAATTAAGACCAACAATATCACAAATCATGGTAATGATTGAAGGTTCATGAGCTAGTGCTGATAAATTCTCGATAAGGAATTGATACTCTCTAGATTTATTTGTTTGTCAAATCAGAGAGCCAATAGTAAACATGGCATCTATAGTTCTGTTACTAACCCTTGGTATGTGCTCAAATTAAATGTTGGCAATTTTTTGTTTAAAAGTGTTTCCATTTATGCTTCTTCTTAGCTGTGGTATTCTTTTGGTTTTATTTAATAAAAAGTTCACTAAGTTCAAATGTTCTATACTTAACACATCAATTATAGTGGCCTTTGAGTCAATTATGATACACTTGAAGATTGTTGAATGTAGATGTGCATTTCTCATCAAATAGGTCTAGCTCTTATAGGTGAGCTACTCTAATCATCCAGGACATGCTTGAAAGAGATACACAGTGAAGGCACTTAGACCTCAATTGGAAGGATGGATTTAGTACCATGAACAAGTGAGTATGGAGTAGTTCCTATGGGGGTATGATGATTGGTATGATATGCCCAAAGGGTAGGGAATATCTATAAGTGCCAATCATGACTGGCATCATTGACAATCTTTTTGAGAATATTAGAAATAGTTTTGTTGGATGCCTCAGCTTGACCATTACCTTGAGGGTAATATGCTATAGAAAAATGTTGTATGATGTTGTATTCAGTACATAACTAGTCTACATCCTTATTCTTGAGTAATCCTCCATTATTAGACATAATGTCAAAGGGGATACCATAGTGGCAAATGAGATGGTTTAAAATGAATTTGTAAATTCACTTTCCATTCATGTAAGTGAGGGGTATAGCTTCAACCCACTTAGTGAAATACTCAGTGGTGGTAAGGATATGTTTATGGTTGTCAGATAAATTGGGGTTAATCTTCCTAATGAGGTCATGTCCCCATGTAAAAAAGTACATGGTGTCAACATCAGTTTTAGAGTTTTTACTGGGGCATGAATCAGATTAGCATACTATTGACATTTGTCACACTTTTTTACATATGTAGTGGCATCTACATCTATTGTGGTCCAATAATAAATAGTATGTAAGAGATTTTTGGATAGGACTACCCCACTAGAATGAGATCCACATAGTCCTTTGTGAACTTCTCTTAATGCTAGTTTAGACTCTATCAAAGTTAAACAATGAAGTAGAGTTCCATCAAAATTGTGATGATAAAGGGTGGATCCAAGTAGAGTATAATGAGTGGAATGATGAATGAAGGCTTTGGTTTGTTTTTAAGATAGGTTAGGTGGTAGAACTTAGTCATGAAGGTATTTGTAAAGGTCTGAGTACCAGATAGAATTAAGACCAACAGTATCACAAATCATGGTAATGATTGAAGGTTCATGAGCTAGTGATGATAAATTCTCGATAAGGAATTGATACTCTCTAGATTTATTTGTTTGTAAATTTAGAGATCCAATAGTAAACATGCCATCTATAGTTTTGTTACTAACCCTTGGTATGTGCTCAAATTGAATGTTGGCAATTTGTTGTTTAAGAGTGGTGACCATGTATTTATATGGAACCAGCTTGTCATCTTTGGTCTAAAAATGATTTGTGACTTGATTGATGATTAACTAAGAATCACCATAAACTTGAAGATGAGATATATTCCAATGTGCTACTTGTTAAAGTCTTGTAACAAGTGCTTCATACTCAACCATGTTGTTTGTACAAAAAAAGTTGATTCTAAATTATTTAAGAATTAGATCCCCCTATGGTGTAATAAACAATAGGCATACCCTCAATCCATGTGTAGTAAATGAACCATCAAAATATAATTTATAGAGATGTTCCTTGATGGGGGTGTCAATGACGGTCATGATGGATTCACCAAAAAATTAAAATATGAGTGGTTGTGTGTATACGAGAGGTGCTTCAACAAGTTGATCTGCAAGAACTTGTCCCTTGATTGCCTTCTAATTGACATACTCTATGTCAAACTCAATTATAACAATTATCCATTTATACATTCTACCTTTTAAATATATTTTAGATAGTAGATACTTGAGAAGGTCTACCTTTGAAATGACCATGGTCTTATTATTCAAAATGTAATGGTGTAGTTTTTAATCTATGAAGACCAAGGCCAGGCAAGCTTTTTCAATAGATGCATAGTTATGTTCATATGTAACTAAGGTATAGAATAGGTATTATGTGGCATGATCCTTTCCATTATCATCATGTTGAGCCAAAAGTCTCCCCAGAGCATGGTCGATAGATGATAGATATAATAAGAATGGCTTTCCTGGCATAGGAGGTGATAAAACAGGTAGATTAATAAGATAGTCTTTGAGTTGTTAAAAATTTGTTTGGCAGTGATCATCCCAATGAAATACAACTCCTTTGTTCAAAAGGTGTGTAAATGGATGGCACTTGTCTACTAGCTAAGAGATGAAGCATTAGATTGACTCAATCTTACCCTACAAACTACATAGTTGATTTAAATTGGTTGGTGGTGGCATCTTAGTTATAACATAGAATTTAGCTAGATTGACTTTAATAGCTCATGATACATGATGAATCCAAGTAATTTTCCTAAATTTACATTAAACATACATTTATTTAGATTAAGTCTGACTTTTTACTCTCATAATCTTTCAAATATCTTACACAACACTACTGATGGTCTGCCTTAGTTTTGGATTTTCCTAATATGTCATCAACATAGTCTTCAATAATATCATGCATCATATCATGGAATATGATATACATGGCCCTTTGATATATATCTCTATAATTCTTAAGGCCAAATGGCACTACCTGATAATAAAATTTTCCCCATGGATTGGTGAAGGTTAATATATGTTGGTCTTCTAGTGTTATTCTAATCTGGTTGTATCTTGAAAATCCATCCATGAGTGAAAGCATTTCATAACCTTTTATGGAGTTGATGATCATGTCAATATTAGGCAAAGAAAAATCATATTTAAGATAAACTTTTTTGATGTCTCAAAAATTAGTATAAATTATAATCCCTTTAGGCTTTTTACTAACAAGTACCACATTAGAGATCTATTCTGAGTAGTTAGTGGATTAGATACATCCTGCTTCTAAGAGATTTTCCAACTCTTTCTTTATCAATACAACAATGTGAGGATGCATCTTACATATATTTTGTTTTAAAAATTTGGCATTAGGATTAACCATAAGGTGGTGTAGAACCAAGGTGGGGTCTAAACTTGGCATGTTAGAATAGGCCCATGCAAAGATATCTACAAACTCTCTCAATAGAGCTATGAAGATGTCACGTTCCTCTTTAATGAGGGATGCTCCTAATTTTATCCATTTCAAGTCTGATGGAGTCTCGGTATTTAACTCTATTGTATCTTTAACTACAAGGTTCAAACCATCTTCTAGGATAGTAGGCAAGGACTTGAACTATTAAATTATGTCAAGGTCCTCCATTAGGACTTCCTCTTCAACTTCTCTTAAGCATGATGAATCTGACTCCCTTAATGGGAGATATAGCCATGTGACAAAAATAGTTGGAATTTCTTGAAGAATTTGATCAAATACTTATTATTTCTCAAAGCTAAACTTGGATCCATAACCAATTTCATCATTGGTGGTCCCCTGATCTAAATTTGAAGAAGAATAAACACACCCATCAAATGGTACTTCTAACAAGTTTTCACCACTAGACTAGCCTTTATCTTTACTTTTTCCTTAGTTAAAAATCACCTCGAAAAGGTTTTCACTTTGGGACCTTAATGTTTTACTTTTTTTTTTACTATGGGTGTTCACTCACTCTCCAAAATAGGCTATAGGATCCAATGTGATTAAGAATACTGATATATGATCTCCCAACAGAATGTTGTCTCTAAGGTCTAAAAATTCATAGAATGCCTCATCATTTTAGAACTCATCAATCAATAGACTATATTCTTGTTGGTCCCAATCTATCAGTGGGGGATAATATAATGGTAATGGGTTGTGATGAATGGTCATGGTAAGGGTATAAATGGCATTGTTATCAAATAGGATGGTTTTAGCTAGGTCATTAAACGTGGGACAATGATCAGACTCTGCTTCACTATCGACGTCATCATCACTAGTCACTAGTGATGGCATTTGAATAAGATATGTGGGGCTACCCCCAAGTAGTTTAAATCTAAGTCTATAAGGTCTTTCATACATAGTCATGGAAATTGGCTCAATAGTTTCTTGTTAATTTGATCTGAAGCCTCTTCCTTCATAATTATGACGCTCCATGATCCTATTGGGAATATGATACTTTGAATTTTTTATAGAAATCAACTTGGTTGTCATTGTATAACCATGATTCATCCCCTTCAAGAGGGTCAGGTTCTAGGCCAGATGTTGGTACAAATGTGATAGGTCCCTTATCTTTATTCTTTTATTTCCAATGCATATGTGGGGTGAATTTAGTTCATCCAAAGGTTTTTATATTCTAAAGAAGATTGGAAATATGAAATGTATCATGGGTCACATACTCTCTTGATACCTTATCTAAAATCATGAAATTATTAGAAGCTTCAGGAGGTAGCATGTGGGAAAGGGAATCTAAGCTATTAGAATCTATGCAATTATCTGATGAAGGATCAATAAGTATAACCTTTCCTTTATCTTGCTTGGAGCTTGGATTCATGTCATACTGATAATTATATCTTTGAAATTTAGCCTCAAGATGTTTGCAGTGTTCATATGGGTGTAAATCTCCTAAAATATTCATTTCCATTCCTAAGTGGGAAAACTTGATGCATTGGTATAGTGTTGATGGGACTGCATGAATCTCATGTAACCAATGCCTACCTAGAATCATATTGTATGATAACTCAAGAACAAGAACATGTCAAAGTTTATTATGGGTCAAAGGCCCAATTATTACTAGAAAACTAATGGTGCCTTGTGATTCTCTTTCATAATTATCATAAACTTTGATAGTTGTTTCTAGCTGGAGATCTATCATTATGTACCCAAGAAGCTTGATGATCTTTAGAGACAATATGTTGAGGCTAGATCCATTGTCTATAAGGACATGTTTCACTTTATGTCACTTTATATAAACTTCTATGTATAATGGATTATTATGGAGTGGGTCAAGGGAAGACATATCACTTTGGTTGAATATGACTTGTTGGATTGGAGCTAGGTGTCTAACCAAAGCTTGAAATTTATCAAGGGATATGGCATTGTCAATAGTGGATTGGGTTAAAAACTCATTCAAGATGTTCTTGTGTATTATTGACATTTGAAACAAATTTAAAATTGAAATTTGTGCTAATGTCTTCTACAATTGTTTCACAATATCAAACTTCTTATCTTGGTTAGTAATGAATGGTTTATTCTGAGGTTGAATAGATGGTTGGATGATAGGCAAATTAGCAGATGGTTATGGGCCTAGGATAGTAATCTTTGACCTTTGAGTTGTGATTACACAATCAAGATTAAATACTGGACTATTATTGCTAACCAATGTTAGGAATGGTGTGGGATAAGACAGGATAAGTCTTGGTTGCCGATGCATTTGCATATGTTCATGTGGTAAGGATGAGTTATCGATATAAGGTCCAAAAGGGGAAGTCCTAGTTTTTTGGTTTGCCTATATGCATTCTTAGTTCAAAGAAGGATTATCCATGTAATTTGGATACATGTTATTATTTATCAATGGTTTAGGCTGATTAGTGCTTGGTCTAGGATTAATGGAGATGGATTAACACTACCCCCTACAATATGACCTATAACCATATTATAGTCATGTGAAACTACATGGTAGGTTTATTGGTTGTTACCATTTGAACATTGGTTTTTTCCATTGTTCTATTGTTGTGGGTTCTGCTGATTTTATTGATTCTACTAGTTTGGCCTTTGATTTTGATACTATTAATTTTGTTGATATATTGGTTGTTGTTGTTGTTGTTATTGATTATTACATTAGGGGAAGGAGTTTTGATAAATCCAAATATTTTGATTGGAAGTGGAAGCACCATTATCTAATGTTATCTCCCTATTTTCCAACATATTCTCAATTTAATTCTTGATTTGGACACATCATCATAGATTATGCCTATTGACCCAATGATAGTCACAAAATTTGTTTTCATGGTACCAATCAGGATAAGGAATGCCTTACAGATAATGATTTGGTATATGCCAACTAATCAAATTATTAGTAGCAATCTTTCAAAATATAGACTCAATAAGTTGTCCTAGGTCACTAAAGGCATGATGTGTAGGCACAGTTCTCCTAGGAGGAGGGGTTTGCAATGGTGATAGATACTATATTTGTTATGCAGGTCTTGGTTATTGCACTTACAGTATTGGTTGGAGAGTTTTTTGGGTATTAGTAAGCGAAAAAGGTGGTGCAAATGTTGTTTGCACCATTTTTACAAGATGGGGCTTGGTTACTCCATTTACCACAACATTCTAATTATGGTTGAATTGCTTTAGTCTTTCTTGGTTATTGGCCTATGCTGGTTATGATGCTGGCACTTGAATGGGATGTTCATGTTGGTCATTTCCTTGATTGGTACCTTGATTTTGATTATTTGAATTAATCTTGATGACTCTTTTATTAATGAGCATCTGTTCAATCAACAAGCCTTTATAAATGATTTACTTGAAAGTATGCGCACATTGTAGTTCCAAATGATAAACTATCTCACTGTGCAAATTTTTGGTAAACATAGTGGCTAATTGTTTATCTAGTAAAATATGGGTGAAATGGCTTGTAAGGGATCTCCATCACTATAAATAACTTGCAAAACTCTCACCAGCTTTTTGTTTTTCTTGCATTAAATCCACTAATGAAATATCATGCTCAAGATTATAGGAAAAGTACTACACAAATTAATCAAAAAAGTCATCAAAATCTATTACTAAAATTTTGGGAAACTTTAAAAACCACTCCAAGGCTTGTCCATCCAATCTCCTTAGAAACAACAACAAAAGGTAAATGTCAATATATGACACTGGTTGACATTCGACAAAGAATTCAGTCAAATGAACCTTAGGGTCACCTTTCCCTTTGAATTTTTCAAATTTTGGTGGTTCGTATCCTGGAGGAAATGGTATCTATAAATAATCCATGTTGAATGGGTAGGAACACACATCATCCAATTTGAAATTTTTAATCTATTTACCAACTTGAATAGTAGTAATTGCATCCTTTATTTGTTGTAATTCTTGGGATAGGAAACTAGAAAGAACATTGGTTTGAGGGAGAATATTGGTTTGGGAGGTCATAAGTGGGACATTTTAACTATGGTATGATAGAGATACCATTGGGGTATATTGGTTTGGTTAGGGAATGGACTAATAAAATGCATACTTAGATTAGGATGTACTTGAAATTACACACTTAGCTGTGTGATATTCTTGTTTGAGTTGGTGATAAAGGTTTGACTTGGAGGATTTTATGGTTTGGATGGAGGGATATAACTATACTATGTTGATGTGGTTAAAAAGGTACATGATGTCGACTAATCGAACCTTGTTGTTGAGTGGGACTTATGGTCCAAGACTTTATCTCTAAATTTATGGCACATTTTAAACCAACAGTTGTCTACTAGGTACTTGAAAAACATGGGGACATCCTTGTTGCATGAATCTATATGAAGAAGTGAAAGCAAGTTGCATATTTGGCATCTGTCACTGACCAATATTTGCACATTGTTAACTAGTCATTGCTCTATTTTTTATTGGCATATTAGTCTATGACTGAAGATGTATGTTTGTCATTACCTAATGAGGTGGAACATTAGTTTCCCCTGATTGGGTGGTAATGTATTTGTCCTCTATTACACTGATACACTAGATTGTGCCTATTGTTATGGAATACTACTCATTACTTGTTGAGGAGGAGTAGGATTTGTTACATTTTATCATTGAGGTGTGACATGAGCTATTGTTTGATTACCTAATCCCATAGGTTGTATACTTGAGGAAGAAGTTGGTTGAGGTTGGGGTGTAGAAATTCCTAGTCCTTAGTCTGATGATCCACTCATGGGATGAACTATAGGCACATGTTCTTGGCTATTTTTTTGTGTATTAGTACCACTTTGATCAAGATTGGACATTATTTGAAAATTATCTACTACATTTGGCTCATTATTATGTGTAGAGGTAGAAGACACTTCTTCAATAACGGGCATATGCATCAGGTTGTCTATCGAAGTGGTTTGTATGAATGGGTCAAAACTCATATTCCCTTGTCTATTTAACTCTATCAACACTCCTATTGAAGGAACTAGGTCAATAAGAGGCTTACTCACCATATTCATTTGATTGAAATCATGTGCTAGATTCAGGTAGGTTTGATATGCTATTTGCATTTGGTTAAAGTGATCTTCCATGATGTTTTTTCCTCGATTAGATATATTAGGATCTTGGTACGTTGTTTAGACTAGAGCCATAAGATTGATAGAAGAATCATATTGATCATAAATGACATTGTGGGGCACTTTTACTATACTCTATAAATTTTCATGGGGGAAGTCTATTGGAAACTTGGCCCCTACCTCTATGGCTCTAACCAAAATCTTGTATTTGTTCTCTAAAAAATGTCACTCAAACAAAAATGGATCATACATGGAAGCCATATTAGTATAATATGACTGTTGAAGTACTGGCTCATCCACTGTTGGTATTATAGCTAGGTGTTATGTAGTTTGTTCTTGGTCTTGTTTTGAGTAAGGTGGTGTGTTAACTAGATAGTTAGCCAATGGATATTGGATTTGTGCCCCTGATTGAGTATTATAAAAGGGATAAGAATCCATCTCATAAGCAATATTATCTGCATAGGGGTCTTTCACCATTTCTTCTTACACCACCACATTACTAATCCCTAGATTATACATGAGTCCACTATGAGTGTAGGAATATGTGTTGGGATCCATAGTCAATTTTTTGTGATAAAAGGTCAAAGAGTTCTAAAAACTCTAAAAAGGACAATGTCTAAAATAGGTGATATTCCAACTTGGTCTAGATTGGTCAAAAGCATCAAAAGGCCTATGCAAAGATTTGTAAGGAAACAAGCTAGTGTGAATTACCTAACATTTCACTATTCACACAAATATAATCTAGTAAATAAACCAAAAATCAAAATGCCAAACTCTAAGGTCGAAGTGTTTCAAATCAGTCTAATATAAAAATTTAAAAGTTACTAGACATTGAAATATATGAAAGTTTAAATCTAACGGATTTGAAACACTTTTAACAAACACTAGGCATTTGATTATTAGACATGAACTTGATCAAATAGGTATAAGGTATGAAACAAAAGGAACTTTATAAATAGTTTATTTTCTCACAAAAAATGGTATAAAACTTGGTTCTTTTAATAAAAAATCTTTACAAAAGTTAACAATAGAACTATTTTAGACAAAAGATCACAAAAGTACCCTTGGATTGATCTAAAAATGTAGGAACAAATTTGGAACTCTATGCAAGAGGGTCTATGAAACAATATTAAAAAAATATTGGGCAAAATAATGATGATATACTACCCAAAAGGTGTGACAAAAAGGTTTGTTTCAAAAACTCTTTAAGGCAAAGAAATTTTCCTACAATTTTGATAGCATAACACTACTTTTATTGACTCAAAATTCTATGGTGCATTGACTCAAAGTGCAAATGTTTAGCATAAAATGGCTTAACTCTATCAAATGATGACAATGATTATGAGTCTTATATGACCTTCAACCCAAATTGGAAATTAAACCTATGTTCCCTCAAGTTTAGTGAAAATGGCAAATCCACTTAACACAACAACCCTATGAACTTATAAAGGTACAATTTAAAATTTAGATTATAAGTGAAAGACTTAAACAACTTTGGTAAAGGTCTAGACTCAATTGGGTAGCATAATTCTGCCAAAGTGGATGATATGACTCTCAAGATTTTAATGAAGTTTTGAACAAGGTAAATTGATGATGTCACATGGGCAACATAACACCTCTTTATTCAAAGGAAAAGTTAGACTATGTATTTGGTTTAGATTGTTTATTTACACCAAGTTTTGACTTTAAATAGGACTTTTATCTAGGACAAGACCGATTAATTAACCACTCGTAGATCCTAAACTGACAAGGTTTCTTGGTACTGTTAGAATCCATCAATATACATCATTTTAGAGGATTTTATGTGTTCATCCAAAAGTAAATGCACATTATATAGTAGGGTTTTTACACCCCCCTCTCTTAAATGGCAGTACTGCGACATGGACCTTGAGGCACACCTTGCACCAATAATACTTCCAAGACAAGTGGGGATTTGTCTAAGATCTAATAAGTTTATGAATGATATAGGGGAATCATTTACATAATGACTTTCATGCCAAACAATTCAAATGAAATGCATAAACTTTGGGTCTGTATCACTTGGCTTATTACAAAAAGGTCTAGTCCTTTTTGCAACCACTACATCCTGTTGTTCGCATAGTGTCGTACAATGTCCAAAGTGCCACTACAACCCATGTGCAAATATAATTAGGATCCAAATGAATTAAATTTCAAAATTCAAAACCTCAAGTCAAATATTCCCTAAATAACTTGTGGGGGGTAATGACGTCCCCCTCAGAAGCTAAGTTTTCATAAAAATAAAGAAAGCATGAAATAGAAAGAATTTAGGGTCATTTTCAAGGTCACGCAAACTTTCATAAATTTTTAGGGAGTGTTTTAGATGACTTTATTTATAAGCCTTAGACTAGGCTATTTTCAATAGGAATGGCACTTTTAATTCCAAGGGTTCCCTAAAGGGGACAAATGAAAGAGCATACATGTAACATTCCTATTTTTGCCAAACAAAATCTAGTTAAACAACTATTTCAAACAAAAAATTATAAGTGTGTTTTATTTTAAGCCCAAATGAAATATTTGATGGTGTTCATTTTACCCCTTGGTCTTAAGATTATGAACTTTGAAAACATTCATCTAAGCATCTAAATTTTTCATTAAACACCAAAACAAAGTTCCTAATTGATTTTTAAACATGCAAAAGGTGATTTAAAACATGTTTTTAGCAAATGTCAAGCTTTGTCTTGCAGCAAAAATGTCAGCATGTCATTTATATTTGAAGCTCTTTTTGGTTTGAAACAATAAACTTTAGAAAAAGAGCTCTCAAGTCTGTGTTTTAATAAAAACATAATGATTGACATTGGTTTATATAACTAATGACATTTACATTTTCTAATCGATGTCAGTTATCCAACTGACATCAGTTATACCAATGTGATCTAAGATAAGTATACAACCAATGTCAGTTTCACTAACTGGCATCAGTTAAGATATGCAATCGATGTCGGTCGTACTTGTCGACGTCAATTATTGTAAAACTGTGGCAAACAAAAATGGCAAAATAAAGTTAGAAAATCAATTTGTAAGAGTTTTAAGGGTCCAAATGAATATTTTAAAGATATAAAATGATTTTTTTAAGGTGTGAGATGCATCTAGTCCCACCGAGTGTGCCATAATGTGATCTAGGAATCTGACTCAAGAGATGATGGTTAATATGGTGTTAGTTCCAAAATAAAAACAAAATGAAATAAACACACTAATAACATAACATCTCTAGGCCTAAACACTATGGAGAGTTTATTTAACAAAAACAAATGACAAACACAACTAAAAAGTAAGGAATAAAATACAAGAATTCCTTCACCTTCCTTGGATGCTCCAAATGCCTTTGTAGTAGTGGCTTATTCAGTTTTGTGCTCATGAAGTCCTTGGCAATAGAATATTGGCTACCTCCATATCTCCTTGCCACCATTAGATTCTAGCTTGGATTGGATTGGAATCAATTTGGCATGGTAACACTAGTTTCATGAAGCTTTTAGAAGCAATCCTACATTATAACTTTACATTCGCAAGTCTTAAAAATGATGTTATTTATAGATTTTTACAAATATCTAGAATCAACCTAAACTCTCCATCCTGAGATTGAGATGTGTGGTTGAGGACTAATTTAATAATTGGAATTAATTTTGTAATTATCCTCATCATGACATTGGAAGAAGGGGAAATTAAGAGGTATGGATGGCATCATGGAAGGCATTGATGAGGTATGGAGGGCATGAATCTTGATATTTGTGCCATTTATGGCATGGGGATGTCTTCCTAATAAATAAGATCACCTGATGATGCAGATATTCAATATTGATTTCCAAAAATAATATTTTAAAATTTTCTTATGAAATTTTTTATTAGGCCTTGATTTGGTTTAATTAGCTCTTCAGCATAATTAAGCAATTTGTGCACAAATTACTCAAATTAATCAGAATGCCTTGTTATTGGTCCAAAATTTGACTAGATTGGAATTGGAAGGTGATGTCAAATGCATTGGATCTATATTCCCATTTAGGATGTTACCAATAATAAATAATAAAGGCACGTGTCTTGTGCATAGGATTTAATAGGAAAGAGCAATCACTTAGGTGTAAAATTGGCATTTTGACTTGGAATGATCTGATCAAAGTTAGCTAGCCCATAAATTACATCACCCCATTTAGGGATACCCTATCCAAAATTAGCACTTGAATATGTTAGTTTCACATCATATAGCATGTTCTAGTGTTTTTAGGCCAAATTGTGTATTTTAGGTGGAAATTGGTCAAAAGCTTGGTTGGAGGTTATCAATAGCCAGATTTAGATGTCTATAATGAACACAATATATATCACACTACACTGAGTGAGTGATGGATGTAGTGGTTGTAAAAAGGGCTAAACCTTTTTAAAACAAGCCAAGTGTCATGGACCCAATTTACCTGTTGATTCTCTTATATGTTGACATGAAAGTCTTATGCATGGGATCCATCTAGAAATATTTAGAAACCAATTAGTTTTAGTTAAACCCACTTTACCACACCCTTGGTAGGAATTTGGATGATTTACTTGTATTTTTTCATTTTATTGCATGGTGTTTTGAGACTAAACTAATGTGTTTGTTTATAAACCATGCCAAAACTAATTTGTTTATACACCATTCCCTTATCAAGGAGGTGTTATGCTAGATATGTTACACCATAATTATGCCTTGAATTTTTTTCTAAACTTGTTTGTGTGTGTGTGTCAATTGACTTATATGGGTATTGTTATGCTGCCCAAATCAAATTTCAAGTTTGTGCCTTTGAGTCTTTGAAACAAGAATTGATCACATCATTAGAGCATGATAACACCATTATGCTACTCAAATTTTTTTTAAATAATTTTAATTGTACCAAAACCATTGTTTAAAACTATGTCACATATGCCATTTGGACCTTATTTATGTCCCATCATGTTGTCCAATGTTATCTAGCTTGTTTGGTCAAATCCTAATTTTCAACATTGAGTTTTCAATTAACCTTGTCAAGTTTGGATTCAAACATTGATTTATTTTTATTTAGGCCTCAATTCATGGGGCTGATACATGAATCTTTCTCTTTTTGGTTCTATAACTTCAGTTAATTGATTACCCAAACTTGAAAACTATCTATTGATTATTTATTTAGTAGAGCCTATCCTCATCATTGTGTCTGCCTTTATTTAAGAGAACGTAGCCTTTGTCCAAAAGCCTTTTGCCTTATGGCTTATGTCAATTAATCATGTTTATGTTTGATATTGTGTGTTAGGTTTATTTCAAAGTTGATTCCAAACTTGTTAGATTAAATCAAATCACATCATGCCTTTCTTTCAAGTCTAGGTTTTGACATAATTTGACCAAAAGTCATAGCACAACCTATTTGAGCCTAGCTTTCGACTCTGTGTTTGGATAAAATCCATAGCAAATCTTTTCCCTTTCCTAGTTTAGACCTTTTTTCAAACACTTTGGCCTTGACCTTTGACATACTAATTTTTTTCAGACACTTGACCTTTTGTGTGTATGACATTTGGCATTAGACATTTGAGGTTAGACTATTTTATGCCAAGTCTTGGCACAAACCATTTTGGAGACATAGTTCCATGATCAAATCATTATTTTGAGATATAGTTCCACCTTTTTGGTCATGTTAGACCAAGTTTTAACCATTTGTCCTTTGGACATAGTTTTTTAGAGTTTACATAACTCTAAGCCTTTTATCTTGGAGATTTCATTATTTATACAGATATGTCTAACTAGACTTATGGTGGAGTCACATACAATCCAAATTATGATAGAATGGCCACACAAAATCTGACTAAAAACCCCTATAGAGATAGATTTTCTTAGGATTTTTATTATTCTCCCTATAATACTCCATATGGGAAATAAAGTCAAGAACCGGCTTACAATCCAACTCAAAACCCCAACTAGGATAATATGGTTTATGAGGAGGACTTGGATGCTTTGACTTATGCAATCAATCAAGCTCCACAACATCACACCATTTCCATACCAGGACCTCATCCTTTGGCTTATGTGAGCAATCAAGATCCATGATGCCCTAGCTTTATCCTTCTAGGACCGCATCCTTTGGCTTGTGTGAGCAATCAAGATCCAAAATTCCCTTACATCATTCCAAGACCTAATCCTTTGGCTTATGTGAATAATAAAACCCTACATCACCCTATTATTACCATCTTAGACTTCATACTTTGGCTCATGTGAGAAATCAAGCTCCATAGAACCCATCCATCATCCAACTATTGGCCAAACCCTAACCAGTCTAATTAATCCCTCAACTAAGCCAACCATTTGAGGACCATGTTTTGTTCAAAACTAGTATTTTATAACTCATTAAAGACCAAGGCCAATAGAACCAAAATACTAAACATTAAACAAGACATCATTGTAATAGAATACCCATTAGATGAAGAATTAGAATTAGATTCAAGTTCTATTTTTGAATCGATATCAAAATTAGCATCAGAAGTAGAATCAACATCAGTTTCAACATTGGATTTAGAATCCATTGAGTCAAAATCATAAACATTTATGGTTATTAAAATATTGGTTATGCATGCCTTGTAGATCAATTTGAATACATTTGTGATCCTTATATAGTTTTTGAGAATGAATAATTCAACATCAACACAAGTTCTCCTAATATATTCTATGAAGATTGTGTTACCTCTCCCCATTCCATTACCATCAACTAACATAACCATATTATTGGCATTCCATCTCCTAGGAACATTGATTGGGATCAACAAAATCACACCTTATTGAAATGCATCCATGGTAACATATTATTTGAAGAACATCAAGGAGGCTAAGACCAAATTCATGTAGAAGAAGAACACTCCTCTGGTGAAACCTTTTTAGAGTAACTTTAGGACAATCAAATTTTAAAATTAGCATCTTCTAGTGAACCCTTTTTGGAGGTGCTAGAAGACAATCAAAGTCAAAATTCAATGTTCCTTAGTGAAACCTTGTTGAAGGCACTATGGGACAAGCAAGACAACTTCATTAGTGAAAACCTCATTGAGGCACTAATAGCTGAGCAAAAAATTCCTTCACTACTTGATGAAGACATTATCAAAGAAAAAATCAAAATAACTTCTAATGTACAATATAATCAGATGGTAGCTATTCTTAAGCCCAAACAACAACAAAAATTTGGGGTCTTATCGAGAGAATATTTAGAAGTATTCATCCCTACCGCATCTAAAGTTATGTCAAATCTGGCATTGGCAACAATACAAGTGATTGAAAAAATTGATCTTCATTTTTTACCCTACCATTATACATTCCATTATCAACCACCATTCCATTTCCTAATCAAACCTTTCAACTAAAACTTATCCCTATTTATCATCCATGGTTGTACGTTCCTTTGTCAAGGCTACAAAGATACCTTGTCTCTACATTTGAAGGAATCAGAATCAATGATCAATGAATATCATAACAACATCATTTACATCCAGATCTGCATTGAGTTCTTAACATATCATCTATTCAGACAAGGCATGGGCTAGTAATTAACATGATTGAATATATTTTTATATTATTTATTTATTTAGATGTGCATCTCCCCATCAAAAAGAATAAGAGAATAAAGAATCATATACGCAGGCCAAACATTTACCAAACATGTACCATACCATTTCCAATACATTTTGTCATTGTCACATATCATATCATATCCAATCACCTTACCACTTAGGGACAACCCTCTTACCATTATATATAATCTATCATACCATCATTATCCTAAAGAAAGATCATTTCATTCTACCATTCCATTCCTATCTAGACCAAAGACAATTTTAGCCATCTTACCCAATCATGTTTTGATCTTGGTTACTTTGGTTCTTCCCATACTTCTTGTGAGATGATTCCAATCAATTTTTAATAATCAATAAAATCTATGTTTCAATGACAATCTATGAAATTAGTGTGATAGTTGATCTAGAAAGATATCTTTCATTTTCTATCTTATATAAAGTTTGTTTATATGAGCCTGATTATATCACCTATTAGGGCAAATTAATGCTCACTGATCTTTTTGATAATTATAAACACCTATAATAAAATTAGTATCATTAATCTAATCTATTATATCCTAGTTATAACTACCTATGGGTAAACTAGGGGCAACATTTATTTATTATGAATTGCCACATCACCTTGCCATTGTTGTTTCCATTTAGCTAACCATTTACTAGATTTGAGAACTTATTGGGACCTAGTCAAGTTTCTCCCCACCTTTTGTGTGGATGGAATTACTATAACTTTAGGTCATCTTGAGACTATGTTAGCCATGCTCAATCCATGTTGATGTCACCTCAATCCCCCTTTTCATGCACTCTCACCATTTTTTGAGTAACTTAAGCCAATGCTCTCACCATTTATTAGTAGGTATCTTATCCTTCTCTAATGAGTTGAGATACCTCACAATTCCAAAAAAAATTAGATATTTCAAAATCCAAAAACATTTATCTAGTCTAAGCCTAGTTAATTATCCTTGATACACCGTATTGGGGCATGGTCATTGTTAGGATCCTTTCTTTTGCTTTTATTTTCAGGATTTTTATTTTTTTGTTTATTTCAAGTTGTTTATTTATTTGTGTGTTTTTTGTTTATTTCTTTGTTTGTTTGTTTACCTATTTGTTTTCTTTTAGCACTGTTGCCTTGATTTAATCTATGTACCTTCATTGGGTGATTCTTTATGCATTTATACTTGAATTCATCCCTATTAATATGTCAACATTAGGATCATGGTTTTTATCATTGGTGTAATGAGTGTATATTATATTAGGAGTTATTCCTTATGCATATTCTAGGATAGTGTTTGTGGTATTTTATCCTGATGCATATCATCATGTGCTACAACAAAAATTAACTTTAGGGAGTCTTATAAGCAATGGATCCATAGAATTTTCTCCTTGGTACCTTGGCAAATCCTCCCACCCATCTTGATTAAATTGACCCATTGACCATTCTAGTTGTATCATTGCTTATAACGATGTGCATCTCCTCATTGGCATGTATAACTAAATATTTTCTATTGATCAATCTCATTCTTCTATCCATCTCTTTCATCACTTTGCATCCTCATATGCTTGGTTGTGTATGGCTTCCTTAGTCATTTGACCATCACATCTATGCTTTCACCCACTCATATTTAATTTATTCAATAGGTTCTATCCTTGAGTTATGCTTGTTAATCTACCTTAACTAGCACACAACCATATCAAACATCATCTTCAACCAATCCATGTCTTCTTAATGATTATAACTGCCTATGGGTAAATCATTATTTTGAATTTTATTTCTAATTATAACTATCTTTGGATAAATTAGTACTTTTTAAATCAATGCATGCAAGCATTTTATCATTTGGATTAATCTCACCCATAGGTTAATTCCATATTTTTTCTCACTTCTTTTCAAGGGACAATCCATCAACAAATATGATGACCACTCTCTCAAGGAGGCATTATCCTAATCTTCCCAAAAACCATTTTGAGCTTTTTTTTAATCATCATTTTCCTCTTGGCATATAGGCTATTTTCCATTAATTAAGAATACATTATTATGACTATGGATTACAACATCTTCCCAAATAGGGGGAAATTGTAGACACCTAGAAGTGGCCACCAATGACCTTTAACCATGCTTTTGACCAATTTCTATCAAAATGCATAATTTGGGTTTAAAACACTAAAACATGCTAAAAGATTTGAACTTGTCATATACAAGTGCTGATTTTGGCTAATGTATCCCTAAATGGGGTAATGCAATTTATGAGACAACTAACTTTGATCAAATCATTACGAGTCAAAATGACATTTTCACACCTAGGTGCTCTGGACTGCTCTTTTCTACCAAATATCTTGCACGACACACGTGTCATTATTTTTTGTTGGAAACATATTAAATGGAATAATGGTTCTAACGCATCTAACATCATATCCTAATTTCAATCCATTCAAATTTTGAGCTAATAATATGACATTATGACCAATTTGATTAATTTATGAACCAATTGTCAAGATTTGCATCAAAGTTGACTAATCATGTTTAAGGCTAATCAATTTGAATTAAGAGCTTAAGTTAATTTTCCATGGAACTTGTTGAATATATATTTTTGTAAATTTATATTGAATAATTACATCATCAAGTGACATCATTTCTTGGGAAGATATCCATAAGCCATAAATGTAATAAATATTTGATTAAGCCCTCTCATGCCTCTTTCATGCATCTCTATCCCAAATATTTATGAGGTAATTTATTGATTTTTTTCCTCAAAAATTTAATGGATTCTTAGCCACACATCTTCATCTTGAGTTAGATGGTTCAAGTTCATTCTGATCCTTTTCAAAAATTTATAAATAGAAGGCCTTGCCTATTAAATTTTAAGTTCTTTTAGTGTAAATTTATAATGCTAAAAAGATCTCTAAATCCATTGATGTAGTGATATCATGACCAATTGTTGAGCCAATCCAAATACATCATAAATACATTGGTGCCAAGGAGAGAAGGAGATAAGCAACTCTATTGATGAAGAGTCTTTAATGCACAAGCCAAGAAAGCCACTTCAATAAGCTATGTGGAGCATCCAAGGAAGGTGAAGGATTTCTTTATATTTTTAATTCTAGTTGTGTTTCTCATTTAGTTTTTTTCATTATGCTCCCTCCTTTAGATATGCTTAAGGTGTTAGTTATTAGTGTGTTAGTTTGGATTTTGATTTTATTCACTAACACTATACTAATCTCCACTTATTATAATCATATGTTCAAAGATGGCATATCAATATTTATTATATACACACTATTTCTATTTATATATTTTAATGTCCAAATGTCTCACAATTGGATGTACATGACTTAGTTTAATATTCACAAAGCAAGAAATGACATATTCAAATGTCAACATATAAAAAGAAATGACATATTCAAATATCAAAGAGGAAAATAAAGTCACAAGGGATAAAACAAATGGATCATATTCAAATGATAAAAAAAGACAATATTAAGGCAAAACACTCAATGAAGTACATACATGAAATCATAAGTAACCAACATAAATATATCATACTAGTCCATGGATATATGTGTTATCAAAATACATCTAGTACATAGTGTATACATAAATATTTTCAAATGTTATCAATTATTGATGCTTTATCTATTGTAATAACTTGTTGAGACTCAATCTCTCTAAATGTGTACTTTAAAAGGTACAATAAGAAAGGGGTGGGAAAACCATTAGTACTTATTAGGATTGTTATCCCCTATACCACCACTTGCTACCAATCTAACCTTATCCTATATACTTCATTAATCCTTGCCTCTTCTCTTACACACTCATATAAGAATTTCACCACCTTATTTATCACCTTCCTAAGCCTAAAACCCTTTTTGATAGTTTAAAATACACTATAAGCTTAGGCCAACCTTGTATTCAAGTTGTTAAAAGAAAATTACGGGTCTAGGTCAGCTCTGGCCAAACTAGATTGAGACTTAACTTATTTTTTTCAAATAAAAATAGATAGCCAATTGGGCCAACCCTATCAACTAATTTTTTTGAAAGGTTTAGGGCCATATCCATCTATATATACACATTCATTTTTCCATTTATTAGAGAGAGACAAGAGTTAATTATTCATTTGCACTTCTTTAAAATATGTTCTTCCACCACTCTACTTGAGGATTTATTTCTTAGGATTTATACTTGGAGAATAATCTTGTCTTATGGAAAAGTCTTAGATGTTTAGGCCTTTCTTAATGATCCTTAAAAACTAAAACAACCTCCTATGAATCACCTTTGGCCAAGGGAGAGATTGAGTCTCAACAGGGCCATCTTCAAGGTAAGCATCTCTAACTTCACTCCTCTATTTTAGTAGGTAAAAGTAGCATAAGTAATAGCTTTTGAATATATTTATCTCTCCATGTATTAGGGTTTTACCTATACATAGCTTAATTAGGATTCTCTTATTCATGTTTAATTTTTATGTTTATTACCCCCACTTTATGCCACAAGCTTTGGTGAGCACTAGATTAGACTTTACTTTACTTATCATTTACTTTGTGAATATGAAAACATATGACCTAGTTAAGGTTATTACATAATGTTGCTTGACTAGAGGCTTTATAACCCTATATATTGATGTTATTGTGGTAATATATCCCTTAGTTAGGTCTAGTGGATCCATCTTGATCATAACCCTAAAAATCTAATGTATCAACAATTAGAAGTGTAAGTAGGATTTATCTTCTCTGATCTAGGATTGATTAATAGATCAGTTGCATTTACCTTTGTATACATTTTGGTGAACCTGATATGAATCAAACCCTTGTAGGTTTTCTTTCACACTTTTATTTTATCATTATATTATATATTTATATTTTTATGCTATTGTATCAAACCTGGTGGTATAGTTCGAATAGTTTATGTATAGGTTTAACACACAATCTATCCAAAAAAACTTTGTTCTATCTATGTAGGTTTTCTATAAATACAAGTGACTAGATTGATCAGCTCGACACAGTCTTATTTTTTAGTTCCATATTTACATACATAGTCAAAACAATTAACTCAATTCTCCTCTTTCAGTATACAAGTCTGCAAACATAGTCAAGCCAGTTGACTCTATTCTCAAATTTTTTTTTAGCACATAGGTTTTGCAAACTCTATCAAACAAATTGACTCTGTTAGCAAAATTTTTGAATCAACACTTAAGCATCACAGCATAAAATTTAGTAATCTAAACATCTTTAAACCCACTAAGGTTCATTTTTACCTTCTCTATCATTTCAATTTTTATTTTTCAATATTATTTTTTACAAGTTTATAGTCTATGAAATCTTAACCCTACATCTAATTGGGTTGACTAGATCAAAATAGTTATATAGCCTATTTTCTATCTAGAAAACACAATTGACATATTTGACTATGTTCTTCTAGATCTTGTTTCCATAGAATAGTAGCGACCCAATTGACTCTAGTTTGAATTATTTGCATATAGTATTATCTGAACTAATTTTGTACTCTTCACAATCAAGGAATTAAATTTTTTTTTGCTAGTAATTAATTCATATTTATTTGCATGCTTAGATTTAAAAACATAGATTAATTAGGTGGTTTTTCAAATTACCAATTTAGTCACACTATTATTCTCTTTTGTACACACTTATAAACCACTTTACGCACAAAAATCATTAAATATTTGTCTTCCCAATGTCTACCTACTTGGATTTCATCACCAAGAAGGAAATTGACTTGGTTTTTTGGCTAAGTATAAACATGTGGTTGGTGGTATATATTGTCAAAACACCCAACACCCTTATCACTGAGGGATTATTAAGTGAGGGGCTAGGCCCTAATACCAAGCCAGTACCATCAGCAATATAGATCCATTTCAACCTAAACTAATTGAAACCATCCTTAGATTACTTTTTAGTTCCTTATTATAGCAAACTTCCAATCAAATTATATTCAAACTTCATTATAACTTAATAACACTTAGGAATGACTAATTAGTTAGCATTTATTTTCAAATTGTTTCTTGATCTTTGATCATTGTATTTTATATTTCAAAACTTGCAGTAGCCAACCTTGATGCAATTTTTGTGTTGTGTTATAATTGGATAAATCACATTAATCCAATTTCTTGTGTCCTTCATTTAATTTGCTTAGATATTATCTTGCAAGATCTTTATCTATCTTCAAAACACTATCATCTCTATCGATATAGACAATCAAGTTTTTTTGCATGTAGTACATAGTCGCTTTGTCTGACTATGTAACCATACTAGCCTAATCAGTTTCCCCTTTTAAGTACACTATTGACCCATCCAAATTTGTATATTTCTCATATGTTTAGTTTATTCATCTGTAGTGCACAATCAACCCATATGACTATGTATCCCTCTAGCCTACTTCAATTTTATACTTTACATCACACAATTGACTTGCTCGATTATGTGCTTTTGCTTCCTATTATGTGAAATTTATTCATGTACTCTATCGACCCAATCAACTTTGTACCTATTGGATAATATTTTTCTTTTTTTAGATAACTTTGTATCTATTTTTCCTTCTTTATTTCTAGATCTTAGATTCTTTCTTCAAGCATCATGAAATCCCCTATTAAAATGTTTTTAGATAACTTGAATCCATTTAGACACTATATGGGATGCTATTTTCTTCCTACCTTCACTTCCCAAGAGGATCCTATCTCTTGGAAAACCTCTTCTCCTCCTTAGTTTTTTTATTGTAACATGGTTCAAATCACTCAAACTGATGAGATTGGTCATTTAGATCCTTTTCATACTTATCAAGACAATTCCCATTTTCAAACATCTCACCTTAATGTGTGGCCATAGGGAATTTTCCACCTAGCAAACCTCCTCCTAATACCAATTTAAGGAATCCACCTACAAACACTAACCCACTAATTGATATAATTTGTACAAATAGTGTAACAAATGAACATCATGTAAACATATAACACCTAATAAATGATGAAAATTCAACATCATTTAATCAATATGTCTAATCAAACTCCCATTTTCTCACTTAAAATAATTAAAACTTTATTCCTCCACCTCTTAGAGATGTCACAAGTAATGTCATTCCCCAACCTATCATGCACAATAATATGCTTCAGCACATCCAAAATGATCCTTTATCCCTTTTCATTATTTATATTAATATTAGTAATATATCTCCAACTATTAAATATGATGGAACTAAAGACCCTACATTTTTACATAAGGCATTTGAAAATCTTTATAAAGAGTGGTTCAAAACTAATACTTTCACCACAACCAAAATTTTAGTTAAAACCTTCACCGTTGATGTATTAGAATGGTATAACCAACTTACCCAACATTCTATATGGAAACAAGAGGATTTAGTCAATCCTCTAGTTAATAAATTCCAACATAATGATCTTCCAAAAAATTACCCTAGTTATTTCATCAATACTAAGCAATCCCCTATCGAATCAGCTCATGATTTTATGAAATGATGGAAATCTTTGGCTCATAAGGCTAATAAAAATATGACTTATGATAACTTATTCAAATTCTATATAATAGCATTAACACCTTCACTCTAATACATGGTTCCAAATTTTGCTCCCCAAACGTTAAATATGGATCTTGTCCAAGTTAAGAATCAAGACTTATTAATGAAATAGTTTGAACCTAATATTAAAATCATCAATGAATCTTTCCAACATTCAACCAATGCGATAATCGATAATCTTCTTCAAACCAAACTAGGAGTAACTAAGGCAGACAATCCTCAACCTTCTCGTACACCATTAACCATGTAATAAATGAAACATTTTTAGCACCCTTTAAACCATTCTTGTACCCTAATAATCCACCTAAATGGTATGATCCTAATCAATTTTGTTGGTTTCATGTTGATATAGGTAATTCTCATGAAACATGTTGAGGGCTTAAAAAATTATCATTTATTTTATTCTTGGTGATTCATTCAATCATGATTCCATGATTAAATCCATCATCAAGATTACATTAAGGCTTCTCAAAAGAAATAACATTTCAAAGTTTCTTCTTCTAAAAACACAAAATATTTCTTTACATCTAACTCTAAAGAAGAAAATAAGGATATTTGTGTGATTGATGCTGATTATGATTAATACTACAGTAATTCCCAATACATAAAGATGGCTAAGGTCAATTATCAAAGCAAACTAGCCCATAAATATCATGTCACCAAACCAAAGAAATTGCATTTAGAAGAGCAAATTCTCAAAGATACTACTACTACTAACTTATCTTTGGAACCCAATGAGCAACCACCTCCTCACTCTGAACCTCCAACCACTTCATTTCTTCCTAAACATATTTTACCTTCCAAGCCTCATACTAGTTCTTCTTCCAAAACTCATTGGAACTTCTTAGAAGAATTCAACTCTATGCCTTGAAAAATTCCTCCCATAGAGTTAGTTCACACCTCTCCTTATCATCATAAGTTCTTAATGCAACAACTCCAAGTAATCAAATAACCATCTTCGCATGAGCCTCAACCAATAGAATTTCATACCATTAAATTTATTTGTGCTCCTTCGAAACTTTTCATATAGTTCCTTAAAGAAGACATGATCAATGATGAAATAATTTTTCGAGCAAATGATCCACCCCTCTTTATTAAAATAGCCATTAATACCACCCTCATTCACAAATTATTATTAGACGAAGGGTCAACCATTAATGTGACATCTCTTTGGATCATTTAACAACTCAAATATAACAAAGATCATCTCAAGAAAACTCATTTGACATGTCATGGATTTGATAATACCAATCAAAATTTATTTGGTTATATTTAGTTCCCTCTTACTATTGGACCCAAAAGCATATGTACTAAGATTTCAGTCCTCAATTTACCATTATCTTACAATATACTCCTAGGATGCCCATGGACTCATCACATGAGGGCTATCACATCTTCCAAAGCTAATGCATTAATTTCATTAATAATGGTAAATGGTATAAACATGAGGCCAATCCTAACCCATGGAGTATTCAACTTCCTAATCCTAAATCTCAATATCATATTCCAACTATTCTAAAGATTAATAGTTCCCATATACCTAAATTCATCAAAATGAATCCTAATTGGCATGTCACTCTTATAAATTCTAATGATGATGAGCCTAATGATTTGTAAAATACATGAAATACTACCAAGCTACTCCTTACATCTTAGAGCGGCTTCCTCCTTCCTTGCCTCGTGATCATACCATCCCTCTCATCGATAATATCACTAATTTCCCTCCTCCATGTAATGCACATGAAGTATCCTATATAGAAGATTATTTCATGTATGATGACTATGGAGTGGCCAAAGTATTTTAAGATCCTTTAATTATGTCACCACGTAAATTTAGTGACTTAGGTGTCTCACCTTTTGAAGTTCCTTCTAAATCACAAGCATGTACTATTTCTCCAACTTATGATGATAAATACATTATGGCCCAAGCCCAATAAAGAGACTTGGATGTTCAACATTATCAAAAAAAATTAGCCCAAATACATTTTTTAACCATGATGTTCATACCATTTCCATAGATTTTGAGTTAAAACTTGAAGGTCATGTACCACCAGCCAATTCTCCACTTCTTGATACTCCTTAGGTGGTTGATAAAATCTCATGTCTCACATATTTAGAACTTATGGAACCTTCTACCCCTCCTATCACATTGGTAATTCTACCTGATCTTCTTCCCATCAATAGTGCTAAAGATACACCTATTAAATCTAATCAACCTTCATCTAGAGTTCAACCTACTCATGATATCAGTCTTGATACCAAGGCCATAGATGTATGCCAGATACATTATAAATGCAATCACCATGGTAAAAACATTATTTATTTAGAATTAAATGTGGAATATTATGGACCTCTACCTATGTTACCTAGTGATGAAGCCATCGTTGAATTACTTCATGCTCAAGAACCTCAATTTCCTTGACATCACAAAATTGGGAATTTTAAGTGAAAAGAACCTTGATTTAACAACTTCATTTTTAGCATTGATCTTAAAACCAATCCAATTTCCTCTCTTCCTAATGCACCATATCATTTTCAAGATGTAAATGTTATTATTATTAAATAAACTAAAAAAATCTAATATGTCACCCCCTTATATCCTCTACCTATAATAGTTTCTAGAGAACTCACACCAACTAAACATGATAACTTTAGTTTATTCTTTGATAAATATTATGATACTTTAATTTGGTCATATGAAGACCTACTTGGTATATATCCTAGTATCATTTTGCATAACATCATCACATATCCTAACACTAAAACCATTCAACAAAAATAGTGGAAATTTTCCCCCAAAGTTTCCACAACATCATCACATATATCAATGCCAAAGTTGTTAAGTAAAAATAGTGTAAATTTCCCCCTAAAGTTTCCAAATTATGAAATAAATAAATTATTAAACTTTTAGATACCAAATTTATCAAACCTTTGGACTATTCTGAATGTGTCTCCAACATTCTCCCGATTCACAAAAAAATCACCATGGTCATTCATATTTGCATTGATTTTCACAATCTCAATCTTACTTGTCCTAAGGATAAATTTCCATTACCTTTTATAGATGACATCATTGATTAAAATATTTTATATGAAATTTTATCCCTCATGGATGGTTTTTTGGGATACAATCAAAGTCATATCACCCTCGAATACCAACACAAGACAACTTTCACCATGGAATAGGGTACCTATTACTACATTAAAATTCCCTTCGACATTAAAAATGTTAGATTTCCCTATCAACAAGATATGAGACAAATTTTTCATGACCTTATCCATAATATTATGGAAACCTATGTGTATGATCCCATTTCCAAATCCAAAATCCCACAATACTCATATTTTTGATCTTGTCATCATCTTTGATCGACTCATCAAATATAAAGTTAGACTCAAACCATACAAATGTGTTTTTGGCATTACATTTGGTAAAATTATAGGGTTTTTGGTCTCCCTTCATATTATTTATGTCAATCCTACTAATATCAATGCTATTTTTGACATGCCTATTCCTTTCTCCATTCTAGACATTTGCACATACCTTGGCAAGCTCAGGGAAATATGATGATTTATCCTTGAAATGGCTTACAAAATTTATTCTATTAATTCCCTTCTTAAGAAAGGTAATGTTCTCAAATTTAATAATACTTTTCAAAAGGAATTTTACAAAATGAAATAATCATTGTTCCATCTACCGACCCTTCATCAACCTTTTGATGACCATCCTTAATTTTTTTACACTTCTTTCACACTCGTATCAGTTGGGGCTATACTTACGGTACAAGATGATATTGAAATATAGTATATTATATAGTATATTATTCAAGGCCTCATCGATTATAAAAAAATTTATATTAAAGTATAATTTGATTACCTTGTTATCTATTTCATAGCCGAAAAGCTTGGTCATTACATGTTTTATCAAACAACTTATGTCATAGTTCATTCTGACCCACTTCTTCACTTTTCTCTAAATCCTTTCTCCCTAGAGATAGAATTATAAATTTGATGGTTATTTTAATGGAATTAAAAATCTGTATAATCATGTAAAAATATGTCAAATGACAAGTCATGGCTGAACAAATCGTAATAGCACCCATACCCACTACCAATCATCTTTAAGATAGTATCCTTGATGATAACCTCCTCTATATTGAAGGTCTTAATCAGGTTATCTCTATTAAATATTAATTCCATAAATTCACTTCTTTAGAAGAAATTAATCAAGAATATTCATATTTCATTCTTGATACTACTAAATCTAAACTAGTCATCAAAGCACTTACTAAAATCAACATTGATTTATAAGAAGACACTTGGACCTTTCATTTTGATGACACCAAATGTCTCCAAGGAGATGGAGTAAGTTGTACACTCACTATTACTCATGGTAATATTAACCCTTTGTAATATCATCATACCTTTGATGTCACTAACAACATGGTATAATATGAAGCATTATCCATAGGCATGAGAGTGGCAATCAACTTAGACATTGCATATCTACACACTTTGGGTGATTCCCAACTCATAAAAAAATAGGTTAATAGTGATTATCAATGTAAAAGTGAAAATATTATTGATTATCATCAAATATCCACTATCCTTTCCAAATAATTCACTTATTTTACAATTAAGCCCATTTCAAGAGATCAAAACTCTATTGCTAATTCACTTTCTTCTTCAACATCCTTGTTTAATCTGCACTAAGTTCTCATTGATTCTAACTTTATCATTCAAATAAGAAAGTCCCCATCTTCCATCCAACCACAAGATTCACTTATATATCACATTAAGGCTATCACCATTTAATAAAACCCATTCTATAAAGACATTATCCAATTCCTTAAGCATCAAACTTATCCTCTAGATATGGATTCTCGCTCAAATTTGAAAATAAGCTTTCAAATATGTATTTTGATATAGCACCCTTTATTATAAAAACATCAAAGGTACCTTAATCCATTGTGTAATTAAATAAGAGGTTCTTTCTCTCCTTAAACAATCTCATGGGGGCATTTGTGGTGATCATTATAATAGACATGCTACATCATGCAAATGCCTATGTATGGGATACCTTTTGACCTACTATTGAAAAGTATTATATCAAGTTTGCTAAAACTTATAGCTCTTTACAAATTAATAATGACCTAATCCATTCACCACTAGATAAAATCCAAATGGTGTAATCTCCTTGGTCATTTTCTATGTGGGGATTAGATCCCATAAGCAAACTACCTAGACAAGAAGATGGGCATGTTTTTTCAACACGAGTACTAAATATTTTACCAAATGGGTAGACCTCGTGCCTCTTGTCAAAATCATGGGAATTATTATTTCCAAGTTCATCCTTAATCAAATAATTTTTAATTTTAGAGTTATTGATACTATCATTTTTGATAATGATGGCAATTTAAAAAATAAGGACATGAAATAACTATGTGTTAAATTCAAAATATCCCATAAATTTTCCACACCCTATCATCCACAATGTAATGGCCACGCTTAGGCCAATAAAAAAACTATCAATAAAATCCTCCAAAAGACAATCCTTAAAACCCATACAGATTGGCATCTTCTTTTATATCTTACACTTTGGGCCTATCGCACTAGCATACATACTGCCATTGGGGCAACATCATTTTCTCTAGTCTATGGTTATGAGTCTACCCTCCCATTAGAATTGGAGCTTCCCTCTTTATGTATATCTCCTAATATTATTAAAACTAATGAGTAATTATGTGAATATCACCTTCATGCTCTCAATATTCTTGATGAACATCATTTAGTCGCTCTATAATATAATCACCAATACAAGCCTCGTATCATCAAACAACATAATAAAAAGGTTAAAGTACGCACTTTCAATATTGGTGATATAGTCCTTAAATTATACTATACCCATGATAAATAAGAAAAATATTCCCAAAAGTTGTGGGTCCTTCATTTAGTGAATGATATTCTTTGCCCTAACACCTATCATCTCCAAACTAATGAAGGCCATATTTTAAAAGAACCCACCAATGCACAATTCTTGAAAAACTACTTTGTTTATATCATTGATTTATTATCATGATTTATATATATTATCCTAATAAAAATATTTAAAATATTTAATCATGGGTCTCACCTGTTGAACATGGTCATTGATGTTATGTTGTCATTCATGTCAAAGATTGCATGATTCATAGTACATTAATGACAAAGTGATCAAATTGATGGTTTGGATAGTGTTTGAATTTGATAGGCAATCAACATATGATATTGATGGTATAGAAATGTTTTATATACCCTATCAGATGTTATGAGTGCTTATAGAAGTGATCAAAATTCATCAGAATAGTCATATGAATGTCTAAGCTCAAGTAGTCATCTTGATAGATAAAACTAAGTAAAGATATTGATGACATCATATTTCACATGTATAAAGGTTTCAAGATCATTTTAATACATTTATATATTTACATATAAAATTTTATCATATGGTTCAAATTTCAAGTCATGAGGTTGAGTGTAGCAAAATTTATTAAGGTTCAAAGTTGGCCTCTCAGATAGAGTTCACTAAGTTTTTATACCAAGCTAGATTTGCAAGAGGAGATATAATGATGAGAGTTTAATAATATCAAGGATATAATGGTGTGAAATTAATTTTATTGAATAAGGATCTAATGCCACAGTTCAAATTCAAATAGACAAGATTGCATGTGTTAGTGACATGTGTCATAATCATGGAGCTTGAGCAGTAGATCTAATGGCGAGCATGAAACCTGTCAGTTAGACATCAATGGTGAGAATGTGATTATGAATATTATGATCAAATGGTGAATATTTAGTCAATAAATCAAAGGATTCTTAAAATATGCATGTAGTTGCTAAGTGGAAAAAGTTAATTGGAGTCAAATAGTCAATGTACTCAGAAGGCACATGAGGGTGCCAAATGTCTTAATTACGGTGGTGGAGATCTAAGATCAATGGTGAGAATTACAAGTTAAATAATAGGATAATCCCAAGGATATTAATGGAATGATTTTTTTTAATTTATATAGGGATCATGAGATGAATACATAGTGTCCAATGTTTAACCAGTGACCATTGGCATTTGAATTAGCAAAGGAAAAACCCAGTCTGTAGTATTTGAGCTATATATTTTGATCCAAGATGAATTTTATGGTGATGTAAAAATACAAGTTTTTAAGGACTTCAATATTCATACATATTATCTGATTATAATATTTCAATGTTTGTATAATTATATATATTGAGCTACAACATTGACTATATGTTTGACCATATTTTGCAAGTGACCTGAGAAGGATAATTGAAGATTTCTTGATGATATTTTGATGTTTCAAAATGACATATATATATGTTAATGTTATAAATTCTATAAGGACCATATATTTTTATTTTTGAGGTTTGACCAATCCATATTCAATGTGAACAAATGCTTAAAATTTGACTATGTTTGTTGAATGCACTAGTAATGAGTATGGAGATGTTATATAAGTCTCTAAGTATTATGATAATGAATTTTTTGTCATATTTTTCCCCTGATCAGTTATGGAGAGTCAAAATAGCTTGACTATATTTTGACAGTATATGACCAATCTGAGTGGTCATTCTAAGAGAGTCAATTTTAGTGCTTAGAGCTTGTGTTGAAGTGTTTAAGGAACATGAAGGTGTTGAATAGGTTTTGAATGGTTCATCCATTTTATATAATCATATGGATATGTGAAAAATTTGAGTGCTTGCTTCAGAATTTTGAGACCGTGTTTTCTATATATGAAGACCAGAAGAGCAAAGAGACCTATTTGGTAGGTTTGAGTGTTGATTTGGTATTAGAGGTGATATGGACCCATGAATGAGTTATCAAGGGTATATTAGAGATATGTTTTAGGTTTTTCAATCATTGGTAAATGATTAAGGTGGTCCAAGTAGTCTCACATGTAACATGTGAGTATGAAGGCCTAATTATTTTAGGTCTCACCAAGACCTAATGGTGGTTTTGGGCTAATGAGCTATTGGTCAACATAAGGAGTGTGTGGTTATTACATATAATATATATGAGGACCTATTTACAAGGTGGTTTAAATATGTAAATAAAATTGGTTGACCAAAATGCATTAAATAAAGAGAGTGGTATAAGTACAGGTCAATTAGGATAATAAAAGTGTGAGAAAGATCATATATGATTATATAATAAATTTTATGCATGAGGGCACACATGTCATCAAACATAATGAACCTAGAGAGGTAGTTTGAGTAAGTTAGCCATAGAGGTAGATTGAGAGAGATTGGAGGTGAAGACTGAAGATAGAGGTGATCATCATCAGTTGAAGAGTAGAAATAGGTATTCAAGGTGATATATTTAGGTAGCTATGTGGGTCCTTATTTGCCTAGGGGGTTGGTTCCTCCTTACAAGGTAAATCTTGATAAAGGTCTAGTTATCATGAGTGCTCAGCTAGATAGGGGTAGTTGCTTCTTGTGGGATTAGTGTCTCACTAAACTAAGAGGTGGGTGTTCCTTGATCAGTGGGTATTGGTATAAATTTTGGATCTTGTTTTATAAGATTATATTCCATCTTGTAGGGTTTAGTGGGTTTTATCCCCTAAGAGGTTTTCCCACATATATGATGTGTTCATGTGATGTATGATCTTATGTATTCTTTGGATTTATGTGTTTTCATGTTTATGTTGATTGATAAAGTTGATGTATATTTAATAGTTAAGATTTGTTAATTAAATTGGATTATCTTGCATCATTGATTCATGCCCTCTTAGTGTTGTACCTCTAAAAATTGGTATCAGAGTAATACCTTCTTTGAAAATTTAACCACTTGAAGGTGATCCAAAGATTAATATGGATAAGTAATTGAAGATATAGAATCAAGAGTTGAAGGCTCAAGTAGAGGTCACTTATGAATGTCAAAAATTAAGTGAATAAAATTTCAATCATCTCAAGGCACTATTTGAGAAGTACACAGGTAAGATGAGAGAGTATGATCAAGAAGAAGCTCAGAATAAGATCATGGCCTCAAGCTTTAAGTTTATTACAAATGAGTGCATCAAGCTCAAAAAGGAGATAGAATCCTTGAAAGCAAGATCAAGATCAAAAGTTGATAAAGAGAATATAAACATTATTGAGGATTAATTAAGGGTTATAAAGACAAATCTAAGTTCAAAAAAGGAAGAATGTAGACATCTCAAAACTCAATTAGAAGAGATAAATGCCATGTTGAGTTTAAAGCAAGGTGAGCATGATGAGTTGAAGTCCAATCTTAATTGTATAAATATTATTGAAGAACAAGCATGTAGATTGAAGGATAATATGACTAAATAAGCTAATAGGGTTAAGGAGACTATCCAAGTTCTCATAATTCAGTTAGAGGTTGTAAGTTCAAGTATTAGAGATAAAGAGGATGAGAGAATTCAATTGAAAACCAAGCTAGATTCATTAAAGGATGAGCATGAGAAATTTGTTGTCAAGGTAAGAAAGACTAAGAAAGAGCAAGAGAGGTCAACTCAAGACAAGAAGGATGCAAGTACCAAGTGCAACATGATAAGATATATTAGGCAACCAAGTTCCATGAGGTATGAAATATCTTTTAATGGTCATTTTTATGTTTGTCATAGGTTTGGTCATAAGGTAAGAAACTATAGAAAGAAGAGTAGTTGATCAGATAGAGGTATGGATAATGTAGTCTTAAATAATTGTTATGACATGGGACACATTTTGAGATTTTTCATCATAATGCATGGGAAAATAATAACATAGATATGGAGACCTAAGATAGTCAAGCTTGAGAATAATAAACCTAAGAAACAATATGGTATGTTTTTTGAGATTCATAATATTCACCAAGCAGAAGGTATGAATGATGTTATTTGTTTCTATTGTCATCAAGTTGGTCATATTTCAAGATATTTTAAAAACAATCTCTCGAGTCATAAGAAGGTATATGGTATGAAATCTTAAGGAAGTGAAGACCAATAAAACTAATTCAGTTGAGATAAAATATCAAGGTTGACTTCCTACTAAATCAAAAGAGGAATGAGATATGAATAAGGTTCAGGAATTCCAAGAGAATATGTCATATATCTAGATAGAAAAGGAGAATCAAAAGTTAGTTCAAGTTAATCTCAAAGAAAAGAACAAGGTGCCATTTGAGACTAGTTCTAAGATAGGTATGAATTTAGGTGACATATTTTTGTTGTTGAGCATGTTTCATGCAAATAACATTAGTTATCAATAACTAATAATGAGGTTCTTTTCTTCATATGAAAATATATGTCATGAATATTTGTTCTTTCCATGTATTGTCAATTCATTCTTAAAATAAAAGGATAATATTATAGTGGATGAGCATGTTACTTCTCTTAAGCCTAAGAAGAAGAAGAACTATCAGTATTAGATGACCAAGAAGGAGAAAGAATATGAGGATTTATGGGAAAATCCTAGTTTCACATTGTTATAGGACATTGTGGGCCAAGGTGTTTCTATCTAAGCTTTAAAGAGACACTTGATAAGCAAGAGGAAGCATGGTGGATGCTAGTTGATCTTTGGTTGATGTTGTAGGACAAGAATATCATTTCAAGATATTTTTAGCTAAGGGAGAGATAAATCAGTTAGTTTGAGTGGATTAAAGAGTTGTGAATGATGTGAGGGGGAACATATGTGAGATGTTCTAGTCATGGTTGAGATATGAAGAAGTCTACAACAATTATGAATTTAAGAATATTGATATGATGACTTGATCAAACTAAGTAATGTGTTTTGACAAGGTATTGAATCTTCATATAGGACCAAAGAGATCTTGTGACTTATGTAGATAGATAGGTCCAAGGATTAGAGAAGCCCAAGTTCATATTGGTGTATGTAAAAGAACATAGGACATGAGATGGAGCTTGATGTTAGGGGGGTCATTCTAAGCTCTGTAAGTAGTTTGTCATGTCTAAGGATTAAATTAGTCCAAGTTTATATTGGTTCATATCAAAGGGGGAGAAATTGATTCACATTATTTAAAGTATGTAAGTATCGTGAACATCTTAAATAGTATTTTAATGCATACATGTTGTTAAGGAATGATTTTTGGCATGTTGAGGAAGAGACCCTTTATCATTAATTTCAAAGGGCGAGAAAGATTATAATGAAGGAGTTTACATGAGTAAGAAGTAATTTTGAGGGTGTTTTTCCATCAATGACAAAGGGGGAGATTGTTGATCATGTTCAATGATGTTAGGTTGTCATTGATGTCAAAGAGAGCATGATTCATAGTGCATTAATGAAAAAGTGATCAGATTGATGGTTTAGATAGTGTTTAACTTAGATAGGAAAATAAAAGATGATATTGATGGTATGGATATGGTGTATATACCCTATGTTATTTTATTAGTGCTTAGAGTGCCTATATAAGTGAATGAAATTAATTAGAATAGTCATATGAGTGTCTAAGCTCAAGTAGTCATCTTGATAGATAAAATTGAGTGAGAAGATTGATGACATTTTATTTCACACGTGTAAAGGTTTAAAGATAATTTTTATACACTAATGGATTACCCTATGAAAGATGATCCTATGGTTCAAATTTTAAGTCATGAGGTTGAGCGTAGTAAAAGTTATTAAGGTGCAAAGTTGGCCTCTCAAGGAGAGTTCACTAAGTTTCTATACTTAGCCAAATTTAAAAGAGGAGATCTAACAGTGAGAATTTTATCAGATCAAGATATAAAAATGAGAAATTAATATGACCAAATAAGGATCCAATGATTTATTTTAAATTCAAATAGTCAATATTACACGTGTTAGTGACATGTGTCACAATCACAGAGCTTGAGCAAAAGATCTAACAACGAGCATGAAACCTATCAAATAGAGATCAATGGTGAGAATGTGATTGTGAAGATTATTATCCAATATTGTGTATTTATTAAATATTTCAAATTATTCTTATAAAATTTATAGATCTACCAAGTGGTGAAACTTCATTAGAGTCAAATAGTCAATGTGCTCAGAAGGCACATGAGGGTGCCAAGTGTCTTAATCATCATAGAGGAGATCTAAGATAAATCATGAGAATTTCAAGGAAAATATAAGGATAATTCCAAGGATATATATGGATTACATTTTTTTAAGCTGTGTAGGGAGAACAAGATGAAGACAAAGTGTCTCATGTTTAATCAATGACTGTTGGTATTTGAATTAGCAAAGGGAAAAACTAGTATATATTATTTAAGCTATATCTTTGATCCAAGATGAATTTCATGGTGATGTAAAAATAAAGATTTTATAGGGATTAAATTCCCATCCATATAATCTAATTATAATATTTTAATATTCATAAAGTTCTATATATTTATCGCTACAGTTTATTGTTTGTTTGACCATGTTTTGTAAGTGACCCGAGAAGGCTAATTAAAGATTTCTTGATGGTATTTTGATGTTTAAAGATGAAATATATATTTTATAACATTATATACTCAATAAGGACCATTTTTTTTTGTAGGTTTTACCATTCCATATTCAATGTGAAAAAATGCTTAGAAGTTGAATGTGTTTATTGAATGCACTGGCAGATTGAGTGACCATCTTATAGAGGTAAGTTAAAGGTGTTCTGAGCAAAGTTAACGAATAAAATGAGTATTTAGATGTTATATAAGTATCTAAGGATTATGATAAGACATTTTTTGTCATATTTCTCCCTTGATCAATTATGGAGAGTCAAAATATCTTAACTATATTTTAACTATATATGACCAGTCTGAGTGGTCATTTTGAGAGAGTTGTTTTAGTGTTTAGATCTTGTGTTGAAGTGTATAAGGAACATGAAGGTGTTAAAAAGGTTTTTAAGGGTTAAACCATGTGATATAATCATATGTATATGTGAAATAGTTGAGTTTTTACTTCAAAATTTTGAGACTATATTTTCTATATATGAAGACCTGAAGAGCAAGGAGACCTATTTTGTAGGTTCAAGTGTTAAGTTAGTTTTCTCAGTGTCATGGACCCATGAGGGAGTTATAAAGGGTCTATTGGAGATATTTTTGATGTGTTTTAATCATTGGTAAAGGATTAATGTGTTCCAAGTAGTCTCACATGTAATGTGTGAGTCTGAAGGCCTAATTATTTTAGGTCTCACCAAGACCTAATGATGGTTTAGGGCTAGTGAAGTATTGGCCGACATAAGGAGTGTGTGGTTATTAAATGTAACACGTATGAGGACATATTTCAAATTCGGTTCAAATATATAAATCATCTTGTCTGACTAAGATGGGTTAAAAGAAGAGAGTGGTATAAGTATAAGGTCTAATTGGACTAATTATGTTGGTTGTGTATGTGAGGATTCAAGCGAAGAAGAAAACCTTTGAAAGAGAAGGTACAGGTTAGTTAGGACCATAAAAGTGTGATAAATATTATATATGTTTATTTTATCAATTTTATGAAGGAGGACACATAGGTCGTTGGACCTAATGAGCCTAAAAGAGGTAGTTTGAGCAAGTTAGCCCTAGAGGTAGCATGAGAGAGATTGGAGGTGAAGAGTGTAGACAAAGGTGGTCATCATCAATTAAAGAGTAAAAAAATGTGTTTTAGATGATCTATCTAGGTAGATAATTGTTTTTTTAGTTGCATATGAGGTTGGTTCCTCCTTTCAAGGTAAAACTTGCTAAAGGTCTAGTTATTGTGAGTGCTCAACTAGATAGGAGTAGTTGCTCTTTGTGGGATTGGTGTCTCACTAAACTAAGGGATGGGTGTTCCTTGATCAGTGGGTGATGGTTTAAATGTTGGATCTTGTTTTATAGTATTATATTCCAATTTTTAGGGTTTAGTATATTTTATTCCCCAAGAGGGTTTCCCACATATATGACGTGTTCATATGATGTATGTTCTTATGTATGCTTTAGATGTGTGTGTTTTCATGTTTATGTTTCTTGATAAAGTTGATGTATGTTGAATATTTAAGAGTCAGGAATTGAATTGGATTATCGTGCATCACTAATTTACCCCCCTTCAATGATTATACCTCTAACATCACCCTATGTATTAGCTTCTCTTTCCACAAACCTTAGTTTTGTCATTTAGTAATTTATTTTCTCTTTCTCATATGTTGCAGTGTAAAATCATGGATAGGACCTGGTATTTCTCATAAATTCCTTATGCTAGTATATCAATTTTTTATTCCCCAATACATTTTACACCCTCTTGGGTTTTTATTTTGTGAGTTGTAGTGTAAGACCATGGATATGACCAGGCCTTCCTCAAAAATATCATCTTTATCACTTTGTTTTCACATACTTTATTTGTTCATTTTATTTTCTATTTTATGAGTTGCAGTGTAATACCATGGATAGGATTAGGCCCTCTTCATAAAATTACCACCTTTCATTCAACCAAGTGTTCCTTTTCTAGAATGTTAAGAATTGGTTACATGTTTGTGATCCCATATTCTTAGCTTTGGTTTTTATTTCTTTTGTCAATAAAACATGTGAAAAAAATTATGTTAGCATACTTCCCTACACTTCCATACATTATTAGGATAAGGAAACATACTTACCTGTCATTGTATCCCTTTTTTAATTTTGTCACATTTTTTATGATTTGAATTAATTTAAATTGTTTCATGTTTCATTTCCATTGATTTCCTTTCCTTCCATTCCACTTTGGATACAACAAGGTCAAATTCAAGATATCAATTTTATTTGACATGAATTAACAAGACTCTTAAACACCATGCTCTCTAATTTCTCTTTCTTAGTAACCAAGTCCAATTTTTTAAAATGATAGTCATTTTTAGTACCCAAGTTTAGTTTTCCAAATCTATATAGAGGAGGAATCATAGAAAAAGACATCAAAATTTAAAATCCACATTATTTGAAATAAAATTCATTGATCAAAAGGAAACATACAAATTTCAAAAGTCATATCCTTAGTTGAAGCTCAATCTCCATAATTGGCCTCATGATAGAGTCAATGTCCATTAGGGTGAGGTAGGCCAGTAGATTGGGATAGAAAAATTCAAAATAATCTATGGTGCTACCTACTTCTTCACGTAAATACCCAATCTTCACATTAGACTGATGGCTCTAAAATGGGTCCTAAGGAATGGGGAACATTTTTTGGGAAGGTATGTCCATTTTAATTTTCATACATATAACCTTCATCAGATGATATTCATACTTCATTTGGTGACCTAAGATTTTTGTGGTTAGTAAAAAAAATTCAGATTCCTTAAAGTCAAAAGTCCTCTTATTTTGACAAACCTAATTTAAGTGTCTTGACTTCAATAAATAATTTCTCTACCTTAATTTTTCTTTCATTTCTCCCATCACCCATTTCATTTCCCCCTTGATAGGTAAGTTTGATTCTAAATCTATTTTTCCACTTCCATATTCCCTCTTAGTCATATCCTATAACATGAAAACACTACTATGTTTTGGTTTTATCTATCCTTAGAAAAAAATAGTATGCTTGAGTGACTATGGATAACTTTCTATAAACCATTGCTTTACATTTTTAGAATTGCCTTGGTTTACTTAAAACAAATTGATTGTTGTACTTCTTCCTTTTTTCAAAAAACTACATCCATTTCTAATTTTATGTACTTTTTCCATTGTTGGGTGATGTTGGATTGTTACTTCTCACCCCCAATGTTATTTTCCCTTTTTATGCACTTTTTCCATTGATGATTGAGTAAGGATTGTTACTGCTCACTCATTAATGTTGTTTTTCCATTACTTACCCATCTTTGTTTAAGTAAGTATTATTATTACTTTCACATTGAAGTTTGATTTCCATTTTTTCTTTATATCCTTGGTTTGACTTGGTTTATTTGATTTGGTCCTAACTTAACATTTTTCATCCCAACTTACTAAATTTTCAAGTATGTCATACCTACACCATGTCAGTTATCTTGGCTTTCCTATATTTATTTATTTATTTTTGCTCTTATGTTTTGTATCCTTGAATTTGTCCAAAGTGGTCTCTGTACCCTCCATGATTAAAACTATAAACACATTAGAGAACCATCCAATGATAAAGGTAAGTCAAGGTACGCATACATTACTTTTATTTTCATTTATTTCCTTTTCATCCATTTACTTTTAGTTATTTTATGCTTCAAAATACTACAATTAATTTAGATTCAACATTGTTTGTTGTTATGTTCTTTTATTAAATACAATCCCATGTTGTGCTTGAGTGACATGTGACGAGCTTCGAGTGGTGCATATTTATACACATAATATTTTAAAACTTTATCAACTATTGATGATTTATCTCTTAAAAGAACTTGGTGAATCCTAATCTCTTTGAGTGCACACCATAAAGGGTACATCAAGAATGGGGTGGGCAGACCATTGGTGCTTTGCATAATTTTTGTCCCTTATACCACCACTTGATACCAATCCAAACTTTTCCTATGTACTTCCTTAAGACTTGCATCCTCTCTTGCACACTCCTCTAATCACTTCATCACCTTCCTTATCACCTTTCTAAGCCTAAAACCCTTTTTTACAAATTAAAATACACTTTTGACCTAGGTTGACCTTGTATTCAAATTGTTAAAAACATGTTACAGGTCTAGGTCAGCTCTGGCCAACCTAGATCAGGACCTAACTTATTTTTATAAAATAATGATATAGAGTTTATTGGACCGACCCTGTTGACTAAAATTAATAAAGGTTTAAGGTTAGATATAGCTATATATACACATTAATTTCACCATTTCTTAGAGAGAGACAAGATTTAATTATTTGTTTGCACTTATTTAGAATCTACTCTTCCAACATTCTACTTAAGGAGTTATTACTTAGGGTTTATACTTGGAGAAGAATATTTTCTTGTGCAAAAGTCTTGGATTCTTATACATTTATAAGTGATCCTTACAAACCATAGAAACCTCTTTCAAAACACTTTTATCCAAGGTAAATATTGAGTCTTGATAGGTTCATCTTTAAGGCAAGTATCTCTAACTTTACTCCTCTATTTTAGTAGATAGAAGTAGCATAAGTAATATATTTTAAATATATTGCTCTCTCCCTGCATTAGGGTTTTACCTATACATAGATTGATTAGGATTATCCTATGCATGATTAATTTTTATGTTTATTACCCTCACTTTATGCCATAAGATTTGGTGAGAACTAAATTATACTTTAGTTTTCTTCTCATTTAGTTTGTGAATATAAAAAAATAGGACCTAATTAGGGTTATTACATAGTGTTGCTTGATTAGAGGCTTTGAAACACTCATTAGTGATGTTATTGTCATAATGTATCCCTTGATTAGGTCCATTAGATCCATCTTGGCCATGACCTAGAATATCTAATGTATCAACAATCAGAAGTATAAGTAGGATTTATCTTCTCTGAGCTAGGATTGATTAATAAATCAGTTGCATTTTCCTTTATATACACATAGCATACCAATTACACTATATAATATATAAAAAAAGATAAAGGCATGTGTAAATATAGATATGAGGTCAAATATGATAATGTAAAATGATCATAGAATGATATAACCTATATGTATTGTGATCAAAGAGATGGATGCCCCAACATGTTGGTGACATGAGTAAATGGAAAACTCAACATCAAAATGTGCATAGATCATGTATTTGTGTATGCATTTATCACACTCAAAATATGTGTGAAACACATGTATATATAGGAAATATAGATATGTTATATACCAATATGGAACCAAAAATAATTAATGCTAATGAACTAATAGGATATGTAAATGTTGAACCTATTTTTATATTTTTGAAAGTTTTTTTTTGGTATTTTTTGCATATGTGAAAGGAGAATAATATCCTATGATCACATCCAAATTATCCTCATAGATATATCCCCACTATGGACTTGGTATAATATTTGTCATTGTAGTCTATGTGATCCTCTACATATGTAGAATGAGACTTTATGGTTGTGAAGCAAAAATACTAGAGTAGGGGTTAGTGGAACCCATTGAGTAGTGATTTATGATTTTTTTGGAACATTAATGATAGGAATATGTGTAGGTGATCTAGATATCTAAATATGGTATCTAGTAGATGAGGATTTCATGGAACCTAGTAGGGATATCTAATGTAATGGTATCTCAAGTACTAGCCACCTGGTAGAGGGGATTATCTATTTCTTATTTATTTATGGAAGATTAGCCTTATGAGGTTTTATAATTAATTCCCTAGGTACAAATTTTTCTTGCTCAATAGGATGTTCATATGGAATTTTGGAAAATGTAATTACCTAATTGGCATGAATGTATTTAATACACCCATACACTATATAAGGTACTAATTAAATTTTACGTATCCAAGGTCATCCCAATAACATATTAAAGACACACATGGAAGGTATAATTAATAATTTATTAACCACATGTGTGTGACCCACCTATAAAGTTAGTCAATCTCACTAATAACCTACTATTAGGTCCCATCAAATGCTCTAATTGATCTAGTCAAAAGATGCAAATCATGATTTATATAACCTAGATGTATAATTAATCTCATGGTATAAAAAATTTCTCACTTGCACCATTATCAATCATAACACTTTCTATAGGCTAGTGATCAAGGTATAAGTGACTGAATAAGGAATGAATATATGAGTCATCATCCCTAATCACACTATCATCAAAAGTAATATATGGTATTATAACTAAAGGAGGTGTATGTTTCATATAAGTACCAGTAATCCCATCCAATGGGTGCTCATAATGAGAGGAAGGAGGGTGCACATTATATTCCATTTGTATTTATGAATTCTTCTTTTAATGATCTTACAAAGGATTGTTAAATACTTTTTGTTTATGATGGTCACCAAATTGTGAACTTGACTCTTTTGAAGTATCATTAAATGTAACCTTTTGGTCATCGATGAGGTCTTGGATCTTATGCTTCAAGGTGAAACATGTATTCATATAATTCCTAGGGTCTTGGTGATAGTCACATTTAGCATTTTCATCATACCCTTTGGGTAGAGGTCTACTCATATCAACCTCTATAAGATGAGTGAGGGATATAAGATAACACTCCACAAACTATAAGAGTAATGAATTTAGAGACTCAGCTAAGTGTGTAGAGTATCTCCATGGTGCATTGGATAAGACAAGCTGATTAGGTTATTGTGACACCACATTAATCATTGTGGTTATTTTTTTAGGCTCAATAGGTTTAACCTTATAACTTGGATTGATATCAAACTTTTTATTAGAGGCAAATTTATTTGGTGTACCTTTTACATATTTAAGTTTTTTTAATGAGATAAGTTTCATTTCATGATCATGAACAATATGGCATAAGTCATCAAAATATTTGGACATTTTGAATATAATGCACTCATGTAAAGGAGAAATTAAAATTTGTTTGAAAATATCTTGAAGTTCTTTATCTGTCATAGGATTGGTTATTTTATCTAACATTGGTGTTTACCTCAAGACATACTCATTAATAGTTTCATTATTTCCTTGATTGATTTTTACAATTTGGGCATATTAAACCTTTTCAGTTATGTTAGTATATAAGTGTGAAAAAAACTAATCTATGAGGGGTTTGAATTCATTTATTGATTGAGTTGGTAAATCATAGAACCACCTCAAAACATAATCCTTAAGGATCCTTATAAATAATTTGGTCAAAAGTTTATCATTGGAGGAATAATCAAGTCATGCCACATAAAAAGATCAAAGATGTTATTTAGGATCACCCTTTCCACCATAAAATATGAAATTAGGTTCAACAAAACTAGTTCTCAAGGGGTGAAAATATATCTCTAGTGTAAGAGGATTATGCAACACCTATTGTGAATCAATAACATAAGGATATTTTGTACAATTTTATTCAATATTGTAACCTTAGTTTTAAAAAAATTTATAGGTTGGATAAGATCTTTCTCCTCTTGGTATTTTAGGTTAAACACTTTAAAAGTAACCAAAGGAGGTATACCCATAGGTTGGATATATATAAGCATTGAAACTAGTGTTTGAGTTTTAGCATTTTGGTTTCCCATATAAGATGTGGAAATAGTAGTTTTAGGTAACAAAGGTTGAAATACATATTTTGTGACCCCATTATAATTATTAATTGGTAATTTGTTCAAGGGGAGGGGTCTTGGTATGTGGGAATGACCCATAGATCGAATAACATGATCAATAGATGGACCTACTTATACATCTACATTTTTTTATTTATAATATAATTCTTAGGATTTCATCAAGATCTTCAAGGTTTTAATGAAGATGATCATGAAACAATGCAATTATTTGAACTTACTCATGATCTATATGCTTATGTTCATTGGTTTAATTAAACTCAAGGTTTTCATTATTAGAATCTTCTTATATGATAACCTCATCAATAGGTTTTTCATTATTAACATTGGTATCATCATGATCCATAGTATTAGATTATTCATTGGTTTTAGAAATCTTAGGTGGTAGGAGAAGAATATATCAATGTGTTTAATAGGCACACCTATCAATATAGGGATATGACTAGTTTGCATGCAAAATATTATAATAAAAAAATAAAAAATTATAATAATATGAAACCCTAGATGACTGAAAACCCTAAGAATCATAAAACATTTCATTCATACAAATTGGGTTCACCAAATATTTAACCCTAAAATCTTGATGTGGGTAATTTAGGGTTAAAGGGGTAGAGATATCCTAAGGCACAAGGATGGTAGACTATCTCTAGAATAGTCCAATTGTTTGTGAAACTCAAAATGAACATATACTATATTTATTATTCTAAGATGTTAAAGATAGAAAGTATAGCTATCTTAAATATTGTAATAACAATGAAAATAAGATGCTTAACTAGTTATGATGCCAATACAAATATGGATCTGAAATAAGTAGAAAGTGGATTGGATCTAGATTCTAGAACAATCCATTAATTTTATAAATTATGTCTTTGTAGCCACATACACTTGTATCAAATTGGAATAGTTACATCGATGCCACTATCTGACTTAGATATAGATGTCTAGTATGGAATATATATTGAAATTGGATGAGAACATATGGATGATTTTGGGTTCTATGTCACCTTTTATATTTTGCTTTCAGATATGAGTCATGGAGTGTCTCTCCCTATCAAATGAGAAAACCCTAGTTCTTCATCTTCAAATTGCCTATGGAATAAATGGGTTAGTAGACACATGGTGTCAAGTTAACCCAAATACCCATCTATCAAGATTGATTCCTACATATACAATATTCCTAAGAGAGCTTTAGACTTATGTAGTTCTCCTTTATGTGTTGAATTGTGTGTTAATTATGCAATGTGTGATAATCAAGTAAAATATAGCTCTTGGATTTTTCCTTAGTACTTTATATTGGTAGATGTCTTGTCCCTATGACTAATATGGAAATAGGAGAAAATAGGGAATTTTTTGTTTCAAACCATAAGGATTAATTATATTTACACAATTATGCTTAAAAGAACAAAAATATGCAAATAATACTCCAATATTTGATCAAAACACACCAAAATTATCAAAGATTTTGTAAATTCACAAAGATCTAACTAATCCCTCCTAGCACCACTGAAGCTCCTCCTGTTGATGCCTAAATGTGAACCATAGGTGGCTAGAGTGTTTAGTGAACACTTATTTTTTTTTAAATTCCTAATAATCCAATGAATGAGTTAAAGGTTATGATAATCCTATTACCTATTGGTGGAATGGAAGTAAAACAAGTGACTATTTCACAATATTTATATTAGTTAGTAGTTGGGAGCCACCATGCCCAAACAATAGATGTATGTATGCAAATAATAGTGAGTTATGATTAATTTAGGATGGATGTTTATAATGACAAACTAAACTAAGGTGATCAAGGTAAAAAAAGAGCTAAAATAAGGGTAAGGCAGAAAAAAATATTATTGATCTTCATTCCAAAGATCGTGACAAATTTTAGATTTCATCTAGACATGTACTTAACCAATATGTGACATGAAGTAGCTTAGGCTCAAATATTATCACACACCAAGAAAGATTCTAAATAAGGTGTAAATAATGAAAATAAGAATTAGGTTCACTTTAACTATTTTACTCTAGCAAGCAAATAGCATTGGCCCAAATGCAAGAAGAGTAAAGGAAATGAAATGAAACTAAATGCTTTTAGTCAACCTATGATTGACACAAGTTAAAAAATATAAAATTAAAGGTGCACACCAAGAGTCCATAAGAACCATTCAAATCTTAAAATTAGAATAAGCAAATGAGAGAGAAGCCATGATAGCAAACACATTAGAAAATACTAGATAATCTTTGTAGAATTCCTTGCTTGTATTGCTTGCTCCAAGTTTATAAAGTAATTTTGGCTCTGAGAACTCCCCCCTTTAAAAAATGGTAGTACTACCTTTTCTAGAAGGACCAAGAAGTATAATACTCAATTTCAAGATACAAATATATAAGAAGTAAGGATAATTGTCATTTTTATACCAAGTTCTAGAATACACTTGCTTTTCTAAAATAAATTGACCTAAAGGAAAATATCCTAAAAAAATAACATATGCCTTTAAAAAAGAATATTTCACTTTTAAAATGTTACAAATCTTTTACCAAATAGAATATTGATTAGCTGGTAGGTGGGCCCTACACTTGAGAACTTGCTTGTGTTGGTGAAGGATGTTCATGGCCTTTTGATGCTACTTATTAATGAGTCCCAAATCCACATCTGACCTTAAGAGACACTTTGTCATTTATATCCATGGCCTTTTTGATGTATTAATTATAATTAGACACTTTTCATCTTGACTGTGATCAATATGAGTTCAACTTAGTGTATTTTATGTAAGTTTTGGGGCTCTCTTAAAGCTTTAATGGTGATGGTTTATCCAGGCTTGGGCTTATTCATGCCTCAAATTTGATTCTAAATTTTACCTTCATACATTTGCATTTTCAAGCACATGGGATCTTAATTTTTGTCACTTTGTGCTTGTATGGTGATTACTTGGAATCTCCATGGGCATTTTCAGCTCTGAATCCTGCACTAGTCACATATCAAACAAGCATGCCAGATGTTGAGCCCATGGGCTCTTAAAGCTCTATTGAAAAATCATCAGCAATTTCATGTCATTAGATCATCTAGTCCTGATGAAACATGAACCATTGATCCAATCAGTACATGGTTATAGAATAACTTAGGCTAAAACATTTAATCTAAGTCTATTTCATGTTAATGAACACGTCATAAAATTAGGCTAAAGCATTTTATACTAAGTTTTTAAAGTAACATATCAAATGACCCGTCAAATGATATAAAACATGTACCTTTTTCTAATTAAAAATATTTGATGAGCTTGAATTTGATGACCTTGTGGGAATCAATGATAGCCTTGTGGACATCAAATGATGTTCATGAGAATTTTAAATTTAAGCTCATGAAGTTCCTTAATTTTGGTGGGATTAAAGTTGATGATCACACAGATGTCAATTATGGTCTCATGGATGTCAAATGATGATTCTTTGATCATCAATTTTAATCTCATCAAGGTCCATAGATCTCAGATTCAACTTGCTTCATCTAATTAGGAGCTATGATGAAGCAAAAGTCATTTGATCATGATTTGAGTAGTTACACATTATTGGTTCACTTTAATATGTGAGACCCTTTGAATAATTAAAGTTAGAACCCTAAGTGTTAAAATAAGGTCTTGTTGTATTAACAAATACAAGGCCTTATGATAAAACTTAGTCTTAAGTCTTATGTTTAATAGCAGGACCCATTCAAGCTTGTATTCTCATGCCATCTAATCATTGGATCTACTTAAGCATGAGCTATTGATCATGATATTTTTGATGCCATGGGATTGTTCCAAAGTTCCAAATGCTTAGGATCATTAGGCTTTCTTCACTCCATTGGATTAAAAGTTGTGATGAAGTATGGACCATCAGATCTATAAAGTAGTAAGGCATTTAAGTGAGGACTCAATTAGAAATAAAACTTAGGCTAAAGTGTTAAGGCTAAGGTCTCATTCATGTTGATTATATATTATTTTTGTGATGTTAATATAATCATCTCATAAGATCGATTTGAATTAAGACTTTAGGCTAAAATGGTAACAAAGGGACCATGCTAGAAAATTTTAAAAGGATCTTACTAATCATGAATTTTAGACTTGGTTAGAAATAAAGGAAATAAAGAGGGGGAAAATAATAAAGGGAAAAAAGCATGATTTTAGGCTAGGGTTTGGTCAAGTGTTGTGAAACATGACTAAGCATTAGCATAAAATTAGGCTTAAGTCAAAATTCAATTTTTTCTTGCTAAATGCTCGTACCAAATACAAATTTAAACCAAGGGTTTACGCTAGGGTTTTCTAAAGGAGAGATTTTAGAACATGAATTTAGATTCAAATTTTCATAAACTAAAGGCTAGTGAAAACTTAAATAGAGTCAATATTTAAACTCTAAGCATGATCCATTGATAAGAGCTCCATCAACCCTATATCTTTAAGACATGAAGACCAATTATTAGTAACATTAGGCAAGCCCAAGCAAAACCACAACCTAGTAGGCCAATTTTATCAAAGTGGATGATATTAAAATTTTAATAATTTTCAAAACATGCCATGGTTTTAGTGTTAAGATTCAAAATATCTCAAGGGTCCCAATTTTCAAAAATAGGGGTATGTTGACCTCAACACATTCATATAAACATAAACATCTAGTAAAGCATATACAACCATATTATATCATGAAACAAGATAAAACATTACATATGATAGAAACGAAATGATTTTTGCAAATGGACTACAGTCCTATAAGAAAAAAACCAATATTTATTTAGGCACCAATTCCACATGGAAAACCAACCCCAACTAGTCAAGCACCTACTCAACTAGGCTTTAGAAAACATCAACTTGTAACAAGGCACCAACCCCCTAAATGACTCAAAAGCAACTCAGCCATTTGAAACTTTTGATCACCTTCAAAAAACCTTATTTCTCACACAATAGATGATGATCACCTTCTTTAGCTCTTCTCACTCTTTTATCCCTCTCAAACTACCTTCTAGTCTTCTTCACTCAACTAGGTCTCTTCAAGATAGATTAGGTCATATGACCTTAATATTAATCTAAAGTACCTCTACTATATCTTCGTGATAGTTTCTCTACATCGCTCTAATGGTTTAAAAGACATCCTTCTCAACAGTGTGTTATTTCATTCACTTGCACTCATAATATCTCTCTCTTACCAATTAGGCTTATTAGGCCTCATTTTTATACAATCCTCTAGCTCACATACCTATTGGTAAAACATACACATTTTCACACTTTTATTACCCTTAAAATATGTTGTATAATGCATTTCATACCTGAAACAATCATTATAATAGGTCATCTATAACTTATTATACCAAAACCTCCTTAGGCCTTAAGGAGACCTAATTTGATTAGGGCTTCATTCACACATGTTTCCATTTTATATCCTTGGAAAACTTTAAAACTTCACACATAGTATGAACACTTTATATACCATACAAATAGACCCATAGTATTGTTTACATTAGGCCTTTACACACACAAAAAGGTCTATCTTGAATAACTAAAGATAACACAATATTTAGACACATAAGCATGAAAATAAATCATATACACAAAGCCTCAAAGAAAAATAAATTAATCAAGTGCATTATAATTCATCACATATGGCATAGATCCTTGACAACACCTCTACAACTCACTCACTCAGAACTACCAATTTTCCTCAAAGACCAGTCATGGTGACTCAGACCTCTAGCACCTGTATAAACATCTTCAATGACTTATAATGCATGTATATGATCTTATGATATCATTATATCATTACTATATATAAATATAATATATTTAAATGGCAAATATTGGTCTTATAGACCAATATCATGACCATATATCTCACTATCTCATCTGAACCAAACATGTTAAATTGTGATTAACTTTTTCACTATATTCACTAACCTCCAAAACTCATACCAAACATGAACATGTATTAAAAATATTAATAAACATATTTATGTACTTGGTTTCATCATCTTATCATGAAAAGACATTCCTAATCATCTTCTCACTATTGCCTGGGATTTTCACTGTTTGCACCATTAGGCCTGTTAGTAAATAGCCAATTTAGAACACCAAATTTACTCACCTAAACATGTAACCTATCTAAAAAACTTCATGGGAAAAAACTACATGTCTCAAGCTTCATCCTCCATCCATTTACATACTTTTACTTGGTCAACTCTGATTGCTACAACAAATATTTGAGAAATTAGCAATTTCCTATAGGGTCTACTCACACACCTGAAAACTCAATCACCCTTAGAGGTTCCTGGGAGAGCTGATTACAACCTCCAATAGCATAACTAATAATAAAAATCCATTCTGTGCACATTTTATCAACATCAAGTGCTTATTAGGGTTCTAAGAGGGTTTAAACTTATTTCCATTCTTAACAATCATTTATAAAAAATAGCCCCTTAATCCAAAAATAAATTCTTAGAATTTTGATATAGGACCCTTCCTCATGTACCATTAATATATTCATTTCCAATGTAAACATTTGACAAGATAATAAGCATAATAAAATCCTTCTCAAGTTGAGAACCCTTCATTCTGAGCACTCAAGAGACCTAAAAATCACTTTTCATGCCTTGTCCTTCATGTTATGACTTCAAACTACATGAACACACTTGAAAAAACATAAATCACCTCTAATAATGATTATATAAGCTCAAACACTCAAAAATATGATCATAACCCCTCATTTGGAAAATTTCTCTATCTTTTCTTTCTAGATCTTAACCTACAAACCACATTAAGTCTTAAAACTAACCTTCATGCCTCTTTCCATGTGATCTCTATATACACATAATATTTTCAAATTTTATCAAATATTGAAGTTTTCTATCTTGAAAAAACCCATCGAGTCTCAATCTATCTGAGTGCATGCCCTAAGGGTTGCACCAATAAAGGAGTGGGTAGAACATTAGTGCTTTGTAGGATTGGTATCCCTTATTTCTACTTATTACCAATCTAACTAGATCTTAAAACCATTCCCCTAAGCTTTGTCTCCTCTTTTTTACACTGCTCTAGTCTTTTACCACCTTTCATACCCCTTTTCCTAACCTAAAACCCATTTCAATAGTTTACATGACTAGGTCAACTAGGTCGACCTTTAATTCTTATTGGTAAAACTTATTTAAGGTTTCGATCAGCTCTTGGTTGGCCTAGCCTATGACCTAGTGAGTTTTTTTTTATAATGATACTAGGTCAACTAAGATGACCCTGTCGACTAAAACTTTTGAAAGGGTTTAGGGTTAAATCCACCTATATATACACATTAATTTTTCCATTATTAAAGAGACATCAAGAGTTATTATTCATTTTCACTTCTTTACAATTTGTTCTTCCACCATTCTACTTGAGGAATATTAGCTTACAGTTTCTACTTGGAAAATAATCTAGTCTTGTGGAGAAGTCATTGAATGATTTGGCCTTTCTTAGTGATCCTTATAAACAAAAAAAACCTTTTTTAAATCACCTTTGTCCAAGTGAGAGATTGAGTTTTGATGGGTTTATCTTCCAGGTAAGTATCTCTAAATTTTCTCCTCTCTTTAGTAGATAGTAGTAGCATAAGTAATGGCTTTTGAATAACATTACTCTTCTTCTCCATCCATTAGGGTCATACCTATACATAGCTTAATTAGTAATCTCTTATGCATGTTTTCTTTTATTTGTTTTCTTACCCCCATATTATACCACAAGCTTTGGTGAGCATTAAATTAGATCTATTTGTTTTACTTGTTATTAGTATAGTGAATATGAAAACATAGGACTTAATTAGGGTTATTATGTGGTTTTTCTTGATTGGAGGATTTAAAACCCTCCCTAGTGATATTATTATGATAATATATCTCCTAATCAGGTCTAGTAAATCCATATTAGTCATGACCTTGATTATCTAATGTATCCCCAATCAGAAGTGTAAGTAGGATCTATCTTCTCTGATCTAAGATTGATTTATGGATCTAATGTATTTTTAATTGCATATATTTCTGTGAACCCAACATGGATCTAAACCTTATAGGTTTTCTTTCACATTTCTCATTTATATCATTTTATTTATTATTTTCTCTATATTTGTGATACTAGATCGATCATGTTATTATAGTTTCTAACTTGTATGCACAAGTTTACCACACAGTCACATCAAAATGACTCTATTCTTTCTATGTATATCTTTATAGATGTAGTAATCTTATTCACTTATAAATTAAAAAAACTATGTTTAATAAGTCAACTTAGTCTCTTATTCAGTTCCAAAATAGCAAACTAGGTCGACCAGGATGGTATAGTCATCTTAACATGCTTCAGCAAATAAGGAATTGTAGAACTAGGTCAACCCAATCAACATAGTTGGAAGAAATTGAAAGAAATATTCAAAGCATTTAAATATAAATTTCACATTCCTCAACATCCTCCAACCTACCAAGTTTCTTTTCTTTTTCTCTCTTTCAATTCAATTCTTCCTTACAATTTGTAAAGTTTGCAGTCTTCAAAACTACAATCTTACAGCAAACTAGGTTGACCTGATTGACCTAGTTTTGTATTCTATCTAAAAGACTAGGTTGACCTAGTTTATTTAGTTATTAAGGACTCCTAATTATATAGTAAATTAGTGACCCTATCAACTCTATTCTATAATGTTTGCATAAACTATCATCTAAATTGACTCTGTACTTTGTTTAATTTGGGAATTAACAACTATATGCTAGTAATTATTTCACACTTTCATTTTCAATTTTTTTAATGCTTAGAATAGATCACATAGTCTAATTAGGTGTATTTTAAATATACCATTTAGTTTCACTATTTCTATATTTTTTGCACACACTACCAAATCATATAAATTCAAAATACATTTAAATATATGTTTACTAAAGGCCTACCTACTTAGATTTCATCACCAAGGGGGAAGTCGACTTGGTTTTTTGTCCAAGTATAAACACATGGTTAATGGTATATATTATAAAATCACCTGACACCATTATCACTATGGGATTATGAAGTGAGGGGGTAGGCCCAAACACCAAGCCACTACCATTATCAACATAGATCCCTTTCAACCTAAACATCCTTAAACCATCCATAAATTGCTTTCTAGTTCCCTAATTTCAGCCAACTTCCCTATCACACTTAAAATAACACTTTATAATAATCTAACAACATTCAGGATGACCACTTTTAGCATTTAATTTTTAGTTGACTACTTTCACTTTGCTCATTGTATATTTTATTGTAAAAACTTGCATTGGCCAACATTGGTACAAGGATTTATGTTGTGTGCCTCAATTGGATCATTCTTATTATCCTAATTGATTGTGTGTTTACTTACATTTCTTGATTTCAAGTAAATTATAAAATCTTTTCCTATTTTTATTACACTATCATTCTATTCGATACAGTCTCTTACAGATTATTTTCTCCCTTCTTGCAGTACTAAGTCAACCTAGTCAACTTTGTATCTCTTCTACTAGTCAAGTTGTAGTACTAGGTCAACTTGGTCAACCTTGTATCCTTATCAAACTATGTTTTTCCTATTTTTTAGTACTACAACTTCTAGACACCTAAAACTGGCCACCGATAACCTCCAATCAGGCTTTTGGCTAATTTCCACCCAAAATGCACAATTTAGCCTAAAAACACTAAAACATGCTAAATGATGTGAAACTAACATATTAAATTGCTGATTTTGGATAGGGTATCACTAAATGGGTCAATGAATTTATGGGCCAGCTAACTTTGATCAAATCATTTTGAGTCAAATTGCCAATTTTGTACCTAGGTACTCTGGATTGATCTTTCCTATCAAATCTCTTGCACAAGATGCATGCCTTCATTATTTATTTTTAACAAAATCTTAAATGGTAATATGGTTCCAACACATTTGGCAATGACTTCTAATTCTAATCCAGTCAAATTTTGGACTAATAACAAGGCATTTTGATAAATTTGAGTAATTTATGCATAAAGTGCTTGATCATGCTTAAGAGTTAATTAACCCAAATAAAAGTATAATTAATAATTCCATGGAAACTTGTTGAATACTTTGTTTTGGAAATAAATATTGAATATATACATCATCAAGTGACCTCATTTCTTGGGAAGACATCCCTAGGCCATAAATGCCACAAATATCAGGATTCATGCCTCTCATGCCTCATTCCTTCTTCCAATATCATGATGAGGATAATTATAAACTTAATTCCAAAAATTTAATTAATCCTCAACCACACATCTCAATCTTTAGATGGATGGTTCAGGTTGATTCTAGACATTCTCAAAAATCTATAAATAGAGAGGTCATGAACATCATTTCTAAGCTATTTTGGTGTAAAATTATTTTGATCAAATATCTTTAAAGGATTTGATAATGCAAATTTATAATTCCAAATTGATTCCAAGCCAAGCCAAGCCAAAGCCAAAGGTGCCAAAGAGAGATAGAGGTAGCCAAGCTTCCATTACTAAGGACTTTATCAGGACAAGCTGAGCAAGCCACTACTACAAAGGCATTTGGAGCATCCAAGGAAGGTGAAGAAACTCTTGTGTTTTTATTCATTTCTTTTTAGTTGTGCTTGTCATTTGTTTTTTTAACTAATCTCTCCTTAGTGTCTACGCCTAGAGATGTTATGATATTAGTGTGTTTATTTCATTTTATTTTTATTTTGAAACTAACACCATACTAACCATCCTCTTTTGAGTCAAATTCCTAGATCACACAACCCAGTCAACTTTGTACTCTTACTTTGTCATGTCTATCTAAATCAGTTCTCTATTTTTCTTTCCTTATCATTTTTTTCATTTTATTCAAATCATCATGAATTCCCTTATTATAATTATCTTGGACAACTTGAATCCATTTAGACATTATATGGGATGTTCATTTCTCCATCTCTTTTTCTTCCAAGAGAACCCTCACTCTTGGAGTACCTCTTCCCCTCTTTGATATGTGGATTTTAACATGGTTCAAATAACACCTCAAGATGAAGTAGGTGGATCTAATTTTTTTTTTACTTATATATACTATTCTCATCTTCAAGCTTTTCAACATAATGTGGGAGCAATTGACACAATTCTATCTAATAATCCATGTTTTAATAACCCTCCCCCTAATACCAATTTGGGTAGTTCTCCTACAAACACCAACCCACCAATTGATATGACTCAATTCCTTGCACAAGTCATACAAATTCAAACTTATAACACCTCTCAAATGATGCAATTGACACTTGATTTGATCAATATGACTAATCAACCTCTAGCTATCAATCCTCAAGCCAATCCAAATTTTATTCCTCCACCTCTTAGAGATGCCTTGAGAAATGTTATTCCTTAACCTAATATGAATAAAAAAATACTTTAAAATATCCAAAATGAGCCTTTATCTCATTTCATTATGTCCATTGATATTGGTAATATATCTCCAACTATCAAGTATGATGGGACTAAAGACCCTACATCCTTTCTCAAAACCTTTGGCAATCTTTACAAAGAGTGGATCCAAACTAATAATTTCACCACAACTAAACTTCTAGTTAAAAAATTTACTGTTGATTTATTGGATTGGTACAACCAACTTACCCAACATTCCATTTGGTAACTTGAGGATTTATTCAATCCTTTAGTTAAATAATTTCAACATAGTGATCTTCCTAAAAATTGCCTTAGTCATTTCATCAATGCTAAGCAATCTCCCATCGAATTAGCTCATGATTTTATCAAATGATGGAAATCTTTGTCCCATAAATCTGACCATAACATGACTGATGACAATTTTTTTAAACTCTTTATAACTACTTTAGCTACTACATTTCAACATAAGTTTTGCACTTTTTCTCCCCAAATATGTAATGAATCTCTTGACCAAGCTAAATGTCAAGACTTATTTATGAAATAATTCAAACCTAATCCCAAATTTATTAAAGTATCTATTCAAACTTCTACTAATGCCATCATCAATAATACTCCTTAAACCAAACTAGGAGTTTCCAAATCCAACACTCCCCCATGTTCTCACATACCACTCAATATGTAGTAAATGAAACAATTCTTACCACCCTCTAAACCCTTTACTTATCCTAATAATCCACCCAAGTGGTATGACCCTAATCAATTTTTTTGGTTCCATACCGACATTGGTCATTCCCATGAAACTTGTTGATGGATTACTAAATTTGTTATCTCCTACATGCTTGTTGATTCCTTTAATCATGAATCCATGATCAACCTTCGTCATCATTATTACAACACAACTTCTAAAAAATGACAAGCTTCCAAATCTTCTTCTTCTAATAATAAAAAATATTTTTTCACAACTAATAATCAACAAAATACTAAGGATGTTTGTGTTATTGATGCTGACTATGACCAATATTAAAAAAATTCTCAATATGTTAATGCAACTAAGGTCAACTATCGACATAATCTAACTCACAAAGATCCTATCACAAAACTTAATAAACCATCTTTGGAGGAACTACTCCTCAAAAATACTACAACCACTCATTTAGATTCAAAAGTCCCTGAGGAACCACCTCCTTCTTCCAAACCCCTAATATCTTCCATCCCTTTAAAATCTACCTTACCTTCTAAAATTTGCACTAGTTCATCTTCTAAATCCCATTGGAAATTTTTTGTAGAACTTAACTCCATGCCTTGTAAGATACCACTTATGGATTATCTCATACTTCCTCTTATTATCACAAGTTCCTTATGCAGCAGTTACAATAAATTAAAGATCCATCTTCTTTAGATGAATAACCAACCCCTATGGAGCCTCAATCTACCAATGTGCATACTATTAAAACCATGTGTCCTACTTCCAAACCATCTATTGAATTTATTTAATAATACATGATTAATGACAAAATCCTTTTTCACATCTATGATCCACCACTATTTATTAAAATGACCATTAATACTAGCCTTATCCATAAAGTACTAGTTGATGAAGGCTACGATATTAATGTGACATCTTTATGGATTATCCAAAAATTTGGCCATAATAAGGATCATCTCAAGAAAACCCACCCTACCTATCATGGATTTGATAAAACTAATCAAAATCCACTTGGTTATATTTTGCTTCCCCTCAAAATAAGACCTAAGACTGTTTGAAATAAATTAATGGTCCTTGATTTTCCCCTATCTTATAACATACTCCTCAGTCACCCTTGGACTCATAGAATGAGGGTCATCACCTTTTCTGATAGACAATGCATCAAATTCTTACATAACAAAAAATGATATAAGCATGAGGTTGATCCTAACCCTTGGAGTATTCAACTTTCAAATCTGAAACCTCAATATTGTATTCCTACCATTCCTACCATCAATAGTGCTCCCTTACCTAAGTTTATCAACATCAATCTAGACTTATAAGTCACTTTTATTGATTCAGGTGATGATGAACCTAATGAATTACAACATACTTGTAATACTACCAATCTACCTCCCTATATATCATAGTAGTTTCCTCTTTTATTGCCTCATGATTGTATTATTCCTCTCATCAATGAGATCACTAATTTTTTCCCTCTGTATAATGCTCAAGAACCTTATTTACTAGAATATGCCTTCACATTCAATGACTATGGAGTGGCCAAATTATTTCAAGACCCTCTAATACTATCTCCATGTAAATTTAGTAACATTGGGGTTTCACCTTCTGAAACTCCCCTTGAATCTCAAGCATGTACCATTTCTCCAACCTATGATGATAACTACATCATGGCCCAAGATCAATCTTGAGACTCTAACTTTCAACATTATCAGAAAACTTTATCCCAAATACATGCTTCCAACTGGATGTTCATACCATTTCCACAGATCATGAATCATATCTCAAAGGTCATGTGCCTCATAATAATTCTCCACTTCTTGATACTCCGTAGGTGGCAGAAAAACTCCTGCATTCCAAATCTCTAGAGATTCTTGCATCTTCTTTTCCACCTACATACCCCATCATTATATCTAATTCTTTCCCCATCAAATAAACTAATGATACACCAATCTCATTTGATCCTTCTACTTCTTCTACTCCCAAAATTACATTAGATGCTAAGGACTCAAATGCCTATCAAATACATTCAGAATATGATCACCATGGTAATTAAATTATTGATCTCAAAGTAGATGTTGAGAATTATGATCCTCTTCCCACTTTTCCTAGTGATGAATCTATTCTTTAATTACTTCATTCTTGAGAACCTCAACTTCTTTCGTAACATCACAAACTTGGGCATTTTAAAAACAAATCCCCGTATTTCAATAACTTCATCATTAGCATCGATCATAAAGCTAATCTAATTTCTTCTTTAACTAATGCACCATACCACTTCCAAAATGGCAATTTTATGCTTATCAAATAAAATACTTGCATTTAATATGGTACTCCATCATGCCCTCGACCAATCATAGTTTCTCACAAAATTTCACCTGCTGAACATGATAACTTTAGTTTATTTTTTGAATATCATGAGATATTTTCTTGGTTTAATGAATACATGCCTGGTATTGACCCTAGAATTATGGTGCATAATATCATAACTTATCTTGATGCCAAACTTGTGCATCAAAAGCAACAAAAATTTCCACTCGAGGTTTCCACCTTATGTCACAAATAAATTATTAAACTTCCTAATGCTAAGTTTATCAAACCAATGGATTATTATGAATGGATTTTTAACATAGTTCCCATTTGAAAAAAAGGTCATGATGGTCATTCACATTTGTATTAATTTTTTTAATCTTAATCTTTCTTAACCTAAGGATAATTTACTTTTCCCTTCAATAGATGCCATTATCAATTCCATAACTAGTTATGAAATGTTATCTCTTATAGATGGTTTCTCATGGTATAATCAAATTCACATTACTTCTAAAGACCAACATAAGAAAACTTTCACCATGGAATGGAGCACCTATTTCTATGTTAAGATGCCCTTTGGACTCAAAAATTTTAGAGCCACTTATCAATGGGTGATGACTCATATCTTTCATGATCTTATCCACAAAAATGTATAAACCTATGTGGATGACCTCTTGCTAAACCTAAAAGTTACAAGACTCATCTTTTTGATCTTGCTTCAACCATATTCTCAAATATAAAGTTAGACTAAATACTTTAAAATGTATCTTTGGTGATACATCTATAAAAAATTTAGGATTATATCTCTCTATATAGCATCGATATTAACCCTGATAAGATTAATGTTATCATCAACATGCCCATTCCTTGATCTATTCTAGATATTTGTACTTATCTTGATAAACTTGGGGAAATTAGAGGATTCATCCTCGAAATGGATTACCATATCCACTCTATCAATTCTTTTATTAAAAAAGGTAATGATCTAAAATGGATGGATCCTTGTCAAAAAGCTTTTTATAACATGAAAGAATCATTGCTTCATCCACCTACACTTTGCCCCTTTTAACGATCGACCTTTGATCTTATATAGTTCACCCACACCCATATCAGTTGAAGAAATACTTTCCCAACAAGATGATACTAGAAGAGTGTATACCATCCACTACATCAGTTGAGGCCTCATTGATTATGAGAAATGTTACACAAAAGTTAAACATGATTGACTCACCATATATTTTGTAGTTGAAAAACTTTGACATTATATGCTTTATCAAACCACTTATGTTATCATTTATTATGATCCCCTTAATCACTTATTCTCCAAAGCCTTTCTTCTTAGAGACAAATTTGGCAAGTGGATGGTCCTCCTTATGGACTTTGGACTCAAAATTTTAACTCAAAATTTTTTCAAAGGTCAAATCATAGCTGATCAAATTACTAAAGCTCTTGTACCCACTACTAATCACCTTCAAGATAGTCTTCTTGATGATAATATCCTCTATATTAAAGGTCTCAACCAAGCCACATTTCTTAAATATTACTTCCATAACTTCACTATTTATCTTTAAGCAAGTAATTTTTATGAATCAGTTATCTTCCCTGATACTACTAAACCAAAATTAGTTATCAATGAACTTCCTAAATTCAATGTTGATTTACATGAGGATACTTGGACCCTTCACTTTAATGGTGTTAAATTCCTTTAAGGAGATGGGGAAAGTTTTATTTTTACAATCCCTCTTGTAAATATCATCCCTTCATCTTTTCACTTAACATTTTATGTTACTAACAATATGGTAGTTTATGAAGCTTTAATATTAGGCATGAGAGATGCTCTTGATTTAGATATCCAATACCTACATTCTTTAGGTGATTCCCAACTCATTTTCCACCAAGTCAATGGTGATTACCATTTTAAAATCATAAATATCATTTATTATCATCAAATTATAACTAATTTCACCAAATATTTCATTTCTTTTACTATCAAGCCAATCCCTCGAGATCAAAATTCTATCACTAATTCCCTCACTTCTTCATCATCTCCTTTTCATCTTCACCAAGTTCTTATCAATCCCACTTTTATTATCCAAATAATAAAATATCCATATTTTATTCACCCACATGATTCAATTATCTTCCATATTGAAGTTGTCACCATTCAAAAAAGCCCATGGTATAAAGACATCATTCAATTTTTGGAACACCAAACATATCATCCCAACTTAGATTCTCATGAAAAGACTCTCATTCATAAACAAGAATTTAAGTATGTATTTTGATATAACATCTTATATTATCATAATATTGAAGGTAAGTTTCTTCATTGTGTTATGAAATATGAGGTTCCTCCTCTTCTTGAACAAACACATTGGGGCATTTACGGTGACCATTATAGTGGATATGCTATATCCTGCAAATGCCTATGTATGGGATACTTTTAGCCCATTATTGAAAAGGATGCCATCAAAGTTTTAAAAAAGTGTACTCCTTGTCAACTTCATGATGATTTAATTCATTCACCTCTAGTCTATCTTCAAACTATAGAATTTCCTTGGCCATTTTCCATGTGGGGATTAGATCTCATAGTAAAATTACCTTGCTCTTAAGATAGGCATGTATTTATAATCACATCCATCTAATACTTCACCAAGTGGGTCAAGGTTATGCCTCTTCTTAATGTCACCAGTACCACCATCTCCAAATTCATCCTTAATCAAATCATTTTCCACTTTGGTGTCCCTCATACTATCATTTCAAACAATGGTGGTAATTTCAAAAACAAAGATGTCAAACAACTATGTGTTAAGTTTAAAATTAATAAAAAAAATTCCACACGCTATCATCCATATTGTAATGGGCAAGCTAAGACCACCAATAAAATTCTCCAAAAGACAATTCATTAAACCCATACATATTGGCATCTTCATCTTTATCTTGCTCTTTAGGCCTATCATACTAGTATACATTATGCCACTATGGCAATGTCATTCTCTCTAGTCTATTATTTTGAGTCAGTCTTTCCATTAGAATTTGATCTTCCCTCTCTCTATATATATCTTCATGGTATCATAACCAATGAATAATTACATAAATCTTGCCTTCATGCTCTCAATCTTCTTGATGAACACCATCTTGCTATTTTGTAACATAATCACTAATACAAGGCACATATTTCAAGAAAACATAACAAACGAGTCAAAGTTCATAGGTTTAATGTTGGTGATATTGTCCTTAAATTAGACTACACTCATGACAAAGAAGGTAAATATGCCCAAAAATGTTGGGGCACCTATTTAGTCAATAATATTCTTGGTCCAAGTACCTATCACCTTCAAACCAATAAAGGCCATGTTTTCAAAGATCCCATCAACATGTAATTCCTCAAGAAGTATTTTGCCTATTTCTTTCCTTATTTATCATTATTTCTATATGTTATCTATCTAACACTTTTTCTAGGATACTTACATGAGTCTCACCCTCTGTATCAACTTTCTCTCTTCACAAACCTTAGTCCTTCCTTTTGGTCTTTTGGTTTCCTTTTTTTCTTCATGAGTTACATTATAAAACCATGGATAGGACTTGGTCTTCCTCATGATTTACTTTTATCCTCTCTTTTTTCATACTTTTTATACACTTTTTAACACCCCTTGGGTCTCTCATTTGTGAGTTACAGTGTAAAACCATGGATAAGACCTGGCCTTCCTCACAAATACCATCTTTCTCTTAACCCATTTATTTTTCACATAATTTTTAGCACCCTCATGGGTTTCTCTTTTATGAGTTATAGTGTAAGACCATGGATAGGACATGGTCCTCTTCATAAAATAACCATATTTTTCATTCTTTTTTCTAGCATGTGTTTTTAAATGCTTACAAGTTCTTGATCTTTGTTCTCAACTTTAGCTTTTTCTTCTTTTGACAAATGGAATTTGCACAACAATCTATGTCAGCATGTTTTCATCTATTTCCCTCATTTTTATGATAAAGAATCACACTTTAATATTATTGAAACCCATTTTCACCCTTTTTCACATTTTTTGTGATTTGAATTAATTCAAATAATTTCATGTTCCATTCCACTTGATTCTTTTCTTTTCATTTTACATTAGATAAAACAAGGTCTAAGTCAAGATATCACTTTTTTTTCACCTAGATTTATGAGACTCTTAGACACCATGATCTTTGAGTTCTCTCTCTTAGAAACCAAGTCCCAAGTATTCAAATGAAATTCATCTTTAACACCCATGTTTACTTTTCCAAATCTATCTAGAGGAGGAATAGAAAAATCCATCAAAAAAGTTAAAATCCACATCATTTGAAACAAAATGCAATGATATACAATATGCAACATAAAACTATCAAAAGTCAAAATCACACCAAAAGACATGATTATAATCACATCTCCTATCTCCAATCAAATTTTAAACTCAACAGTTGGCCTCATAATAGACTTGAGGTCCATTGGGGTATGGTAGGCTAGTATATTGAAATAGGAGAATTCAATAAACTCTATGGTGCTACTTACTTTCTCATGCAAGTACCCAATCTTCTAGTAGACTGATGGCTTTATAAGGGGTCTTGAGGAATGGGGAACATATTGTGGGAAGGTAGGTCCATTTTAATTTTCATGCATATAGTCTTTATGGGATGATCTATGTACTTCATTTGTCAACCTACGATGTGTGTGGAAAATAAAAGTTCTTCAGAGTCTTTAAGGTTGAGAGTCCTCTCGTTTTGAAAAACCTAAGTTGAGTGTCTTGACTTCAACAAAGAGTTATTTCTACCTTGATTTTTCCTTCATTCTCCCCTCCACCCATTTCCTTTCTCCCTTGACAAGTAAATCATGATTCTAAATTTCTTTTCCCTTCTTCTATATGTCCTTCTTCACATATTAAAAACATGATAGCACTACTTTATTTTAGTTTTATCTATCTTTAGAACAAAATAATATGCTTGAGTAACTATGGATTACTTTATTTACACCATGATTTTACATTTCTAGACATACTTTATTTTCTCTTTCCCATTTGTCATTATTGTACCACCTTTTTTTTATGAACACCTAAACCCATTTCTACTTTCATGTACTTTTTCTATTTAATAGTGAGGTCAGCTTGTTACTTTTCACTCACCAATTTTGTTTTCCCTTTTATTCACCTTTTTTCCATTGATGATTTAGTAAGGACTGCTACTTCTCACTCATCAATGTTGCTTTACCATTTCTTTGCTTGCTCATCTTTGTTTAAGTAAGGATTATTTCTGATTTTACATTGATGTTTGATTACAATCATTTTGACATGTATAAATAGTTTGACTTGGTGAGTTTGTCTTTCTTACTTAAGGTTTACTTGTTTGAGTTTTTTAGTCTTTAGTATCTTTGGCTTTTTGATTACACAACTACTCTAAATTTTGACTTGGTCTTTTGGTCTAACATAGCACTTATCACTCTAGCTTACCATATTTCTAAGTATGTCTCATCCACATAGTACCAATTAGCCTAGATTTCCTACATTTATTCATTTTTCTCTTTAGTTTTATTTTCTTTGGTTTGTCAAAATCAGTCTTTGCACCGTCTACAATCAAAACTACAAACACAACAGACAACCATCCAATGATAATGGTAAGTCAAGGTACACATACATTTACTTTTAATTTATTTCCCTTTCATTAATTTTACTTTCAGTTATTTTTGCTTCAAAATACTACAACTTTTTAATAGCCTCAGTGTTGTGTGTTATATGTTCTTTTTCGAAGCACCATCCCCTATTGCACTTGACTGACACATGATGAGATTTTAGTGGGGAGTATGTATACACATAATATTTTTAAATTTTATCAAATACTGATGATTTATATATTTTATGAATCCATCAGATCTCAATCTATCTAAGTGCATGCCCTAAAGGGGGCATCAATAAAGGCGTGGGTAGACCATTGGTGTTTCATAGGATTGTTGTCCCTTATTACCACTTATTACCAATCCAACCAACTCCTAAAACCATTACCCTAATATTTGTCTCCACTTTTATACACTCCTCTAGTATTTTACCACCTTTTGTACCCCTTTTCCTAATCTAAAACCCATTTCAATAATTTACATGACTAGGTCGATTGGGTCAACCTTGTACTCCTATTAGTAAAACTCATTTAGGGTCTAGGTCAGCTCTTAGCTAACCTAACCTATGACCTAGTGAATTTTTGTCAATAACGATACTAGGTGGATTGGATTGACCTTGTTGACCAAAACTTTTGGAAGGTTTTAAGGTTAAATCCACATATATATACACATCCATTTCACCATTATTGGATATACATCAAGAGTTATTATTCATTTGCACTTCTTTACAATCTGTTCTTCCACCATTTTACTTTAGGAGTATTTGCTTAAGTTTTCTACTTGGAGAAGAATATAGTATTATGGAGAAGTCTTATATTCTTTTACCTTTCTTAGTGATCCTTAAAAACCATAACAACCTCTTTCAAAATACCTTTCTCCAAGGGAGAGATTGAGTCTCAACGGGTTCATCTTCTAGGTAAGTATCTCTACCTTTGCTCCTCTCTTTAGTAGATAGAAGTAGCATAAATAATGGATTTTGATTAATATTACTCTTTTTCTCCATGAATTGGGTCTTACCTATACATAGCTTAATTAGGATTCTCTTATGCGTGTTTACTTTTATTTATTTACTTACCCCCATATTGAGCCACAAGCTTTGGTGAGTACTAGATTAGATTTTTTTGCTTTACTTGTTATTAATATAGTGAATATGAAAACATATGACCTAATTATGGTTATTTCATGGTTTTTCTTGATCTAAGGCTTTATAACCCTCCCTATTTATACTATTGTGATAATATATCCCATAATTGGGCTTAGAAAATCTATATTGATCATGACCTCGATTATCTAATGTATCCTCAATTGGAAGTGTAAGTAGGATCTATCTTCTTTGAGCTAGGATTAATTTATGGATCTAATGAATTTATTATTTAATACACTTTCCACCTCACTCACATACTCATTAAACCTCTCTCATTCTTAAATAATTCCATACATCCTTCATATACCTTGATAACATATCATGATGCCTCATTAGACCAATCAGGGTCTAGGAGTGGTCTAGGTGTAAACTTGTTTTGAAGGTCTTACCCTTATAGGCTCACCTTGATACTCTCATGAGTGTTACAATGCCTCACATAAATGCTAAAAAAACATCATACATCCATTCATACATGTGTGCACTCATCTCACCATGCCACCAATCTCATATATTCTCATAAGTTCTCTTCATGCCATGACTAGGCTTAGGCTACTAAAATATTTATACCTTCATGAAACCATAAGGAATTCATTACCTTCAAATCCTCTATTTTATGAAAAAAATACTTCAATGATAATACTCCATAAATTCCCCTTATCATATCAACATACTTCCAACTAGGCACACTCTCGCAATGACATCAACATCATGTAAGATGTACCTTTGACATCAATGATAATGATAAAAAATATCCCCCTTTGTCATTGATGGCAAACACTCTCAGAAAACTTCTCCCTTATTATAAAATTGCTTCCCCTTTGACATAAATGACAAGGAGATGTCTACAACTCCTTTGATCACATTCCTTACAACCAAAACACTCAACATATAGAACTATGAGTTTACGAGTCATCATACAAACATGTTTCCCTATCTCCATGCATACCTACTTAGAAATACTCACCTAATATTAGACTTAATGAACCACCTGATTATCTAACCCTGTGTAATTAGTCTCCTTAATGACTACTAGGGGTAGGAATTACACCCAACTCCTATCTTAGATGTTCAAATTTTGCCTTTAGAAGTGGTTTGGTTAAAATGTTTGTACTTTGATCCTATGTAAAAACATATTCAAGTTTGACACTTTATTCACTTATTTTTCTCTTATAAAATGATACCTTAGTGGAATGTGATTAGTCCTTGAGTACATGAAAGGGTTATTTGAGACACTTATAGCACTTATATTGTCATAATAGATAGGGCTAGTACCATCATACTCCAACTTGTAGTCTTTTAAGCTATGTCTCATCTATAAGACCTGAGTGAAACATGAAGCTACTATAATTTTCTTAGCTTCATAAGTGGATAGTGATATTGATGGTTTCTTTTTTTTATCCATGAAACTAGGCACCCACCTAAGAATAAATATCCTCCACTGGTACTCTTTCTATCATCTAGACTTCTTACCCAGTCTGCATATGTATAGGTTATCAAATTGAACTCTTTGCTCCTTGGATACCACAACCCAAACTCTATAGACCCTTTGAGATACCTACGTCTTCTTTTAACTTCTTCAATGTGATTTTTCTTTGGATCTACTTGAAACCTTCCCAAAAGACCTATTTCTTGCATGATGTCAGGTCTAGAGATAGTGGTGTATAGTAAGATTCCTATCATTGACCTATATGATGTCTTATTGACCTTTGAAGACTCATCTTCCTTGCTCAACTTACACCTATGATCATAGGTGTACTAACTTCCTTGAAATATTCCATCTCAAACTTCTTCAACATCTCTCTTATGTACTTGGATTGTGAAATGAATATACCTTTTTCAAATTGAGTGTTTTATAACCCAAAAAAGAATGATAGTTATTCTAACATAGACATCTCAAATTCTTTCTTCATCATCTCTGCAAAGGCCTTGGTCATGTTCTCATAGTTTCCACCAAAAATAATGGTATTCACATAGATAAAAACTATCAATTGATGGTCATCTTCTATCATTATGTATAGATTAATATCTATAGATCCTTTTTTGAATGTTTGATCTAATAGATACTTTCCAACCTAGCATACCAAGATCTAAGATCTTGATTTAGACCATAAAGAGATTTTTTCAATCTCCAAACATAGTCCTTATCACTTGATAGAGATAACCCCTTAGGTTTATCTACGTACATCTCTTTTTCCAAATTCTCATTCAAAAAGGTAGATTTGGCATCCATCTAGTATACCTTGAATCTTTTGAATCTTGCATATGCTAGAAAAAACCTAATGGCCTCCAATATTTCTACTCATGCAAAGGTCTCCTCAAATTCTACCCCTTCAAGTTATGTATATCCCTTACATACCAATCTAGCCTTGTTCCTAGTGACTTTTCCATATTCATTAAACTTCTTTCTAAACATAAATTTTATGCCAATGACATTCTTGTTAATAAGCCTAAGAACTAGTTCCCAAGTCTCATTATTCTTTATTTATTTTAACTCCTCATTCATATCACCCATGCAAAATTTGTCTTTGCTTGATTATATAAGGTTATTGGGTTCAATATTAGATAATAGAGTAACATTTTCTTGATTTAGATTACTAACCAGTCTTCTCCTTGTTTACATACCTGCATTCTTGTTTCCAATGATTTGAGATTCAAGATGATCTCTTTAAATATATCTTAAGGGGCCTTTAAATTATTATCTCTCCTCAATTTCTTCTTCTTCCACATCAGCCTCTATATTTTACTCTTCATTCTTTAAGTATAGATTCTCTAAAGTATCCTTTGATTGTAAGTGTGATTTCCTTGTCTCATCAATCTTCACATTAGTGCTTTCCACTATCTTTTGTAACCTCTTGTTATAACATCTATAACCTAAGCTCATTGATGAGTATCCTAAGAATATACCTTCATAAAATTTAGAATCAAAATTTCCTAAGTCTTAATCATATCTTTTGATGAAATACTTACTCTCAGACACTCTAAAGTGTTCCATGTTAGTAGGTCTACCTTTCCATAGTTCATAAGGAATATTGTTGCCATTAATCCATATTTATCTTATATTAAAAATATATATTGTAGTGATTACTACCTCTCTCCAATATCTATCAGATAATATAGACTCATTCAGAATAGTTCTAGCCATGTCTCAAAATGTGATTTTCTTTCTTTCCACTACTCTATTTTGTTGAGGTATCCTAGCTACTAAGAATTGTGTATGCAATAAAAAATTCATTATATCTATAAATAAATCCTAGCTCAGAGAAGATAGAGCATACCTACACTTTTGATTGGTAATACATTTGTTAAGCAGGAGCATGACCAATATCAGGATCCACTAGACCAAATTAGGGGATCTCTTATCACAATACACTATGATAAGAAGGGTTATAAAGCTTGCAGTCTAACACAATCATGCAATAACCCTAATGGGGTCCTAGTTTTTAATATCTCACCTATTCTAGTAATAAGAAAGTAAATCTAATCCAGTTTTCACCAAAGTATGTGGCACAACATGAGGGGATATTAACCAATCAAAACATGTATAAGAGAATCTTAATTAAGTTATGTATGAGTAAGAGCCTGATACATAGAATATGAAGAGTAATATTATTTAAATCCAATACTGATGTTATTTCTATCTACTAAGGAGAGGAGCAAAGTTAGAGAATACTTACTTGAATGTGAACTCATCGAGACTCAATCTCTCCCTTAGCCAAAGGGGCTTCACAAGAGGTTTTATTGGTTTGTAAGGATTACTCAAAAAGGCCAAAGCATCTAAGACTTATCCACAATACTATATTATCTAATTAGAAACCCTAATCTAATACTCCTCAAGTAGAATGGTTGAAAGAGAAGATTGTAAAGAATCATAAATGAATAATAACTATTGGGATCCCTTTTTGAGAAGACTTGATCCTACACCATCTAGACCAACCCTGGCAGGTGGAGACCCATGGATGAAGTGAAGGAACCCTTTTTCATACTTTATCATTAATTAAATAGACTCTTGGATTCCCCATTCTAGCTTTTGATGGTTGCATAGCTTCACGATTATTGAGGCATACCTACCCAGTCTTGCAGTAGTGATTCAAGGCTCAAAGAGCATAGAGATCTAAGTAATGGAGTAGGTAAGCATATAACCCTAACTAATAGCCTAGCCTTTAGAACACACCCTAGTTGTCTTATATGGTGTAATGAAGCCAAAAATCTCACAACTACCCATCCTTTGGCACACACCTATCCAGTCAATGAGAAGAGCAGCCAGTGCCTATATAAAGGAGGTCACCTCTAAGAGGAAAATAGAGAGACCATTAATAGCAAAGCTTTGGAAAATTCAATATAATAGAGGGATTAATTATTAAGTTTTAAGTAATAAATTTAAGTTATGCTCATTTATGAGCCTCTAGCATTAGTCAAAATAGGATTGAGCAATGAAGGTTACTACTAGTTATTATAATGTTACAAGATATTAATGGATGAATATTGATTTCTAGTGATATATATCATTGTGTTATAGACTATTGAGTTGTGAAGTTCTTTCCTCATGAATAATATTAATGAATTAGGACTCAACACTGGTATTAAGTGGTGCCCTTGCACCACTTAGCCCTTTTACCAACCGTAAAAGGCCCTTGTGCTAGACCTAGCACTGAATGATGACCTTAGGATGAATAGGCATCCCCATGTGGACTCCCTTACCTAAATGCAACAATAAGGTCTTGACCCCCTCTATTTGATAATGTACCGATGGACCTATCCTTTTGAGCCTCTATGTTAAATACCTACTGAATATCTTGAACCACTACACCCTACATAACCCTTAGTTATGCCATGACACAACTATCCCAACACAGACCTCATCCCTTCACTATCATGCTTTAGGTGAGCACATAAGGTTTGCACCTTATGTAAAATTGATGCTAGTATGCCAATGTGTTTAAATGTTATGCACCAAATCATGTTCCCCTTATGCCTAACTCCTTTAACCCTAGAAATGCTTGATAACTAGAGTTACATGCATGATCAAGCACTATGCCTACTTGAATGACAGACTTTAATACAAAATTTTGGTTCCAATATGATGAACTTGATATGGCTACATGTTTGGCATGTCATCCTCAATTGGCACTAGAGACATAACAATGTATAAGATTATACAATCATGGTTATGGTGGCCAAGCTTATTTAATGATGCTAAGGAATATCTACAGGTATGTGATGTATGCTAGCACATTATAAATCTAAACTATAGAGGTGAGATTCCTCTCATTCCTATTCTAGTCTAGGTGCCATTTGAGAAATGGGCCATTAATGTTGTCAAGCCAATCACCCATGTAGCATAGTGTACAGGAGCCACATATATCCTCATGAAACCAACTATTTCATAAAGTGGGTTGAGGCAATCCCAACAAAAAATTGCATAGCCATAATAGCTATATTATTCATCTAGGATAACATCATCAATTCATATAGGTGTCTATTAAGTCTAACTAGTGATAGGGGCACTCATTTCATAATTGAGATGGTGTGCATCCTTCTGATGGAATACATGGTGGTGTACCACAAGACCACCCCATAGCATCCCCAAGCTAATGGCATTACTGAAGCTGTCAATAAGATACTTGGAATGTGCCTCATAAAGATATGTGATGTAGGTCATAAGTATTGGGATGATCATGTCTTTATATTACTATGGGCCTACGACATGACATACAATCACCTAAATAAAGCTACACCATTTCAATTAGTGTTTGGTGTAGAAGTGGTTCTACTCATAGAATTTTTAGTGCCTTCCTTATGCATCATAAGAATTTACCACCTAATGATTAAGAATCCTTGAGTGCAAGGTTGGAATAATTAGAATTCTTGGATGAGATGCATGCCTAGGCCAAGTGGGGTCAGCAAGTTGAGAAGGCATGCCAAAAGAGGTGGCATGATAAGCATATTAGGTACAAGGTACTAACCAAAGGAACCTTAGTCTTGGTTTATTAATCTAAATACTTTTAACACCTAAGTAAGTTATAGATATGATGGATGGGTCCCTATGTCATCCATCACATTTTAGAAACTAGCACATGTAAACTATGCATGTTGTCTAGTGAAATGCTTCAAGGGAACTTTAATGGAAACTAATTGAAGCCATACCATAAATAGGGTAGATCTCATTCCAAGGATACTCTAACTCTTTGGTCAATATTTAGTTTGAATTGAGCTGATCAAAATAAGGTTTGGCATAAGCCAAACCCTATGATTCTTTATTTATTTTGTTCTTGTTGTGTAGTTAGGCAATATGCAACACCAGATGGCTATAGAGATCCCTATGTTTTACCTATCCACACATAAATCCACTTGGGTGAGTCAAGAACTTACACCATAAGTGTATGAGGCTAGATATCTAAGTTGTGGGTATGTGAGGCCTAAAAGTCAAGTGGTAGTATAAAAAGAAACATCTATGTAAGAGGCATGTAACAAGAGGCTAGGAAGAGCCTTTGAAAATGATGAACCATCAAAGGGCCAATGCAAGAGGAGATGCTCAACTATGTTGGGTGAAAAAGTAGATGAGAAGACATTCAAGTAATTTATATGTAAGATAAGAAGAGAAGATGTTCAAATCAGTTGAGTGTAAGATAGGTAAGAAGATGCACTTCCTATGAAGTGTGTAAATAAAATTAAGATGCCAAGCATTAGAGGGTTAGTGCAAGGAATTTGTATGGGGTAGGATAGGCCAAGGCAAGATCATGCATGAGAAATAAACCAAGATAAAGGAGCACATTTAAAGAGGAGAGAAGCTAGAAGAAGTGGAATGAAGGAGGTTGAATTACGTGTGTGTGAGGTGTTGCACCTAAGTTACAATAAGAGAGGTGAAGGTTGTGCCAAGTAGATGCATAGAAAGATATCATCAAGGATAGCTAGCATCCACCTAGGAAAAGTGGGAAGTGACCATTTAAAAAATGATGTCACATCACCAAAAATATATTATAAGTATTTAATGCAAACAAGACATGGAATTTTTTTGAAGATCTCATGACCTCTCAAAATATCCATCAATCAAGTCTAGATAGTGGCATTAATAATAGTGGTTGACATATAAAGATATAAATAAGGTGAAATGTGAATGAATAGGGTTACAACTTACAAACACATGTGAAATTGACTAAGAACCAGAGCCAAATGACCCCAAGAGAGTGAATTCTCATAAACAAGATAACGCAGCAAGTGAGAAATTAGTGTAGAAAACTAGAATAGAAAGTGCATCAAGAGTAAAGTGGTGTAGCAAAATCAAAATAGAGAAGGTGAACTAGAATAGATGTTAAGCTACCATTAATGGCTAGATAAGCTTATATAGATAACTCACACCAAACCGAAATTAAGGGTTTTAGAAAGTCACACCTCCCACACTTTAATTTTAGTAGATTCAAAATGACAAAGAAGTGGAAGGAATCAAGATACAAAGAGGCACAACTCAAACCCAAGCAGGTTTGAATAGTAGAGGAAGTAGTTGCTTCCAAGACAAGGGTGCAGGTAGTGGAAGTGGTCAATGTTGTGATGGTGGAAGCTAAGACACTAACCAAGATGTCTTACTAGCACATGTAGTTCCCAATTGAAGTGTTGGTGGGTGAACTCTGGTGCTCATTCATGAATGTATGCAAATTATTAGAATACAACCACTGGATATCAAGTCACTTTCAAGACTTGATGTAAGACTGGATGCTGGACACTAGGTACAAGACCCCAGAGGGAGATATAATCTTTAGTGTCTTAATAAAAGATAGATTTAAATATTTAGGCACAACTCAACTCTATGATTTTCCCTATTTATAAAATCCAAAGGGACTTATTTAGTTCCTCTTTTCATGTATGCACAAAGATCATGTGTACTTCACAGGGTGACACATGAAGATATCCATTCACCTAATCAATAGAATAAATAGACAACTAAACTCCAAAAGAGACATATATCAACTAATGGATGATTATGAAGGGGTAGAACACATCAAAAATCTCCTTAATTAATTCAAAGGGGGATACACTTTCCCCATCATCAGGTATGAGGACTCAAGCACAAGGGTAATGGTGTGCCTTGTCAGCTCAAAGCTATACCTAGGAGGGAGATGGATTGATGTGTTGAAGGCATATCTCTACCTATCCTATCACATGGCATAGAGGGTAAAGTTCAAAGTGACATAATTTATCACTACAAAAATGACCAACAACATGTTGGAATGCCATAGCATGAAAGGGATAGTTAGATGGGGCTCCATCCTCATCTTGATAGTCATAGAAGAGATCAAGATCCCTGATGGTGGAAAAGACAACTGGTGGGTGTTCTTAGAACACCATGAAAATACAACATAGAAATATAAGGACTTCACCTACCCCATGTCCTTCAGCACCAAGTACATGACTCACGTATTGAAGTGGTGTGAGCAATACATAAAGGCCTTTGGGTTAGAATGGTGCATCTCAAAAGGGCTCCCATTGAGCATGTTTGGAATGGTGACCTTCACCATCATGCAGCACTAATACATCATCTACCTAAAAATAAAATATGGGAATAATTTAAGATGGTTGAAGCTTCCCTTTACCTTCATAGCCAAGTTTTTCTAGGACACGCTTAATAGAATCCCCAACATGCAGAGCATTTACATTCTAGTCAAAGAGATGGACATAAAGAGCTGGAAAATGAGGTAGAGATTCCCTCACATGGATAGAAGCACAATAGAGGATGAAAATGATGCCTTAGATTAGATAGAAATCAATCTTGTGTAGGTGGTAATAATCTTTGGCTTCATCCATAAACTATACTATATGATGAAGCCTAGAAGAAAGGATGATGGTGTGGGGTTTAACACCTAAAAATGAAGAGACCTCTCAATCCTATTTGGGGGAAAAGGAACCCCTGCACCACAAGACAATAATAATCTCCCCAAAAAGAAGAGGGGGGAGATGCTTGAGGAGATCAAGGAGAGGCTAAATTTAAATACAAATTTAGAAGGGGAAGCCTCGGTGATGGAATTATATCAAAAGTGTGTGTGCTTCACCTCTCGAGCCCCTACAGGCACAAAGGAGAAAAATAAATAAAAGGCCCCTTCCCCTACACCAAAATAAGACACATCAGAAGAGGGTTCAAAAGAGGAAAAGTGGGAATGAGTCACCTACATTATGCTTGAGGATATAGAATCATCCCCTAGTGAATAATCCCCTTCACCTTTACCACAATCATAGCCATAATGACCAAGATGTAGGCTAAGGAGACTTGGCTCCTATGAGGTCGATACCCAAAAGGCATAAGAGTTAAGGGAGAAGAAAGAGGAGATGTCCAAGGAAAGGGTGACTACTAATGTCACCCAAATGGTAGAGGTAGAGGAGCAGAAAAGAGAAGTAACATGTAAGGTGAAAGAGGAAGAGATGAGTGAAGTAAGCAAATCACTTGAAGAAGAAACTCCCTCTAGTGTAGGCAAAAAAGAGGAATATTTGCTAAATATATGGAAAGTAATGGCCTTAAACTAAGGCCACATAGATGTAGTGTTTGCCTCAGGCCTAACCTAGGTTGATATTGACCAGGTCAAGGCCAAATAAATTGAAAAGATAGAAGAAACTTGTGCCACATAAGCAGTGCAAAGACAGGCCAAAAAAGGAAAGGCCAAGAAAGAGGAAAGGGTGGAGAAGGTAGAGGTATAATGCACTCAAAAGAAGGAATGGGAATCAAAAGTAGCTTGAGAGGAAAGAGCATGCATGCTAAAATAATGGAAAATAAAGAAAGGTTCTATTGGCATGGAGCCCAAGGAAGAAAAAATTAAGGTAGCACTCCATGCTAACACCCAAACAGTAGAAGAAGCCACATAGAAGTCATGTCCTACCTCTAAGGGGTTGCTTAAGGAACACAAATGTGATGCTGGGGCCTTAGAAAATTAGGTAGAGGAAGAAGTGTCACACCAAGAAAAGGATGAGGGGGAAATGTCTACTAAAGAACCCCCACAATAAAAATGAGATAGTGAGTCTAGCACTTGAGAGGAAAGAGAGGAAGAAGAAGAATAAAAAGAGAGATTTGAATAAATGAGGGCTAGCACTAGTGCCAATGAAGAAGAAGAGCTTGAGAGAGTTGAAAAAATGGGGACTGGCACTAGCACCAACAAAGAAGAAGAGCTTAGGGAAGAAGCAGAGCACTAGCCCAAGAACTATGAGAAAGCATAGATGGGGTTTAAGGAAGATGATGAATTATACATGATGGAGTACATGCCTCTAAGAAATAAAACAACCCTTATGCACCACCAAGTCCCATGGGCCATGGATTGCTACATGAACAAGCCAAAGTTTGAGGTCCCTACAAAATCCATCCAACATGCCAAGAAGTTAGAAGAGGGTCATGACTACCACCTGATGAACCCCCATGAAATTAACCTCATGTCTTTAGCTAATGATTTGATCAAGATGGAAACCACTATGGTACATAATAACATCATCAATAATGTTCATGCCATTAGTTAGAGGAAAACTGCTAAAGACATAGAGAAGGATCTTAAGGAAACTAAACTAAAGCTCTAGCAACTAATTGAGCCCATTGAGGAAGTGAATACCTCCCTCTAAGATAACAATGACAACTTTAACATGAAGGAAGTTGACTATGCATGTGTGCTCATTTAGTAAATGATCCTAGGCTAAAGCTAGTGCTGGAGGAGAAGGAAGACACCTATGAGGCTATAAGGGGTGAACTGATAAAGAAGATGGAATAGGTTGAAGACCTCTTTACCAAGATTGAATAAGGTGATAAATAAGTAGACACCACTTTTTGTAACTTCATGGACTAGGAAGAGGTCATAAATGCATGCCTAAAGCAAATAAAGGAGGAGAAGGATATCTTGCTCCAATATTCCTTCATGGTTTTAAGGATCAAGTGCATGTAGGTGATGACATAAGTCAACTCCCTCAACACCCAAATGAAAACAAAAGATCAAGACTTGGAAGTAGTATATCATGCTTCCAACCAAAGGCCAATGAGTAGGGAAAACTCTTGGATGAAGGAGTGAGGAGGGAAAAGGAAAGGCTATAAGCCTTCAGAAAGGAATTGGAAAAAAAAATGTACTTGCTCTTAAAGTAGCATTCATAGAATTAGATGACATCATTAAAGAGTTAAAAGGTACCATCCATAGATTTAAAAATTTTAAGAAGGATATATGGTAAGGTACACCCAAATTATATCCACCTAAGGCACTTCAAGGCTAGTTTGGGGTGGACTATCAATTTTGTGTGGGGTGATGATAGGATCCCTTTTCAAGAAGACATGATCCTACACTAGCTAGACCTACCTCAACATGCAGAGACCCATGGAGGAAGTGAAGGACCCCTTTTGTACACCTTGGCACTAACTAGATAGACTCTTGGAGTCCCCATGCCAATTGGTCAATAGTTGCATAGTGTCTTGAGTCTTGATTCATACCTACCCAATCCTGCACATGGTAGTTTGAGGCTTGAGGAGCATGGAAATTTGGCATGTGATAGCCACTCTTCTCACTGACTAAGTCAATGTCTTTATGTTTTTCTTATTTTTGTTCATATATCCTCTCTATAAATATGAGGATTCTCTTTGTAAAAGGGATCACCAATTGTTATAAAGGGGAAATTCTGCTGAATTGAGAAACAATTTTGCAACTATGTTTATATTGTAAATCAAAAAATTCATTCAATATAAGAAAATCAAGTGATCTTTCAAAATTTGTGTTGAAATATACTTGTGGTGTATTTAGAATGTTCTTTTGTCTTTTCCATTATGTTTTCTTCTAATTTGAGTGAATTGTGGTGTGAAATTTCTATAAAATGAAAGGTGCCAGAAAGATAATTTTGGAGTCTTTGAGATCCTTATTAGTTTATGGGGTTATGATCATAATTTAAGGTGAATTACAAAGGAGACTTTGAGCTACCAGTTATTCTTCTTTGATAATTTTAATTTTTATTGAAAATAAGGTGAAGACTTTAGGCTGCACTTTATTCTAATTTTTAAGTTTATTAGTATTATTCTTATTAATCTTTTGGCTAACAAATTTGAATATCGATTATATTTGGTTCATCAAGTGATCTTAGATTTTCAAACTATATCACAAATAATAGAAGGAAGTTTTTAATTGAACATCAATTCTAAAAAAAGAGAATTGGATGATATGAATACACTCACTATGATAAAATTATTATAAATAAGTGTAAATAATTAAGTATTGTGTTAGTTAACAATAAAAGGGAGCCTCCCCTTTCATTAAGGAGAGATTTTATCTCATCACACTGTGGCTGAAATCACCATTTTGCTACCATTGTATTGGTAAAAAAATATTCACCCAACAAATTGTGTGTCATTTAAGTAGGCACAACACTTGGTCATGCACGTAACTTTGATTATCAGGCATTCCTAGGGTTAAAAGAGTTAGGTGTAAGGGGAGCATGATATAACACACAACATTTAAACAAACTATCACATTGGCATAAATTTCACATAAGGCATGAAATTTATGTGCTCACCCAAAGCATGATAGTGAAGGGACTGAGTCAATGTTGGGTTAGTTGCATCATGGCATATTCGAGGGCTATGTAAGGTGTAGTGGTTCAAGATATTCACTAGGTCTCTAGTACAGAGGCTCAAAAGGATAGGTCCATCAGTGCATGCTCAAACAAAGGGGTTTGAGACCTTATCAGTGCATGTAGGTAAGGGAGTCCACATGGGTATGTCTATTCATCCTTAGGTTGTCATTCACTATTGGGTCTAGTATAAGGGCCTTTTATAGTGGGTAAAAGGGCTATGTGTCATGAGCGTGCCACTTACTACTAGGGTTGAGTCCCAGTTTATTAACATTTTTCATAGGGAGAGAACTTTAGAACTCAACAATCTATAATGCAATAACATATAGCACTAGCAATCAATATTCATCTATTAATTTCTTTTATACATTATAATAATGATTATCAGCCTTCACTTCCCAATCGTATTTTTACTAATGCCAGAGGCTCACAGACAATCATGACTTACATCCACTACGTAGCACTCAAGACTTAATCTTTTTATCACTCTCAAATTCACCAGAGCTTTGTTGTTAATGGTTTCTCTCCTTTCCTCTTGGAAGTCACCTCCTTTATATAAGTGATATCCACTCTTCTCACTAATTAGATATGCATGTGCCAATGGATCATCACTTTCACAAGGACTTAGATCTTTCTCATCATTCAGCTAATCTGAAACCTCTAATCCTTCACAATAATCTCCACACAAGTTGACTTGTTCCACCTTAGTTTCTTCCTTTTTTTGGTTGTTCTCAAGTATATACTCCCAAGAAGAGAATTTTTGGGCAATGGATAAGGATTTTGGGGCATCTTGAGATTGCAAAGATGGATTGGTTTCATGGGCTTCCAATATCTCTTTTAGATTACAAATTAGGCTACAAACCTCAATCACCTCGTAGGTAAAATCTGACCAATTAGCCTCCTCTATAGGTATCCACTCCCTTTTTATTTGTTCCAACACATTCCTTATGCTCCTAATATAAACACTTGGAATTACTTGATCACCACTATATCTAGTATCAAGATCTATCATGTATTCTTGGTAGCCAACAAGAGATTCTTTAAGACTAGGAATGACATGACTTAGAGGAGAACTAACTAGACTAGGTGGAGAACAAGATGGATAGGATTGATTATTGACCATATGAGACTCATTACAAGCTTGGAAAAGTATTTTTTTGTCTTGAGAAAGAATAGGCAAAGTATGACATACCTCTTCCACTTTATGATCTACATTTGCAATTGGAGGTATAGGAGTATCTTCCTCATGTACATATTAAATCCCCAAATCAATTTCTTCCATGGATGCATAAGGATCATGCTCATATGTTTCAATACCATACTCATCAAGTAAAAGGTCATAAATACCTTCAAGAGGATAGTATTCTTCACCTTCTATGGCACCTTCTTCTTCTTCGCTAATCACATAATTTTTATTTGAACTTGACTCCACATATGGTTCTATATGAAACCTTTCCAAGGGTTGTGTTCTTATGGTCACCTTGGCTCCATACCTTGTTCTGAAAGTTAGAAAATTACAATTAGTATAAATATATCCACCTATTTTATTCATGAAGTCCCTTGATAAGAAAATAGCAAAGTGGGCTGGGAGGTCTACCACCACAATGTCTTCCATAATGGGGAAGCTTGGACAATCATGTAAAAAAACTTTAAAATATTTAACTAGTCCCACTATCTTAGTTGGAATTCCATCAAGTTGTAACACTCCCTTGCTATGTGGTTCATACCTTAACCCTAACTTATCCATAACCACCTTAAACATAATCATAGACTAGCCCCACAATACACAATGCAATTGTGAACCAATTTGTCTCCTACAATGAGTGTGAGGTAAAAAGGTGGAGGATTTTTAGATTTGGTGGAGGGCTCTAGAACATGACTTGGTGTGTTGGCAAGGGCCAGACCATGGTACCTTGGAGCGTGAGGGGCTACATTGATATTGGCAAGTTGTTCTTGTAGGAGTTCCCTTTAACCAGGCATTTGTAAGACTTTCCAAAGAGATATGGTAGTCTTGGAAATATTCAAAGAGTCAATAATGTTTATATGGAAGTATTTATCTTTTATTGAATCTTTGGACGTAGTGAGGAAGCTATAAATTGATGCATTGTAGGCTAAAAAACCTAGCTTGCAATCTAACTTTGAATAGGAATGTGACTAGTAGGAGGTGTTACATTGGCATTCACACCTTGCGACCTTGGAAATGCATCACTTGGAGTCACATGTGCTTCGATAACATCTCCCACAAATATCTTTTTATCTTGTGTTGGCTACAACTAATGTTCCTTGAATCAACACATAGTCATCTTCTTTTTGAAAGTTCATGAGAATATTACCTATTAGTGCCCAAAATTACACTAGATTAATTGGGCCCCTATCAATAAAATTGTCACAATTTGGCCTAAATGTGTATATGATGTTCTATGTTTAGGTCTCACCCTTTATTTTGGTAACCCCTTTTTTGAAGTAGTGAGACCCATATAATTATAATTTAACTCCATGTGTTGATTTATGGTAACAGTAAAAGTTCATTCCCTAAGATGTTTGAAGTTTGTCTTGCAAGGTATAATTTCATTCTAGATCATGAAAAAATGGTACAAGCTCTGATCCAAAATCAAGAAGTAAGAAGTTTTAATCCCTAGGTCATTCATCCATTTTGCACCCATGGAATATCTTGGTTGCCAAAGGGAAGAATTGTCCCATAAACTGGATTAGGGACATGTGAGCATCTCCTAAAAAATTCCTTCAACTTAAATGCTCTTATAATGTAGTGAAGCCTTTTAAAGAGATGGAAGAGTATTACACTCCTCAGGTTGGTTATTGATGTAAAAGGTAAAAGGATGGCTAAAATCCTAATCAAGCATCTTAGACCAACACGTGGTAGCATCCTAAAATTATTTTGGTTTTAGTCCTTTTTTCAAATATTTCTCACTTGCCTTTGCATGAGAAAGGTACAAATATTTTTTGAGGGCCGAACCACTCAAATCATGCCATGTGGCATTCACTTAGGGGTTTTAGTTTTTGGGCCTTTTTTGAAGTATGCCTCATCTAAACGAGGTGAGGAATTGTAGATGTTTGTAGCATTTCAAAATTCCTAGATATTTATCACATGTCAAGCTATGCATCCCCAGGGAGAATTCAATATATAGTCCATCTCCACATTAAAGAACATGAAGGGTGAGGAGGTGAAACTATTCCTAAAGGCCCTTTTACTTGTATGAAGCCACATGTCATAAGATAAGTATTTAGTTGAAAAGGGAAGTGCCATCGAGTTTCCCTCCATTTTTCTTTTGAATGAAGATTGAGGAAGTTAATGTGGTAGTTGAGAATTAGTTCTTCTACACCAAGGATTTAATGCTAACCATAATTTCAAAAGGGGATGATTATAACAAATCCTTTTTCTTCATTTGAATCTAGTTTTTGTAAATAGATCTTATACTCATATTTTTAGGCAATTTGAGAATTAGAGCGGTACATGGTGATAATAGTAATTATAATAAAAATTTTAGAGAGTTTCATCCTTCAAGTGTGTGATAGTTAATGTGATTGCAAGTAAGTATCCCCTAGGTTGCTTGTCTAGTGCTTATTTAGAGGAATTTTAGAGTGTTTGAGGGTTAGCCATCAAGATGGGTGTGTTTTAGTTTAAAGAAAGGTTATACTAAGATTAGAAAAAAAATGGCTTTGCCATCTATCTCGATGAAGAGCAACCTTGCCTCAATTTTTGATGAAATTATGGACACTAATGTCCATGGGTTGGATTTTACTACCTTAATAAGTGCTTTGCAAATAACCAACCCCTTTGAGGTGGTTGTTAATTTAGGTATGAGCTATATGTCTCCTGCAACAGACTTTCCACTAGTAGCCCCATACCTGGAGTTAGTCATTACATGTGCAAAAGTATAACATGAAGATACTAGTACTATAATCAATGGGATTCAATCAATTTTTTACTCATTTACCCCTAAATCTCTTAACACCATGCTTGGGATACCATCATAGCCTGATACTATTATTTTAACCATGGAAGAGTGCCAGCATTATGTTGACCAACATGACAAGATAGTTTGGGATATTGTGAACACTTGTTAGCTCACTAATAAGAGAACCAATGTCTCAAAAATGACCAAAAATCTTAAGATAATAGAATTCAAGGAGCTACCACAATATGTCATAGCCATAGCCACTAGAATTTATGAGGTACCCATGGTAGAGAAGTTTGAGAAATTTGGTGCAGCATATATTCAATTATGCATGTTCATGTATATCCAAGTAATTAGATTTACAAGGGCACCTTGCAAGCTGCCTAGGTATGTTGATGATAAAGTAGCACTCATATAGCTATGCAAACAAATGGTGCTACCTCATGAGATCATCATTGCAAAAAATATTAAAAATCCCTTCAAGTTCCCTATGGAGATAGGATATTAGGAATGTCCTCTAGCCAAAGTGAAGGGATTAGAATAAGAAATGGAATGGTACTAGATGGATAACATGCCACCTTAACCTAATTATGAAATTAGGTGGCTATTCAATATGACTATAAGTCTAATCCTATACTAGGCACATTATGAAGATATCTGGTCTAAGTACACAATTAAGGAGTAGGTGAGGAAAATTGATTACTTAAGCCTCACTGTGTAATTAATTATTGCATATGGCATTGTCCCCATTCCTAAGGATATGGGTAATGATAAGGATGTAGTGTCATCAGAATGCACTAGGTAAAATATAGAGGTGCAAACCATAACACAAGTGGGTTTATAGTCCTAATTATTGACTCAATTCCCTGGAGGGCTTTCCCAATGATGAAAAGGATGTTTGAATGGTTGAAGGACTAGAGAGTGGACCTTGGTGCATATGATACCCCTACTCTTAGGGATCTAATAAATGTTAATGATCTCAAGGCCATCCTTTCCCCTTACACTAGCCATATAGTAGGCCCTCAATTAGTGGCCAAGAGCAAAGGGAAGGGTATAGCCAGGGATACTAGTTTCACTAAGCTGGTAAATATCGATGAGATTATAGTGACATAGTCCAAGTTTGGACTATCATTTATAAATTTGACTAGTCTTGCTAAAAACTAGACCCAAATTGCCACTGGGGAGGTGCAACTTGCTAGTGTTACTCCCATCTCAATTACTATCAAAGCAACTCCTACTGCATTAACTAAACCAACCATTTTGTCAACCATCTAACTCAAGTAATCACCAATGCCCATTCCTTCCCTAATAATGTATACAAGGAAAAGAGGAGGGGAGGAACAAGTAGAATAGATAAATACTAAAATGTTAAAGAAGATATTGTAACCTCCAGCTATAACCCCCAAGAAGAGGAAGGAGGTTATTCATGTAAATGAACCCTCTCAACATGGTGCCAAATAACCACAAGGGGGAAAATCCTCATATTCCTAGAGGTTGAGGGATATGAGTGATGAAGAATACTCAGAGGAAAATAGGCTAATCATAGAGATGATGAAGCAACCCAAGACATTCACTCCTACCCCAAGGAGGACTGGCAAAAGAACTCTGAGGGAAAGGCCACAGACTCCTATCAAGGCTCCATCAATAAGACTATTTGGGCCATAATCATCTTTGGGAGTGCAAGGCAAGGGTGATGAAAAGGACATACTAGCCTTATATAACCCCTTGTCCTTTGAAGATATGACACAATTTGGTATCGAGGTGGTCATGCAAACTAAGGCTCCACTTAAAAAAGAAACTACCTTCCCAGACATGAAAGTATTTGTCCAAAATATTCTCACTTAGCCATTGAGACAAGACATGGGAAGTGAAATGAGGAGTGTGCAAGAGTTCAAGGAGGGACTTAAAAATATCCAATGTGAGAATAATAAGCCCCCACTAGTAGTGAAAAGTTGGAGGCTCAAGGAAAGCATCAACTAGATGTTATATTGGATATGAAGACAACCCCACAAGAACATCCCTCTCTAGTATAGATAAGCTCAATACAAGAAGGAGAGGTTGCATCTAAAGGATATAGGGGATCAAGCCTAAAAATGGGTACCTTTATGCTTTTAGGTATAAATAAGGAGGTAGACCAAGGTGATAAAATTGCAAAGGAAGGACCTTTAGTAGGTACTACTTCTATTGAATTACCCTAGGGGCTCCTTCCCCAAATAAAGGTCCATGATCCTGCTAGGCACAGGAATCTTGAGGCCATGATTGGTGATGAGACACCTAGGGGAGATAAGGAAGACACCATATCCTCTTCCCAGCTTTCTTAACCAACTAAAAAAATTAAGTTGGCTATGCAACCAACTCTTTAGTATGCAGTACAAGAGAGCTCCATTGATGGATTGATCTTGTGCTCCCAATAACAAATTGGGTTAGATATTGAATTCCTAAAATAGATTAAACCAAGCAAAGGAGTAGAACAAGAATCTATAAGGAAAGAGATTGAGTTGGAGAGTGATGAAGATATAGAGTAGATAATAATAGGCTCACACCTAACTCTTGTCACTCTCCCTCTGGTTAATGTTCTAATCACACCACCATTCAGTGCATCCAAGCTAGTTTCAAGGTCCACAACTCTAATGGGTTTTTATACTAGGCCCCTCATATGGGTTGAAGAACAAATCAAGGATAAATGGGACATTGAAACTAAATTGGGAGATATATACCTGATGAAGATTACGAGGTCATATAAGATAAAACCTCCCAAAAAATCTAAAACACTCTCCCAAACCACTTTCACTAGTACTAGGGAGAGAACATAGGAGATATCTACCCCCCACAAGGTGTTACAAATAAGGATGCTCCCCTTAAAAGCTATACAATATATATATATATATATATATATATATATATATATATATATATATATATATATATATATATGATTTAGGGGAGCCATCAAGGAATGAGATCAAGCATATCTTTCAATATTTAGCAAGCATGGTGGCTCATCGAATGGATATAGAAAAAGCATCGATGGAGGAGCTAAAGGCGTAAAACCAAGCACTAACCCAGTACTTGCAAAAGTTACTAAGTGAGCCTATGACAGTGAATTCAACTACTAGTAGGGCCCTGAACACACCCATTCCCTCCTCAAATACACTTGATTTTAGCCTTAGCAAAGATTTAAATACCATAGGATGGGCAACAAAATATTGGCAATAGGACTTGATAGCCTGAGCTAAGGAAGTCATCCATATAGCCATGGAATGGCTTCATAATGAGATAGATAGATGAGGAGAGTGTAGCTCCCTAGCATTTATCTATGATGTTGATATCAAGATTTAGGAGGCACTCATGCCCAAAGTAGATTAGATATGTAATATGGGCAAAGATGCTTTAGTAGCAAAAAATATTGTCTCTTTGGATGATCCTAAAATGCCTAGAGAATGTCAATTAGCCATAAATCATAATCTAGAAATGCTCTAGGATGGCACCTTTGATATAAAAAGAGAAGAACAATCTCTTAATACCACAAGGATAGAAATTGAGGACAATTTGAGAGAAATGGTGAAGCTTAATGATGTGGTGGACTTGATAAAAGAATTATTAGAGGACACCTTGAAGAACCTCATTGATGCACCCCATGGATATTTCAATAGCCAAAAAATAAGGGACCTTGTATCACTTGAAAAGAGCTGAAATTAGTTAAAGGTGTTGGTAAATAAGAAGCAGGGAGTGATCTAGAGACCCACCAATTGGATAGAATAATGTAATGCCAAATTCAAGTATCAAGTGGGCTTGGATAGGAAAATCCTCCCCATTATGATTACAAAGTCTTTTGCATACAAGAACAACTTAGCACAAGCCTTGATCATCAATGTTGATTCTACAACATGACCAATCCATTTCTATTTCATCCTGGTTGGCATACATATGTTTTCTTTTTCTTCTCCTTTGTCTTTCTCTTTATCTCCCTTTCTTTTAGTAATTATATAGCACCCATTAGAGGCATGTTATCCCTTGGAATATTCTTTGTAAATTTATTTGTAAAATGAGGAGAATGTTTTGGGTTGGATATGCAAGTGGACAAAGGTTTGTTTTGTCCTTTACTAGGTTGTGTTCCATGTGGCTAATGAAAGGAATCCCACCTAGGTGAACTATCAGATCTATCACTTTTATCATAGTGCATGCATAGTCCTAGGAATCATTCTTGTTATAACTGATGAGCTCCAGGCCTGTGAATGATTTTTCTAGCTGGAGCACATTTTTTAGATATGTTATGGTTAATATTGTACAAGTAAAGGGGTTTTGTCCCTCTACAAAGGTTGGTTAATTTTTGGGTATATACCTATAGCTTAGGAGATTTCTCCCCATGAAATTTTATGATGCCAAATTAATTCCACTTGTAAAATCATTAGCAATCTTTGAGATCCTTAGAAATGTCTCCCTTTTTATACAAATGTCTTGCATGGTATTTTGATATGTAATTTTTAAGATACATTGTGATCAAATTTGATTTAGTTAATATATGAAATCCGTGCAAGGTTTATTATTTCTCCTTGTTGTTGAATACAATGCTCTATTTTACATGCATAGTGGATTGGTTATTTGATCTATGCCTCTTAATGGTAGCCATTTAGGGTTTGAATCTATAATATAAAATCCTTTTCATTTAGATATGAGAAAATAGGGAATTGATATCTTTCTTAAGGGTAGTCCTAGGTTTATGAATTCAATTGGTAGGAGCTTTTAAATAGTTATTTGCAGAAGGATTATTTGTGTATGATTTCATCTTATCTTTTTTTAAATGAAAAGCATTTGTTAAGTGAAGATAACATAACTATTAATGTCTCCATACTAATTTTCTAATCATCTACGTGTTTATCCATATTTTAGATTAACTTGGTTTTGCCCCATCTTTCCCTACATATAACATGCCCTTTGCATATCTAAAGTGTTATTTGCCTATAGATGCATAAAAATTGTGTATTTAGCATGTGTTTTCTCTTTGTGATTTAAATCCCAATATTTCAATCTCTTATTCAGCCCTTGTATTATGAAAATTCTTTTTGGATGAAAGTTACAATCACATATTCATATCTATCTTTAGTAGCTTGTGCCTAGCTTAGAGCATTTTCCTATTATGTGTAATAACCCTTCCTAGGTGGAGTGAACAAGTTTGGTTGTCTTCTAGTTAGATTTGTGTTAATTTTTTCTAATAACCTTCATGGAGGATGAATTTTATGATCTCTCCATGTGACCTAGCAACTACCTAGGTCCTCTCACCTTGGTTCAGGTAGAGCCAGAAGTAGTAGGTAACTAACCATACCCTTTGTAGGTTCCCCTCAGTCATTTTATCTAGTCTAGTCCATTCTTGATTGAAAACCCTCCCCCAGCTACAATGAAACTCTAGAGGGTTTCTCATCACTATTTGTCATTTCTTTCAAAGTATGCAAAGCTAGATTAGGGGGTGTACAACTAAGAACCAACACTTTTTTGGTGCCATTATCAGGGACCATTCTAATCAGCTATGATTGCCAAGGAAACTTTTAGAGAGTTGTAAGTGATTTTTGTTATCACTAAAATGGGCCATTTGTGTTGAGTTCATTAACATCCTTATCGTTTCTAGGCAAATCAGTTGAAGATATTCATTCATGTTTCACTAAAATGTTTTATATCCCTAATGTTGTCTTCAATATTTGGGGTGATAATTCATCAATTAATGTGTAGCTTTAATTTCTAGTCTAGAAATCTTGCTTCTAGTGGTGACTCCACTAGGTCAAGCTTTGAAGATTAATGCCTATTGTATGTTCCCTTCTCTAAATTGAGAATTTCTCTTTAGATCTATAAATCTGGAGGGTACTAGATCTTCATTTTAGAGGAATCCATCAAAAGAACTTATCCCAAAATTAAAAATCCCATCCAGAAGAAGGCAAGTGTGGAAGCCTATGGTGAGCCAACCTCCAAATAGTTAGGTAAAATCAGATCAATTTGTTCCCCATTATATTTTCCTCCTTTTTTCTAATATCCCTCTGGTCAAAGGATACTAGAGCACCTCAGACTAATCAAAATTCCCTATGAGTCAGGCTCCCTCTCTATAAAGGAATTTTTCTCCTCTTGCCAAACCATTAAAGATTCACTCTATTTCCATTTTTTTGGGCCCTTCACATATTTTTTATCCCCAACCATCCCCTATTTCATCTTCATCTCTAGATTTAAAAATGGGGGACCATGACTTGAGGATAAGAATGTTCAATGTTGACAACAATAATGATGGAGAGGATGATCAAGATTTGGCTAATAAAAGCAAACATTTTCTAATTCCAAGGTTTCAGCCTACTAACTTTAATGGTATGCCTAGTTTCCCTAATGAGGTCCCTATAAAGGTTATAAATATACTACCTAAGTTTCAATGGAACAATGTAGTGTCTGGGGAGCAAAATTTGAAGGCTTTCTTAAATATCATTGAGGATTATGAGATAGATCTTGAAGATGTATGTATTAAACTCTTTGTGAACACACTTGAGGATGAGGCTTGCAAATGGTTCAAATCCCTCCCTAATAGATCCATAGACATCTGACAAGATATGCTTGATGCTTTTAAGATGCAATATGGTGATAGCATTGATCCTAGATTCTTGCTTGCTGAGTTTGAAAACCTAAATAAGAATCAAAATGAGTGTGTGAAGGATTTCAAGTCCAAGTTTAGTAAGGTATTAAGGAGACTACCTAAGGATATTAGGCCTAGTGGTGATAATTTTTTGATTAATTATTGTGATGATTTCAAAAAAAAGGTAGCCTATTATCTCCGAGACAAGGCTCCTACGAAAATAAGAATGGCTTTCAATCTGGTTATCTAGATAGAAAATAATATAAAAGCTATAGGTAAGCCTTTGAACAAAAGAGCCGATGTTAAATTGGTGAATCTTGAAAAGCCTCATTCATATCACAAGAGTGTAGACATAGAGGATATGGTGAATACTTTGTCCATTGCAGTAAAAGAAATTTCTTACAAATTAGCTAGAGCTAAAAAGGGACTATCTCAGGGACATGGTAACCATGATGACAAAAGGGATATTAAGAAAGATGAAAGGAATCATCCCCAAGATTAGGGTTAGGGTAGGCCATTATTTCAAGATAGAAATAATGATAGGGTAAAAGGCCTTACAAGGGATGATAGTCATGAAATAAATTAGAATAGGGGAGGTGGAAAGGAAGTACCAGATCCTTTAACTGTAAGAATTAACATAGTCAATTGTGACATCGATTGGCGTGACAAGTTCTTCCTTCTTCATCCTCTTTGTGATACAATTGATGATGGTGGTAAAGATGTAAATGATTTTGAGGCTATGTTAGATGAAGATGACATCTACATGGTTGAATTATAGGATATGGAAATCTATATTTTCAAAGAGGATATGAATGCCACAAAGGTCTCTAGTTTTGAGGATACTCTGGCATATGAATGTTTTACATTCCAAGTTGGTGAATCGGTTGTGATGGTGACTTCTCCATTAATGGATCTAATGAGTGATATCACTACTCATACATTTTGGATAGCATGTGAAAATGCAAGGGTACCTCTTCTATATTTTATTTGTGAAATAAATATGATTCATGAATATGTATTACCAGCTCATGATTTTGAGTTCCTAAGATCAATAATGATAACAAAATATAGGGATTCCTCTCCATCAATTGAGGATCGATAATTAATGATAATTTTTTCAATTTCCCAATAAAAAAGTAATATAATCTAAGGAGTAAGGACCAAGATGCTCCTCCAAAGGAAAAGGACTCTGCCCCCTCTAGAGCAGAGACTAAAGAAAAGAGGATCATGGGGAGTTAAAAAAACCTAGGGTTCCACTAGGCTTGGCTTTGTACCTTATATTACCAAACTAATAAATACCTAGGACAAAGGTTGAACTCCTTTATTATTTAATATACCAAAGAGGAAGGAATAAACCCAAGAGGCCTCCCTTGAAAAGTGAAGTTAAGAGTGTTGGTCCTCTTGCATATGTTCCCATGACTCTTGAAGAATATATCTTGAGTGAGAAGTTACAAGCCTAGATGTTAATACTCTATTTCCCAAATAAAATATTTGTGATGTAACTCAAGTATTAAGTCAGTTGAAAGTCACCATACCATTTTTGAAAATACTTAAAATCCCTGAACATAGGAAAAGAGCTTTTGAATATTTGGGTTTCACTGAGAAAATCATTACCAATGTAGTTGTTAAAGCTGAGCCTTCTCTCACTCTCTCTATGGGAGGAGAGAGCATATTGAGGTATCCTAAGCACCACTTGGAATTATACTTGAGAACAACATTAGTAGCAACTCAAATAGATGTTGATCCTTTCTATACAACCTTGCTAATTAACAAGCTAGTTATCCATAATTGCATGTTTGACTTTGATGCATCTTGTAATATCATGCCCATATCAGTGTTAAATGAGGTTTGTATAAGGATAAATAAAGCATATATATTATGCCTTGCTATTGATTCCATAGAAGTACCTATTGTTGGCATAGTCAAAGGACTGGTGGTACAACTCGCATAATAACCCAAAAAAAAAAACATTAACGTTGGTGTTATAGATTATCCACCAAAATGGGGTATGTTGCTATCTAAAAAATAGGTGGATAGTATCAGAGGAAGTTTTTAGATGGAATTATCCTATGTAAATATCCCCATGGATGGGAAGATGGTTTGTTTAAACCATAAGTCGTAGATGCTCCATGTTTTAAAGGATCCCAAACATCAATTGAATGAAGTATTATATCTAGATATAGACATTGGTGGGTTTTTTAGAAATATTTAATACATTGAAATGCCTCCTAACTATGGTACCATTGATGAATAATTCATCTATATCATGTAATTTGATGGAGCATGTTCAAGTGTTAAAAATGGGGTTAGGGTTATTCTGTATGCCCCTGATGGTTAAGTTTATAAGTATTCTTTTCAATTAGATTTTGAGTGCACAAACAACATTACAAAATATGAAGCTCTCTTTATTGGTCTCTAGATCACTAGAGAATATGGATTCAAGAATTTTTTGGTTAAGGGTGACTCAAAACTATTGTTGAAACAAGTTTGAAGTGTTTACACCACAAAGCATAAGATATTGAAGGAATACCAGAATGTTATATAGGACTACTTGGAATGGTTCAAAGCTTTCAATATTTAGTACCATGCCTAAGAGCTTAATCACTTAGCAGATATGTTGGCAAAGAGGGATACTAAATTTAAAGTTGAACATGAGGGTTTTCCTTGTGAATATAAGGTTGAGATATTGGTGAGGCTCTATGTCCCAGAAAACATCGATCATTAGAAAATCTTTGAAAATAATAAGCAAATCAAGAGTTTTTTGTGTTGCATGAATGAGTTTGAAGGAAATATCATAGAGTGGGACTCTATAGTAAAAGTATGTGATGGAAAAGAAACCTTGTATGGGAAGGAAATAATCTAGTTAAAGACTAATACTATCCCAAGAGGATTGGTTAGTCTAGAAGCATCCTTCGATGGAGTTGATAAAATCAAATCCAAAAACATTTCCATGTCAAGGGACGTAACTAAGGTTAACATAAGGATAAAAGAAAAGCCAAGGAAGATTTGTCTAGGCACTCATTTGAGTGACAAAGAAAAGGGACAATTTATTATATTACTAAAGAAGTACCAAGATTGCCTAGCATGGTCATATTCAGAGATAAAAGCTTATCACGAAGATTGTTATAACAAGTTATTCCTCTTCACCCTGATGCAAAACCATTTCTCCATAAGTAGCAACCCATTAACCCCATCTTGGTCACTAAGATGTAGGAGGAGTTGAAGAAATTAAGAGATGATGGGATCATTCAATCTATCAGATATTCATCTTGGGTGGCAAACATGGTCCCTGTCAGGAAGAAGAACAAAGACATATGGCTTTGTGTTGATTTTAGAAATTTAAACAAGGCATTTCTAAAAGATAATTATCCATTGATTAACATGGATAAAATGCTTCAATATCTCAATGGATCTAAGCTATTATCAACTCTGGATGGTTTTTTCAATTATAACCAAGTAGTGGTAAAGGAGTCTGAAAGGTCCAAGACTGCTTTCACCACCCCATGGCATACCTACTTGTATATCTGAATGTATTTTGGTTTGATGAATGTAGGCACCAATATTTAGATAACTATGGATGTAGCCTTCACTGGATTAATCAATTAGTTCATTGTTGTATATCAGGATGATGTTATAATGTACTCCAAAAGGAGTCACCACTTGGCACATTTGGAATAAATGCTAGTTAGCTACAAAGAGTTCAAGATTTCCCTTAATCCCAGAAGGTGCCACTTTGGGATACAAAAGGTAAAGTTTTTGGGACATATTTTGTCCCAAAAAGGTGTCATGATATATCCCAACAGGGTGGAGGCCATTGAAAAAGTGCCCATCCCATAGACCAAGAAAGGTATTCAATCTATCTTTGGCCAGATTAATTTTGCAAGAATATTTGTTTCCAACTCTGTAGAGATTACATTACCCTTCACTTCTATGATGAAAAGGGATCACATAATAAAGTGGGAGGAGAAGGCAACCCAATATTTTCAAGATATAAAGGCAAGCTTGAAAATTACCCTATTGCTTGCTAGTCCAGATTATAGGAAATATTTCTAAATATATTCATTTACCTCTATGCATACTATTATCATAGTCTTGCTACAAAATAATGATGAAGGCCATGAGCAACCAATTGCCTTTTTCAACAAGGCATTACAAGGATCTAAGCTAAGATATACCATAATGGAAAAATAAGCCTTCACCTTTTTAGAGGCTATCAAGCAGTTTAGATCATATATTTTGAATTCAAATATTATGGCCTATGTTCCTCGTACCATGGTGAAGGACAAATTGACCCTATAGACACCTAAAATAGGTTGCCGATATGCTCTAACTAGGTTTTTGGCTAATTTTGCACAATTTGCCCTAAAAACACTAAAAGATGTAAAATGATATGAAAATGACATATTCAAGGGCCAATTTAGGTAGGAATATCCCTAAATGGGTCAATGCAATTTATGGGCCAACTAAATTTGATCTGTCCATTTTGAGTCAAAATGCCAAATGTGCACTTGCATGCTCTGGATTGCTTTTTCCTATCAAATCTTTTATACAAGACTTGTGCCTTTTTATTTATTATTAGCAAAATTCTAAATGGGAATACACATCTAATGCATCTGATGTGGACTTCCAATTCAAATCTAGTCAAATTTAAGACCAATAACAAGGCATTTTGGTCAATTTGAGTAATTTATGCATAAAGTGCTTAAACATGCTTAAGATATAATTAACCCAAATCAAGGCCTAATAAAAAATTCCATGGTAACTTGTTGAATAATTTATTTTGTAAATGAATATTGAATATTTGCATCATCAATTGAACTCTTTTCTTAGGAAGACATCACTAGGCCATAAATGCCACAAATATCAGGATTCATGCCCTCCATACCTCATCATTGCCTTCCATGATGCCCTCCATGCCTCTTAATTGTCCCTTTTTCCAATTCCATGATGAGGATAATTACAAATTTTAATTGAAAAATTGAATTAATCATCAACCACACATCTCAATCTTTAGATGGATGATTGAGGTTGATTTTGATCAAATCCAAAAATCTTTAAATAAGAGGCCTCACAACATCATTTCTAAGTTTAATTAGTGCAAAGTTATAATGCAATATTGGTTACAAAAGCTTTAAGAAACTAGATTATAATGAAAAATTGATTCCAAGCCAAGCCAATCCAAAGCCACAAGGTGCCAAGAGGAGATGAAGGTAGCCACACTCCATTGAACAAGACATCTTGAAGCAAAAGCCAAGCAATCCACCATTACAAAGGCATTTGGAGCATCCAAGGAAGGTGAAAGGAATTATTGTGTTTTCATTCCTTGATTTTTAGTTGTGCTTATCATTTGCTCTTGTTAACTAAGCTCTCCCTAGTGTCTAGGACTAGAGATGTTATTATGTTAGTGTGTTTATTTCATCTTGTTTTCATTTTGGAACTAACACCATACTAACCATCCTCTCTTGAGTAAAATTCCTAGATCACATATGGCACACTCGATGGGACATGATGCATCTCACACCTAAAGGATATTATTTTACAACTCTAAAATATCCATTTGGACCTTTAAAACTCTTGAAAATTGATTTTCTAACTTTATTTTTCTATTTTTTGTTGCCACAATTTTACACAGTAATTGATGTCGACAAAAAATATCGACATAAATTACTTGGCTCAACTGACATCGGTTAGTAGAACTAAAATCAATTATATCTCAGCTGGGCATTACCCATGTTAGTGGTATATAACCAACATCGGTCACTATGTTTTCTTAAAAACACAAACCCAAGAGCTACTTTAAAATATTTGGTTTGGGGTCATATGGACTCCATTTTGGATGATTTTTTTTTAAACCACGTGTTTTCTCATAAATTTTAGAATTTGGAATTAGTTTAGATTCAAATTTCATATATTTTCTAAAAAAATTATAAAATCAATTTAAAATGTTTCTAATCTAACATATTTGCTTTTGGGGTGATGCCTTAAGGGTAGATAGTAACTAGCAGATTTCAAGTTTGATAAATCATGTTTTAAAACATATTTTGCATGCTTTAAAATGAATTAGGAACATTATTTTGATGCTTAAAGTAACATTTAAGGTGTTTAAATAAGTATTTTTAGCATTAGTTTTTAAAGTTACAACTAAGACCAAGGGGTCAAATGAACACCACTCAATCTTTCAAATTTGGTGCTTAAAAATGAACTCATCTTTCTAAAATTTTCTTATTTGTAATAGTTGTTTAATTAAATCTTGTTTGTCAAAAAGAGGGGTGTTACGTGTATGATCTTCTATTTGTCCCTTATAGGGAACCCTTGGAATCAAAAGTACCAATCCTGTTACAAGTAGCCTAGTCCAAGGCTTAGAAAGAAACTCATCTAAAGCACTCCCCAAAAATATGTCAAAGTTTGGGTGACCTTGAAAATGACCTTAAAGTCTTTTTACTTTCATGATTTCTTTATTTTTATGCATCTTGGCTTGCGAGGGGAAATTCATCACCTCTCACAAGTTCTTTGGGGAAGCTTTGACCCAAGGTTTCATCTCCCAATATTGACTTCATTTGAATCTTTTAGAGTTGTACAAGGGATGTAGTGGCACTTTAGACAATGCACTACACTAAGCAAACAACAGGATGTAGTGGTTACAAAAAGGACTAGACCTTTTTGAAATAATCTGAGTCATACAGACCCAAAATCCATGCTTTTATTTTACATTATTTAGCGTGAAAGTCATTGTACAATTGATTTCCCTAAATCATTTGGAAACTTGTTAGATTTTAGATAAATCCCCACTTGCCATGGAAGTATTGTTGGTTCAAGGTGCACCTCAAGGTCCATGTCATAGTATTTTCATTTAAGAGAAGGAGGGTGTAAAAACCCTACTATATAATGCACATTTACTTTTGGATGAGCACTTAAAATCCTCTCAAATGATGTCTATTGATGGATGCCAATAGTACCAAGCAACCTTGTCAGTTCAGGATCTAAGGTTGATTAATTAGTTAGTCTTGTCTTATATTAAAGTCTTGTTTGGATTCAAAACTTTGTGTAAATAAAAAATCCCAAATTAAACACATGGTCCTCTTTTTTCTTTTAATAAAGAGGCATTATGCTACCCACGTGAGATCATCCATTTGCCTTGTTCAAAGTTCATCAAAATATTGAGAGTAATATCATCTACTTTGGCATAGTTATGTTACCCAATTGAGTCTAGACCTTTACCAAAGTTGTTTAAGTACTTCACTTATAATTTAAATTTGAAATTACACCTTCACAAGTTCATAGGGTTGATGTGTTAAGAGGGTTCACCATTTGCACTAAACTTGAGGGAAATCAAGTTTAATTTCCAATTTGGTTTTAAGGTAATTTAAGAATCATAATCATTATCATCAATTGATAGACTTAAGCCATTTTGTGCTAAACACTTTCACTTTAAGTCTATGCACCACAAAAAATTTGAGTCAAGACAAAAAAAATTATGTTATCAAAATTGTAGGAAAGAACCTTTGCCTTAGAAATTTTTTGAAGTAAACCTTCTTGGGTAGTATAGCATCGTTACGCTACCCAAATCATTTCAAACTTTATTTCATGGACCCTCTTACATAGAATTCCAAATTTGTTCCTATATATTCAAATTGATCCAAGTGTACTTTTGATCCTTTGTCTAAAGAAAAGTTATATTGTTCACCTTTGTCTAGCCTATTTGTTAAAAAGAACCAAGTTTTATAACATTATTTATGAGAAAATAAACTATTGATAAAGCACCTTTTGTTTCATACCTTATATCTATTTGACCAAGTTTATGTCCAAGAATAAAATGCCTAGTGTTTGTTAGAAGTGTTTCAAATCTGTTAGATTAAAACTTTCATCTATTTTCAAAGTCTAGCTTTTGACACTGTTTGCCCAAAAGTCCTAGCACATGCCTTGTTTGAGCCTAGCTTTTGATGTCGCATTTGGCCAAAAGACCTAGAAACTTTTAATTTCCTAGATTAGACTAATTTGAAACACTTTGACCGTAGAGTTTGACATTTTGATCTTCAGTCTATTTACTTGCTTATATTTATGTGAATAGTGAAATGTTAGATACTTCACTCTAGCTTGTTTCCTCAAAAATATTTTCATAAACCTTTTGATCCTTTTGAAAAATCTAGACCAAGTTGAAGGCATCATTTTTTTTAGATTCTATCCTTTTTAGAATTTGTAAAACTCTTTGACCTTTCATTGCCGAGCATTTACTATGGATCCCAACATGTATTCCTACACTCATAGTGGACTCATGTACAATCCAGGAATTAGTAATGTAGTTGCACAGGAAGAAATGGTGCAAGACCCCTATGTAGATAACATTGCTTATGAGATGGATTCTTATCCCTCTTATAATACTCAATCAAGGGCACAAGGCTAAGACCCATTGGCTAACTAGTTGGTTAACACACCACCTTACATAAAACAAGACCAAGAATAAATCATGTAATACTTAGCTACAATACCCATGGTGGATGAGCTAGTACTTCAATATCCATACTCTACCAATACAGTTTCCACATGTGATCCATTTTTGTTAGAGTGACATTTATTAGAAAATAAAGACAAGATTTTGATTAGGGCCATAGAGGTAGGGGCTAAGTTTCTAGCAGACTTCCCCCATGAAAATTTACCAAGTCTAATAAGAGTGCCCCTAAATATCATTTATGATCAATAGGCTTCTTCTATAAATCCCATGGCTCTAGTCCAAACAATGTACCAAGACCCCAATATATCCAATCAAGGAAAAAACATCATAGAAGATCACTTTAACTAAATGCAAATAGCATACCAAACCTACCTAAATTTAGCATGTGATTTTAATCAGATGAACATGGTGAGTAAGCCCCTCATTAACCTAGTACCTTTAATAGGAGTGTCGATGGAATTAACTGGACAAGAGAATCTAAGTACTGACCCATTTGTATAAACTACTTTGATAGATAACTTGATACGTATGCTAGATATTGAAGAAGTGTCTTCAGATTTTACACTGAATAGTGAGCCACACATAGTAGACAATGTGTAAATGGTGTCCAATCTTGATAAAATTGGTACTAATGTACAAACAACTAGCTAATAATGTGTTCATATAGTTAATCCCATGATCAAATCATCATACTGAGGAATAGGAGTTTCTATACCCCAGCCTCAACTAGCTACTTCCTCAAGTGTACAACCTATAGGATTAGATAATCCAATAATGGCTAATGTTATGCCTTAATAATAGAATGTGATGAATCTTAGTCCCCCTCAATAAGTAGCAAGTGTTATTTCACAATAGTAGACATAATCTATTATATCAATGTAATAAAGGATGAATACATTGCCACCTCAATTAGGGGAAATAAATATTCCACCTCACCAGGTAATGATGAACATACCTCTTCAGTCGTGGACTAATATGCTAGTCTAAAACCAAGCAATGACTAATTAGCAACATGCAAATATTGGTTAGTGATAGATGCTAAATCTACAACATGTTTTCACTTCTTCACAACTATTCATGCAACAAGGAGGTCCCCATATTTCTTAGGTACCTACTAAACAACCATTTGTTCAAAATGTGCCACAAATTTAGAGACAGGGTCTTGGTCTAAAAATTCCCACTCAACATCAAGGTTTGATTAGTCAATATCATGTCCCTTTTAAACCAAAATAGGCATAGTATAATTATATCCCTTTATCCCAACAACAAAATCCCCCAAGTCAAACATTTATCACCAAACCAAACTAGAATATCACATAGCCAAATTTGCAATTCCAAGTACATCTAAATCCATGTATGCACATTCCTAATCCATTCCTAAACCAATCCAATGTAGCCCAATAGGTGTCTCTATCATATCCTAGTCAAAGTGTCCCACTTATGACCTCCCAACCATTTACCTAAACCAACATTCTCCCTCAAACCAATATCCCTTCTAGTTTCTTATCCCAAGAATTGTAATAGATGAAGGATGTGATTGTTACCATTTAGATGGGGAAGCAGACTAAGAATTTCAAATTGGATGACATGTGTTCCTATCCATTCAACATGGATTATTTTTAGATACCATTTCCTCTAGGATACAAACCACCCAAATTTGATAAATACAAAGGGAAGGGTGATCCTAAGGCTCATTTGACTAAATTCTTTATTGCATGTCAACTACTTGCATATAAAGAAATATAACTTTTGTTTTTATTTCCAAGGATCTTGTATAGACAAGCCTTGGAGTGGTTTTTAAAGTTTCTTAATAATTTAGTAATAGACTTTAATGATCTTTCTGATAAATTTGTGTAGCACTTTTCATATAATCTTGAGCATGAGATTTCATTAGTGGACCTAATACAAGCAAAGCAAAAGGTTGGGGAGAGTTTTGAAATTTATTTATAGTGATGAAGAGCCCTTGAAAGTTATTTCACCCATAGTTTGCTAGATAAAAAATTAGCCACTATGTTTACCAAAAATTTTCATAGTGAGATAGCCTATCATCTAGAACTATAATGTGTCCATACATTCAAAGAGATCATTGATAAAGGTTTGTTGATCGAGAGGGCACTCATCAATAAAAGGGTCATCAATCTTAATTCAAATAATAAAAATCAAGGTACCAATCATGGAAATGACCAACATTCTAATCAAGCACAACTATTGCAACTAGCATAAGCTAATAATCAAGAAAGATCAAAGAAATTCAATCAAAATAGGAATGTTGTGGGAAATAGAGTAACCAAATCATGTCATGTCCAAACTATGAAAACATCATCTACACCACCTTTTCAGCTTACTCCTACATAGCAACCTATCTAACTGATGCCAAAAGCACAACAATCAAGACCTATACAATAAATATAGCAGCCTTTACCATTGCAAACCCCTCCTCCTCGAAGAACCATCCCTGCACATCATGTCTTTAGTGACTTAGGAGAACCTATTGAGTCTATATTTTATAATATTGTTGCCTCTAATTTGATTAGTTGGCCCATACCAAAACATTTTTTGTAAGGCATTCCTTACCCTGATTGGTACCAAGAAAATGAATTTTGTGACTATCATCGGGTCAATGGGCATAATCTACAAAGATGTGTCCAAATCAAACATTTAATTGAAAATATGTTGGAGAATGGGGAGATAAAACTAGATAATTGTGCTTCTACTTCCAATAAAACTCTTGGGATCTATCAAAACCCTTTTCCTTGACATAATAATCAACAATAATAGAACAATCAATAATAACAATTATGGCCAGTACAACAACAAAATTAGCAGTATCAGAATCAAAGGCCGAACTACCAGAACCAAAAAAATCAGAAATAGAATCCACAATGACAAAACAATGGAAAAAACCAAATTTAGATAACAACAAACAAACCTACCATGTAGTTGCACATGACTACAACAGGGTTATAGGTCATATTGTAGGGGGTAGTTTTAATACCATCTCTTTTAATCCTAGAAAGCACTAATCATCTTAGACCATTACTGAACAATACTATTTAGCCAAATCACATGGACAATCCTTTTTTGACCTGAGAGTGCATATAGGAAAACCACAAACTAGGACTTCCACTTTTGGATCTTATAGCGATAACTCATTCTTTCCACATGACCACATGAAAGTGCACTGACAACTGAGACTTGTCCTATCTAGTCCCACACCATTTCTAACATTAGTTAGCAATAATGATCAGGTATCTAATCTTGATTATGTAATCATAACTTGAAGTTCAAAGATTACTATCCCATGCCCATAACCATCCACCACTTTACCTATTATTGGGTGAATATTTTGTCACCGCTAACTGATGGGCAAAATAGGTTGTTTCAACCACAGCATAAGGAGATTGATCAGCCAAACATGTAGGTCTACCACATCAAAAGAGGAAAAATCTCTCCTCTCATCAAGGGGAGGTTCCCTATAACTATAAGGTATACTATATATATATATATATATATATATATATATATATATATATATATATATATATATATATATATATATATATATATATATATATATATCTATATATATATATATATATACACTATAAATAAGCTTAAAATAACACTCAGGGGTAGGACAACACCATCCATCTCTCTTTTTTTAGAGATGATGTTGACAAATCAAAAGAGAAATCTTGGTGAAATGACAAAAGGCACTTCTCTTCTTTTAGAAGTGGTCTACAGCAAATAGTAGGAATTCTTTTTGTTAGTGATAAGTAAATGTAACAGGGTGCAATAACTAGTAGAATGAGGTGTAGCACAAAGTCTCCACCTCAACTGCCAAAGAGTGAAATACGAAGGACAATGGGGGCACAAAGTCATCCCAAGATCCTTTAAATAGAAATAGAAAATAAACACACTAAAGACAATTGTGGCAACACAAAGTCTCTCCACAGTTGGCTTCAAAACACCTTCATGACTACTTCCACTAGTTCTACTTATTTAATTAAATGGGCAAGAACGCATTTAGGAAATAGACATAAGAACAATTTCCTTAATAACACAAGCTATTCTAGCACAAAGTCTGAAAGGTCACTTGCTTTTTCATTCAAATAACAAAATATGATCAACAATTTGAGCTTAAAGTCTCAGTAGTGCCTTTCAATTTGGGCAGAGTTTTACATCTGATAACAAAAATATCTCTATTGCATAAAATAAAAGATTACAACATATAGCACTCCAAGAAAGACTTGGGTGCTTTGTTTCATGGAATGGCCCATGTTGCATTCAATGCCTTGAATGCATTTGTAGTTCTGTGAAGGGGCCATGCTAGAATAGGTCATTGGCCTTAACTTTGGTGTATAGAATCATCTCGAATGTCTTCTCCTAAGCCTAGGTCATCTGGTCTATTTCAAGATATGTACGCAGCTATCCACTCACTTTAATTCAAAAGGAGAATAATAGGCTGCACCTTTGAATGTTTGTGTGCTCAGATGTCTACTTGGTGGACTACTCCACCTACTGGAATAACTCCCCTATAGATATTTCAGTATCTCCTATAGCTTTTGGAGCTCTCAGGTTATCTTCATACCTTCAGCAGGCTCTTTTGGCTCTTTCTTTCTTATCTCTTTGAATCCTTTATTATTCTAAGTCTCTCAAACTTTATTAAACTCGTTGAAACTTTGAACTCTTTTGGTTCAAGGTTCAATGGTTTAACAGTTCAATTTTTCTTCTTCAAAGTCTTCTTTTTGTGAAGTCCTTCGAAGTCGTTGAACTTTCTGAAGCGGTTGAACTTTGAACTTGCTGAAGTGCTTAACTCTTTAAGTCTACCGATGTCATTAAACCTTTGAATCCATTGAACCTTTGAACCTTTAGAGGTGGGGTTCAATAGTTCAATATTTTGTTTGAAGCCTGCTGATGGACCTTTCGATTAAACCTCAATGTTGAACCTACCTTGAAATTGCCTAAGTGTTTGGAAGTTGTTTCTTTGTGAAAGCCCACTGATTGAACCTGTGGAACCTATTGAACCTATGAATCCCTTAGCTAAAAAATCTTAAATAATTGAAGAACTTGGATGCTCAGAACATATTTTGAGAAGAGAAGAGATAATTTTGTCTACAGGACCAAAATAATTGATATGTTGTCCCCAAAAACAAGTGACAAATTTTGGGAACAATAGCTAGCTCCAGTTGGGAACTTCCATCGATTGTAAAAATAATCAAAGGGAGTAGAATCCAAAATCTCCAATGCCTTTAAGTATACCATTGGGATACAGATTCATGCTACCCAAAAAAAAAGGTGCCAAAAATAAATGAAAATGCATCATGCAAAATAAAACTAAAGACTATACAAAAATTATATATATGTACAACTAGACTTATTTGATACTTCAAGAATTGAAGTGCTTCAGATGCTACCCACTATGAGGTAATGAAAATGGCATTCTATCCTAATAAACTATCAACAAACCATTTTCTCCCCAGAATTAGTGATGGGTGAATGGAACTCTCCACCAAGAATCACATTTTTTGTGCACTCTTTTTGGTTCTCTCTTCTTGCCCCATGGCAAGACGTGGTCTCCAATCTAAAAACCATAAAACCTTGCTCTCTTAGTGAAGAGTTTATTTTCCTAACTTTGACATGTAGTAGCATGGTTCGTTACCATAGCTTATTGCTCTTCTGGTCTAGTGAAGCACATTATTTGATTGTCAGCATCAAATACCTAACAAACCACTAGTTCAGCATATCCTTTAACATGAAGGAGCTTGACACCTTTGTCTTGACCAACCTTCAACTTGATTAATAGAGATTCATACTCGGTAGTGTTTTTGGTGTTGCTAAACTACAACTTGTATGAAGAAGGAAAAATATCTCCTTGAGGAGATATTAGAACAATCCCAACTCCAAAACTGGTAGAAGAGTTACTGCCATCGAATTCTAGGATCCAAACATCATCAAAAATTAATCTTCTATCAGATTTTTCTTCATTAGAGAGGGAAGATCCATATTCATCTATATTGCACCCTACCAATTCTTCTAATGTCTTGTTTGAATCAATTTTTGGATTGCCACCTACAAGACTTTCATCTACTATAATAGGAACATCTTTAGTAGATAAAAATAATTACCCCTACCTGAAGACTCAAAAAAAATTTGAGCTTTAGGGGCTAATGTTTGGGTGACAATGTACCTCAACTCCTTCTTAGGGAGCAACCTCTACATGATGCCCTTGACAGGGATCCTCACCTCAGATAGGTCCATGCTCAATTCTCCACCAACATCCTTGAAAAAAATTTGACCAAGAAGGATGTCGTAGGAGGCTGGGATGTCGGCCACCAGGACTGTCATTTTAATTCTTTTTTCTGGGAAGGCCATGAATGCAAATTGGGCATCTTTGATTTATCCCAGCAAAGGGACTTGTTTGTTTTCCATGGAGAAGCATCTCCCAAATGTCTTAGTCAGTGTGAGACCAAGATATTATGCCACTTTGGCAGGCATGACAATGTCAGATGCACCTGAGTCAATGATGCAATTATTTAGCTGATGATCATTTATCAATAAGGAGACATAAAAAGGCTCTATTTTCCTAGGGGTAGTAGGAGTAATGACAAGATTATTTGGGATGGACATGTTCCTTTGGGGATCATGAGTTACCTTTCTAACATCTTGTCCTGTAGGGACAGTTTGATTCTTAACACATTGAACTAACCTATCCAACTGCTCAGGGTTGGATTGCAGGAATTCAAATTTAGACATTTCAATTTTAGTTTTATTGACATGGTTGATTATATCAAATGTCTAAAATGAATTAGGAATAGGGGAAGGCACTTCATCCTTCTATTTTTTTGGGGTTATGGTACTTTTCTGAGAATTTGAAGCGGGAGGTGAAGGAAAGCTTGAGGTACTTACTTTTTTGTTGCTCACTAGGTCCTTTGATTGAAAAGGCAGAGTAGTCCCCCATTTAGCAATTGAAATTTTTGGTTGAGATCGCTCCTCTATTTTTTCCTTATCAGCTTGTTAGGCTGACTAGTTCTAGGACCAAGTGAATACAACATATGATCCATCAAATGCTTCACCTTTACTTCTAGGTTCATCCTGGTAATTCAAGAAACTAATGTTGGAGTCACCAGCTAATTATTCTTCTCCCTCTATGAAGAGATTAGCATCATCTTCTAGGTTCACCTCAGGTTGGAAGGAGAAATTAGATTCTATTTTGAGATATCCAACTATTGACTTAGTTAAAGCTACTTCAATGGCAAGCTTCTCCTATGGGAGAAGAAGACAATTTGGTTTCCCTTGATTTTTGATAGCATTGCCTTGATATGAATGATTGGGGAATGTCTTCCTTGGTGTATCTCAGTATGAAGAAGGAGTAGACATCCCTTGCACCATTTTATTTTTGAGAGCTAGCAACTCATTTTCCAGCTTTTGCACCATTGGATCAGTGGTGCTTGTAGATGGATATTTAGAGGATGAAGAAGATTTACCTCTATTATGATCTCTCCTTATCTTTCCTACCAAGATAAGGTCATCTTCAACCTCAATGGCTAAATCCTGAGCAGTAGCAAGGTCTATGTGGCTAGCACATCTCAATAATAAACTCACTTTAGGAAGCTGAGAGTTGATGAAGAAATATTTGAGATTCTCAGTTGTTAGCTGAGCAATTATAAAAATCCTATTCCTCAGCTTGTCAAACTTGGATATGAAGTCTCTCATTGGTTTATGAGGCTCATTCTTCATCTGTGTGAGCTAGACCAATAGAACATACACATCTTCTATAGGCTTGAACCTTGCTTTGAACTTGGCTTTGAGGATGTTCTAGTCAGTCACAGTCTAGGCCTATAGATGATAGAACCAGTCTACAATAGCACCTTGTAATGTCTCCACAAATAGCTTGACTGCAATGTTCTCATACTCTACACCTATCACGCCACAGGCTATGTTGAAGGTTACAATATGTTCATCAGAATGAACTCTCCCATCACCAAAGAACTTGAAGAAATTCTTCTTAGAACTGAGAGGCAGCTCATGTAGAGGTGGAGTTAGGTTGAGTGGACCAAAATAGTTACCCAAAGGGCCTTGAACTACCATGATTTGACTACTGAAGGGAGGGATAACAAATGTTTGAGGGGTATGTATCAACAAAGGTCTACTAATAGTAGAAATAGATGTTTTACTTGGTAATGGAGACCTAACTTTTGTAGGTGGAAAACTCCTGGTTTACTAAAGGTGAGATGGTGAAGGGAAAGGATCAAAATCACTTTACTGTACCAACTCAAATATAGGGTCAATAATCCCTTTAGCTCTCTGGCTTTTTGTATATCGTGGATCTACCAGAGTGTAAAACTGAAATGGATAAGGATAGGGACTACTTTAATTTGAAGCTTAAGGCTTCAAACTACAAAAAATGTCCCCAGTGGAGTCACTATAAACTATTGGCATGGAGCTGGAAGAAAGTGGAAAAATAAGTGAAACATTTGATCCCTAGTGGCTCTAGTTTTACAGACTAGATTATATAATGGAAATGGATAAGGCTATAATGATAATGGATAAGATACATGTGATGCTTCAATATGAAGCTTGAGGCTTCAAATTGCACAAAATTGTTGTGTCCCTAGTGAAGTCGCCAAAAACTCTTGCGCGAAGCTGGGAGGAAAAATAAAAATGGGAAAGAACTGGAACTGCTTCAATTTGAAGCTTGAGGCTTCAAACGGTGCATTCTTCCCTAGCAGAGTCACCAAAAACTATAGCGCAAAGCTGGGAGAAAAAATAAAAATGGGAAAGAACTCAAACTACTTCAATTTGAAGCTTGAGGCTTCAAACTGTGCGTTCTTCACCAATGGAGTCACCAAAAATTATTGGGTGAATATTTTGTCACTAGCTAATTGATGGGCAAAATAGGTTATTTCAACCATAGCATAAGGAGATTGATCAGCCAAATATGCATGTCTACCACATCAAAAGGGGACAAATCTCTCCTCTCATCAAGGGGAGGTTCCCTATAACTATAAGGTATACTATATATATATATATATATACACTATAAATCAACTGAAAATAACACTCAAGGGTAGGATAACACCATCCATCTCTTTTTTTTAGAGATGATGTTCACAAATCAAAGGAGAAATCCTAGTGAAATGATAGAAGGCACTTCTCTTCTTTCAGAAGTGGTCTGCAACAAACAGCAAGAATTCTTTCTGGTAGTGATAAGTAAATGTAACAGGGTGCAATAACTAGCAGAATGAGGTGTAGCACAAAGTCTCCACCTCAACTACCAAAGAGTGAAATACGAAGGACAATGGGGGCACAAAGTCATCCCAAGATCCTTTAAATATAAATGGAAATCAAATACACTAAAGACAATTGTGGCATCACAAAGTCTCTCCATAGTTGGCTTCAGGACACCTTCCTGATTACTTCCAATAGTTCTACTTATTTAATTAAATGGACAAGAATGCATTTAGGAAACAGACATAAGAACAATTTTATTAACAACACAAGTTATTCCAGCACAAAGTCTAAAAGGTCACTTGCTTTCTCAATCAAATAACAAAATATGATTAACAATCTGAGCTCAAAGTATCAGTAATGCCTTTCAATTTGGGCAGAGTTTTGCTTCTGATAACAAAAAGATCTCCTTTGCATAAAATAAGAGATTATAATATATATCACTCCAAGAAAGACTTGGGTGCTTTATTTCATGGAATGTCCCATGTTGCATTCAATGCCTTGAATGCATTTTCAGTTCTATGAAGGGGCCATGCTGGAACAGATCATCGGCCTTGACTTTGGTGTACATAATCATCTTGAATGTCTTCTCCTAAGCATGGGTTGTCTGGTCTATTTCCAGATATGTACACAGCTATCCACTCACTTTTATCCAAAGGGAGAAAAATAGGCTACACCTTTGAATGTTTATGCACTCAGATGTCTTCTTGGTGGACTATTTCACCTAGTAGAATAACTCCCCTATAGATATTTCAGTATCTCCTATAGCTTTTTGAGCTCTCGAGCTATCTTCTTACCTTCAGCAGGCTCTTTCCTTCTTAGCTCTTCAAATCATTTGTTCTTCTAAGTCTCTCAAACTTTATTGAACTCATTGAACCTTTGAACTCTTTTGGTTCAAGGTTCAATAGTTTAACGGTTCAATTTTTCTTCTTTGAAGTCTTCTTTTTGTTAAGTCCTTCGAAGCCGTTGAAATTTATGAAGCGGTTAAACTTTGAACTTGCCGAAGCGCTTAACTCTTTAAGTCTGTCGATGTTGTTGAACCTTTGAACCCATTGAAGCTTTAAACCTTTAGAAATGGGGTTCAATGGTTCAATGGTTCAATCTTTTGTTTGAAGCTTGCTGATGGACCTTTCGGTTAAACCTCGATGTTGAACCAACATTGAAATTGCCTAAGTGTTTGGAACTTGTTTCTTTGTGAAAGCCCACCGGTTGAACCTGTGGAACCTATTGAACCTACGAGTCCCTTAGCTAAAAAAGCTTGAATAATTGAAGAATTTGGATGCTCAGAACATTTTTTGAGAAGGGAAGAGAGAATTTTGGCCTGCAAGACCAAAATAGTTGATTTGTTGCCCCAAAAACAAGTGACAGATTTTGGGAACAACACCTATCATCTGAACAACCATTCATCCTTAGAATAAACCATTCACTACTGACCAATATAAGAAGTTTAATATTGTGGACCAATTACAAAAGACACTAGCACAAATTTCTATTTTGGATTTTCTATGAATGTCAATAATCTACAAAAAGATCCTGAATAAGTTTCTGACCTAATCTACTATTGCTAGTGACATATCCCCTGATAACTTTCAAGCTTTGGTTAGACACCTAGCTCTAGCCCAATAAGTCACATTTAACCCAAAGTGATATATCTTCCCTTGGCCTGCTCCATAATAACTCATTATATGTATAAGTTTGTATCAGATGGCATAAAGTGAAACATATCCTTATTGATAATGGATCTAGCCTTAGCATAGTGTCTTTCAAGCTCATCAAGCATCTTGGGTACTCAATGATAGATCTCTAGCCAGAAATAATAACTATTAAAGCCTATGATAATCAGGAAAGAGAGTCATAGGGCACCACTAGTTTGCCAGTTATTATTGGGCTTTTAACCCATGATACACTTTGCCATGTGTTGTATCTTGAGTTATCATACAACATACTTCTAGGCAAGCCTTGGTTACATGAGATTCATGCAGTCTTGTCAACACTACACCAATGTATCAAGTTTGACCACTCAAGAATGGAAGTGAATATTCTAGGAAATTTGCACCCATATGAACACTGCAAGCATCTTGAGGTTGAATTTCAAAGCTATAATTATTGGTAAAATATGAATCTAAGTTATAAGTACGATAAAGGAAAAGCTATACTTATAAATCCTTCATCAAATAATTGCATAGATCCTAAGACCTTGGATTCCCTTTCCCACATGCCACCTCTTGAAGCTTCCAATCATTTCATCATTTTAGATAATGGATCAAGAGAATATGTGACCCATGATACATTTCATATCACTGATCTTCCTCAAAATTTGAAAACCTTTAGGCAACCTAAAGTCATTCCACATATGCATTAGCAATAAAATAATAAAGATAATGGACCTGTCACATTTGTACCAGCATCTAGCCTAAGACCTAACCCTCTTAAAAGGAATGAATCATGGTTATACAAATTTTATAAGAATTCAAAGTATCTTATTCCCAATAGGATCATGGAGCATCACAATTATGAAGGAAGAGGCCTTAGACTGAATCAGTAAGGAACCATTGAGCCAATTTCCATGACTAAGTATGAAAGACCTTATGGATTTGGATTTAAACTACCTAGGGGTGACCCCACATATCTTATTCAAGCTCCATCACTAGTGACTAGTGATGATGATGTTGATAGTGAAGCAGAGTCTGATCATAGCCTTACCTTTGATAACCTAGCTAAAACCAACATATTTGATAATAATGCCACTTATACCCTTATCCAATCTATTTATCACAATCCATTACCATTATATTATCCCCAACTGATAGATTGGGACTAGCAATAATCCATTCTATCAATTGATGAGTTCCAGAATGATGAGGCATTATATGATTTCTTAGGCCTTAGAGATAATTTTCCATTGGGAAATCACAAATCAAGATTCTCGATCACATTGGATCCTGCAACCTATTTTGGAGAGTGAGTGAACACCCTTAGCCAAAAAAAAATTAAAACATTGAAGTCCTAAAGTGAAAACCTCTTTGATTCACTTTCTAACTAGGGAAAAAGTAAAGATAAAGGCCAGTCTAGTGGTGAAAACTTATTTCATGCACCTTTAGATGGGGGTGTTCATTCTTCTTCGAATTTAGACTAGGAGACCACCAACGATGAACTTAACTACAAACCTAAGTTTATTTTTGAGTAACAAAAAGTATTTGATCAAATTCTCTAATAATTTTTGACTATTTTTGTTACATGGCCAAATATCCCATTAGAAGACTCGGATTCATCATTCCTACGAGAAGTTGAAGAGCTAGTCTTAATAGAGGACCCTGATATAGTCCAATAGTTCAAGTTGCTACATACTATCCTAAATGATAGTTTGACCCTTCTAGTCAAAGATACAATAGAGGTAAATATCAAGGCTCCATTAAACCTAAAATGGATAAAGTTAGGAGCATCTCTCACTGAGGAGGAACATGATGTCTTTACAGCTTTGTTAAGAGAGTTTGTGGATATATTTGCATGGGCCTATTCTAACATGTCAGGATTAGACCCCACCTTGGTTCTATACCACCTTGTGGTTAATCCTGATACCAAATTAGTAAAACAAAAGATATAAAATATGCATCCTCACATTGTTGTATTAGTAAAGAAAGAGTTGGAAAAACTCTTAGAAGTAGGATGTATCTGATTCGTTGACTACTCAAAATGAATCTTTAATGTAGTACCTATTAGCAGAAAGCTTGAAGGAATCAAAATTTGAAATGATTTTTAATAGATCAACAAAGCTTGTCCTAAAGATGATTTTTCATTATCTAATATTGACATGATCATTGACTCCACAGCTGGTTATGAAATGCTTTCACTCATGAATGGCTTTTTAGGATACAATCAGATTAGAATAACACCAAAATATCAGCATAAAATAGTATTCACCACACCATGGGGAACATTTTGTTATCAAGGGATGTCATTTGGCCTAAATAATGTAGGAGCTAAATATCAAAGAGCCATGACTATCATATTCCATGATATGATGCATGATATTATTGAAGACTATGTCAATGACATATTAGGAAAACCCAAGACTAGAGCTAACCATCTAGCAGTGCTATGTAATATTTTTGAAAGACTATGAGAGTACAAAGTTAGAATAAATCCAAATAAATGTGTATTTGGTATAAATTTAGGAAAATTACTTGGCTTCATCATGTCTCATAGAGGCATTGAAGTTGATCCAACTAAATTTCATGCTATAACCAAGATGCCACCACTAACCAATTTGAAATAACTTTGTAGTTTGTAAGGTAAGATCTAGTCCATTTGATGCTTCATCTCTCAATTAGCAAATAAGTGCCATCTATTTATGCACCTTTTGAAGAAAGGAGTTAAATTTCACTAGAATGATCACTGCCAAATAGCTTTTCAATAGCTTAAATATTATCTTGTCAATCCACCTATTTTATTGCCTCCTATGCCAAGAAAGCCATTCTTGTTATACCTATCAGCTACTGATCATGCCCTAGGGGCACTCTTGGCTCAAAATGATGATAATGGAAAGGAGCATGTTGTATACTACTTAATTCATAACTTGGTTACATATGAACATAACTATACACCTGTTGAAAAAGCTTATGTAGCCATGGTTTTCATAGCTTACAAATTGTGTCATTACATGTTGAATAATAAAACCATGGTCATTTCAAAAGTAGATCCACTCAAGTATCTACTATCTAAAATAGATTTTCAAGGTAGAATGGATAAATAGATCATGCTTTTTAGTGATTTTGACATAGATTATGTCAATAAAAAAGCAATCAAAGGACAAGTTCTTGTAGATCAACTTACTAAGGCACCTCTCATGGATACACATCCACTCAAGTTTCCATTTCCTAATGAATCCATCATGATCATTATTGATACACCCCTTGAGGGGTAGCCCTAGAAGCTGTACTTTGATAGTTCAATCACTACACATAGATCAAGGGTAGGCCTATTGTTTATTATACCACAGGGGGATCTAATCCCTAAATCTTTTAGAATTAGCTTTTCTTGTATAAACAACATGGCTGAGTATGAAGCACATGTTTCAAGACTTTGATAAGTAGTACAATGGAATATATCTCATCTCCAAGTTTATGGTGATTCTTAGTTAATAATCAATTAGGTCATAGATCATTTTTATACCAAAGATGACAAGTTGGTTCCATATAAAGCCATGGTTCACACTCTTAAAAATTAAATTGCCAACATTGAGTTTAAGCATATATCGAGGGCTAGTAACAGAACTCCAAATTCCATGGATACTATTGGCTCTTTGATTCAATAAATAGATAAAGTTAAAGAGTATCAATTCTTCATCAAGAATTTTTCAACACCAGCTCATGAACCTTTAATCATTGCCATGATTTGTGATATTTTTGGTCTTAATACTATCTAGTACTCAGAACTTTCTAGCTACCTTCATGACCAAGTTCTACCACCTAACCTATCTCAAAAAAAAACCAAAGCCTTCATTCATCATTCCACTCATTATAATTTACTTAGATCCACTCTTTACCATCATAGTTTTGATGGAACTCTACTTCATTATTTAACTTCAGTAGAGTCTACATTAACATTAAGAGAAGTTCATGAAGGATTATGTGGAACCCTTTCTAGTGGGGTGTTCCTATCCAAAAATCTCTTATGTACTAGTTTTTATTGGCCCACAATGGACGTAGATGCCATTGCATATGTAAAGAAATGTAACAAATGTCAATGGCATGCTAATTTGATTCATACCCCAGCAAAAACTTTAAAATTAACCATGGCCATTTTATACATGGGGACTTGACCTCATTGGGAAGATTAACCCCACTTCATCTGATGGCTATAAACATATCCTTACTATAATTGAATATTTCACTAAGTGGGTTGAATCTATACCACTCACTTACGTGATTGGAAAGAAATTTTCCAAATTCATCTTCAATCATCTAATCTATCACTATGGTATCCCCTTTGACATTATATCTTACAATGGAGGATCATTCAAGAATAAAGATGTATACTAATTATGTACTAAATACAACATCACATGACACTTTTTTATAGCATATTACCCTCAAGGTAATGGCCAAGCTGAGGCATCCAACAAAACTATTGTCAACATTCTCAAAAATATTTTCAATGATGATGGTCATGATTAACACCTCTATATATTCCCCACCCTTTGGGTATACCATACCAATCATCGTACCCCCATAGGAGAAACTTTTTACTCACTTGTTTATGGTACTAAAGCCATCCTTCCCATTGAGATCAAATTGCCTTCACTATGCATCTCTTTCAAGCATGTCCTGGATGATCATGACTATCGAGAAGCTCACCTACAAGAGCTAGATCTACTAGATGAGAAATGCATAGTCACACTCAATAATATTCAAGCATATCAAAATTAACTCAAAGGCCACTATAATTGGTGTGTCAAGTATCAAACATTTTAACTTGGTAATCTTGTTCTCAAAGAAAACCAAAAGAATACCATGGCCGAGAAGAAACATAAAGGGAAATTCAAACCAAATTGGATAGGGCCTTTCATCATCATCATAGATTATGGATCAAGAGCATAAAGGCTTGCCATGCTAGATGGTGACAAACTTCAAGAGCCAATGAATATTATTCATCTCAAGTGGTACTATGATTGAATGCTAATGTGTATTGTGTGTAAGGACCATTTTAGCTATGCCATTTTATCACTATTCTTATTTATATACATACCATTCTTATCTACCCTCTTTTCCATATCCACTTTCCATTTTTAACCTATCAACCCAGCATGTTCTAAAGCCTAGCCCATTTTACCTTGGTTTTTATCATTCGTTACATAGTTTTATCATCAAGATATCTAATCAATTCATCAATTGGTTCAAGTATTTTAAATAGGGAGTGTATCTTGGGATAGTGTGACAGAAGTTTCGGTAGTTGCATACTTCATTTGTTAGTCCTTTCTTACCACCAATCTTTCTACTAATTATAACCACCTTTGGGAAAATTAGTATCATTGATCTATGCCATTGTGTCCTATTTATAACCACCTATGGGAAAACTAGGGGCAATACTAAGTCTTGATGTACCAACTTGCCACTTATTATGGCATAGTATGTCTTTGTACTAACTATGCCTATTTTATTTAAATTGGTTGATGTACTAGTCAAATTCCTCCATTGTAAGGGTGGAACTACAGTGACTTGAGGTTATATTTTGGGACTATGTAGAAAGCACTCAATACTTTTTGAGGTCATTTTAGTCACCCCTTTTACCCATGTTCTCACCATTTTATGAGCAACCTAAGCTACACTCTTGTCATTTTACGAGCAATATAAGCTACTCTCTCATCATTTTGTGAGCAACCTAAGCCACTCTCTCACTTTTTTTCAAGCAATATAAGCCATAATATCACCATTTTGTAAGCAACCTAAGCCACGCTATCACCATTTTGTGAGCAATCTAAGTTTCAACACTCTCGCCATTTTGTGAGCAACCTAAGCCACCCTCTCATAATTTTTCAAGCAACCTAAGTATGAATTCTCTCACCTTTTTGTGAGCTTGAACCATTTAGAGTCTTATCATTCTCTATTGAGTTACAACGCTCTAAAATACTTCCAAAAATATTTCAAAAAATTATTAGAAAAGAACAAAAACATTGACCACTTCTTTGCTTAAGGATTCTGGGAACCCTTACTAAGTTACAAGCAAATCACTTGTCATTTAGTTTCCCCATATTTTTTGGCCTTTTTCTCTCATGAACTTTCCATTTTTTAAGACCATTCCTATTCTTCTATCACATCCATTCTATTTATTTTCCTCAGTTATCACATTCTTCCCATTCCCTGGGAGAACTACATTTGGCCTAAAGTTTTTTATTGGATATTACATCCATGGAACTATGTAGGCAGCATCCACTTGCCTAGTGCATATGTATATAGCTAGGCCACCCCCTTCCTTTTCTTCTATTCCCCCATTTAGTTTGTTTGTTAAGTTGTCACCTATTTTCTAGGGGCAATGTTCATAGGATTTTTAATTGCATTATTTTTTTGTTTCTATTTATTTTGTTTTTTGTTTGCCTATTTATTTGCTTTCATCACTATTGTCTTGATTCATTTTATTTGATTCATTTTATGTGTGTTCATTAGGTGATTCCATGTCCACACTTACACTTGAATCCATCCCTATTCATATGTTTACATTGTCATCATGGTTTTTATCATTGGTGTATTGTTTTCTATTGAGTATTAGATTATGAGAATCAGTCTTTATGCATATTTTGGCCAATTATTTATGTTTTTCTATCATAAATCCTACCATCACATGCTACACCAAATCTTATATTTAAGAATTATATTCAACAATGGCAACATCTCTTCAGCACTGACATCTCGATTCACTCCCAATCATATCCCAAACAGAGTAATTAACCATGAAAGAATTTCAACCTTTATTAGTTTAGACAAGCATATCCCTACTAGTAGGTTGTTCCAATTCATCATTACCCTCTATGTTAAGTTATCATCATCCTCGGCCAAGTTTATCATGTTTTCCATAATTGGGGTCCAATTCTTATAACTACCTATCGGCAAATCATTGCACACCATCCTAATTGCATTTCTCAATGATTATAACCACCTTTAGGTAAATCATTGTGTTATCACCACTTTACTTTTTTTTCCCATACAGGAGCATGTGATTATCGTGTTTTTCTATCCTAACTGGGGCAGCTCCATCTTCTTAATGATTATAACCACCTTTGGGCAAATCATCATGTTATCATACTAGGTTACCACTATCAGGGTATAGTACTTATAACTACCTTTGGGAAAACCATTGTAAATCATCTCACTTACATTTTCAATGATTTTGACTACTTTTTTGGTATCATTTTTTTTTCACCCCGTCATCTTTCCTTTCTTTGGTCCCCTTGTTTCACTTCTTTCTTTTTGAGGGACCATTTGTTGATCCACTTGTGCCAATCATTCCCTCGAGGGGGAATCATATAGATAGTTTATCATCATCTTCATGTTGGCATATAAGACATTTCTCATTATTTGAGAAGATGTTTCTTTGCCTATGGTTTTTAACATTTTCTTAAATAGGGGCAAATTGTAGACACCTAAAATTGGCCACCGATAACCTCCAACCAAGCTTTTGGCTAGTTTTGCATAATTTGGCCTAAAAACACTAAAACATGAAAAGTGATGTGAAAATGACATATTCAAGTACCAATTTTGGCCAGGGTATCCCTAAATGAGGCAATTCAATTTATGGTCTAACTAAATTTGATCAGTCTTTTTTGAGTCAAAATGTCAAATGTGTACCATCGTGCTCTAGACTGCTTATTCCTATCAAATCTTTTGCATAAGATGTGTGCCTTTGTTATTTATTGTTAACAACATTCTAAATGGGAATACACATCTAATGCATCTAACATGGACTTCCAATTCAAATTCAATCAAATTTAGGAGCAATAACAAGGCATTCTGATCAATTTGAGTAATTTGTGCATAAAGTGCTTAAACATGCTTAAGAGCTAATTAACCCAAATCAAGGCCTAATCAAAAATTCCATGGAAACTTGTTGAATAATTTGTTTTGGAAATGAATATTAAATATTTACATCATCAAGTGATCTCATTTCTTGGGAAGACATCCCTATGCCATAAATACCACAAATATCAGGATTCATGCCCTCCATGCCTCATCAATGCCTTCCATGATGCCCTCCATGCCTCTTAATTGCCCCTTTTTCCAATGCCATGATGAGGATAATGACAAATTTTAATTATAAAATTAAATTAATCCTTAACCACACATATCAATCTTGAGATGGATAGTTGAGTTTGATTCTAATCAAATCTATAAATCTATAAATAGGAGGCTTCACAACATCATTTCTAAGCTTAATTAGTGCAAAGTTATAATGCAAGATTGGTTCCAAAATCTTCAAGCAACTAGCATTATAATTATAAATTGATTCCAAGCCAAGCCAAGCCAAATCCATAAGGTGCCAAGAGGAGATGAAGGTAGCCACACTCTATTGAATAAGACCTATCAAAGAACAAGCTGAGAAATTCACCATTACAAAGGCATTTGGAGCATCCAAGGAAGATGAAAATAATTCTTGTGTTTTTATTACTTTATTTTTAGTTGTGCTTGTCATTTGCTCTTGTTAATTAATATCTCCCTAGTGTCTAGGTCTAGAGATGTTATGTTATTAGTGTGTTTATTTCATCTTATTTTCATTTTGGAACTAACACCATACTAACCATCCTCTCTTGAGTCAAATTCCTAGATCACAGACCCAAAATGAAGCCACTTACAAAAGAAGCTAATAGGTCAACAAGCTTCAAGAATATTACCTAGAGATATAGACTACTAAGTTAGTTAGAGGTATGGGTTTGGCTAAGATAATGACTAAAGAAAATCCATAGGTAGTAGAAGTGAATAATGTAGAAAGGGTGGTTGATAACCCTATTGTTCCCAAAATCTGTCACTCATTTTTGGGACAACATATGAACTATTTTGGTCCAGCAGGCCAAAAATTCCCTCTTCCCTTCTCAAAAATTGTTCTAGGCATTCAAATTCTTCAATTTTTAAGCTTTTTCATCTAACGAACTTCACTGGAAGAAATCTATGGACTCTGCAGGCTTAAATCTACGGACTCTCAGGCTAAAATCTATGGACTCTATTCTATAGAATTCATAGAAAGGAATCTATGAACTCATTTCTACAGACTTTACCAGTTCTACAAACTCATTTATACAGACTCTATAGGTTTAAATCTATGGACTCTATAGATATGTTTCTATGGACTCAACATGCTTGAAATCAGCAAGTTTAATAGGTTCAAAGGCTTCTATAGATGAGTTCAATCAAAAGAACAAGTTTCCAACACTTAGTCATTTTCAGGATTGGTTCAATGCTTTGGTTCAACCAAAAGGGTTCATTGGCAAGCTTTTATGCAGTGTTTGAGCCATTGAACCATTGAACCTTGAACCATTTTGGTTCGATGGGTTCAATGGGTTCAAAGGTTCAATGCCATCAACAAGAGTTAAGTGCATTTGTCAAGGTTCAAAGTTCAATCACTTCAAGGTTCAATGGCTTCAAAACATTTATCAAAGAGAAGAAGGCTTGAACCATTGAACTGCTTTGGTTCAAAGGTTCAATGGATTTAAAGGTTCAACAGGTTCAACAACTTTATGGTTCAACATGGTTTGGCTCAAAGTGTTTGGTTCAAGCGGTTAAATGAATGAATGGAACACAAGAGATTGAACCGATTGAACCATTAAACCAAAGTTGGTTCAATTGGTTGATTCAATCAACAGGTTCAAAGGGCTACCCCAAAGCCAAAGGAAAAATAGTCCTTGCAGAGGGCATTAAACCAAGCTGATAGTCCTTATGGAGGGCATTGAACCAAGCTGACAGCACTTATGGAGGGCATTGAACCAAGCTGAAAGCCCTTGTAGAGGGCAGTGAACCAAGCTAAGTGCCCTTGTAGAGGGTAATGAGAAAAATTAGACAAAGAGAATTCCTTCAAAAAAGTGAACCAAAGACAAACAGCCCTTGCAAAGGGTAGGTGAGGAGCAAATGGACTTGTAAAAGTCTGAAGGATATTTTTGAGCTTGAACAGTCCTTGTGGATGGCACAGTTCTCTTTTAGGAAAAGAATGTGGAAAATGATTAAGGCATTTCCTTCAGACAAAATGTTTGAAGGAATTCCTTTAGACTTTTGTTCGAAGAAATAAGCCTGAAGCAAAGACAAAAGCTCACCAAAAGAAAACCCAACAAAAAGCAGAGGCAAAGTAAAGGAAGATTTCCTTCAAACAAATTATCTAAAGGAATTCCTTCAGACTTTTTTTCCAAATAAAAATTCCACCTAAAAGATCCTGAAGGGTAGGTACCCTTGAGGGAGGCTCCCGCCAAAGAAAGTGGACCATTTCTCAAAACCTTGAAGGGCAAGTTCCCTTCAAGAAAGATCAAACCTCAAGTTGTAGTGGAAGTCACCATGTGTCCCTTACAAAGTATTGTAGAAGCCACCATGTGTCATCTACTGATACACAATTTCTAGTAACTTTCAAAGCAGGGGAATGTGTCGTGTGTCATCTATAAAGCTTAGTGGAGGCTACCAAGTCGCAACATCTGTAGCTTCTTCCTTTTATTGAGTAAGTATTGTGGTGGGTCCTAGGTGAGTGGCTAAACTTGATCGAAATGCACCACATGTCATTTTTTGCATGAGTTTAAAAGAGTTCTAAATGTTTCTACAGTGTTTCTATGAGCTCAATGGATGCTGTCATGTGTCATCTTCTGTAAGACTCTCGAAAGGCCCCCAAAGCCTCTATAAGTTAAGTGGATGCTGCCACATGTCCTCACCTATTTCACAGTGAAATGCACCACATGTCACTTGTTAATAATAGTGGAAAGCGGCCAAAGCAAACAGGAAAGACACGAAGGAAGTGCTAAGAAGGATGATGAACCTGTAACCATCAAAATTAGGGCAACCAAGTAGCCATTGGCTTTCAAATGATGATGAACACAAACACATCAAATTTTTGACAATGAAATAACTGTTGATCCTTACAATATTAAGCACAAACCCTATGAAAAAATTTAGTGACCGGCCAAAGAGATAGCCTGAGAGCTCAAATCACACAGATAAGGGCAAAATACAGCCAAGAAAGGGGAAATGATGGAGAAATATTAGAAAATATCCACACATGGGATATGTTTCTAGAAGGTGAAGCAGCTGACCAAGTGGAAATTAGAGTGTGCGAACATTCAATGGTGTGGCCTATCTCTTGCATTGAGTAAAGTGAAAACAGCTATGCACACATCAAGAAACACATCAGGCGGCCCATATTTAAGACTGATACTTGATTCTAGCATAGCCCATGGACAAAATTTAAAATGCATTGAAGGCATTGAATGTATCATAGGCCATCATTTTTGTGAAATAAAGTGCCCAAGTCTTTCTTGGAGCACTATATATTGGACTCTCTCTTATTATTTTAAGGGGATCTCTCTGTTATCAAAAACAAAACTCTGCCCAAATTGAAAGGCATTACTGAGACTTTGAGCTCACATTGTTGAAGGAAACAAGTGACTTTTTAGACTTTGTGCTGGAATAGCTTGGTTGTTGGGGAAATTTTTCTTATGTCTATTTCCTTAATACATTTTTTGTCCATTTAATTAAATAATTAGAATTAGTGAAAGTAATCAGGAAGGTGTCCTGAAGCCAGCTGTGGAGAGGCTTTGTGCTACCAAAATTGTCTTTAGTTTGTCTATTTTCTATTTTTATGTAAGGGATCTTGGGATGAATGTGTGCCCTCATTATCCTTTGTATTTCACTCTTTGGCAGTTGAGGTGGAGACTTTGTGCTACATTTCATCCTATTGTGTTATTGCGCCCTGTTATAGTTACTTGTCACTACCCAAAAGTTTCTTGTTGTCTGTTGAATAGAACTTCTAAAAGAAAAGGAGTGCCTTCTATCATTTCATCAAGATTTATCCTTTGATTGGTGAACATCATCTCTAAAAAAAGAGAGATATATGGTGGTATCCTACCCCTGAGTGTTATTTTTAGCTTATTTATAGTAGATTAGCATATATATATATATATATATATATATATATATATATATATATATATATATATATAGCCCCTTCATACTTACAGGGAACCTCCCCTTCATGAGAGGAGAGATTTGTCCCCTTTTGATGTAATAAACCTACACATTTGGCTAACCAATTTCCCTATGTTATGGTTGAAGAGACCTATTTTACTCATCAGTTAGCTAATTGAAAAAATATTCACCCAATAATTTTTGGTGACTCCGCTGGGGATTTACACACAATCTAAAGTCTCAAGTTTCAGATTAAAGCATTCCTTGCCCTTATCCATTATAGACTCTAGTGACTCCATTATGTGTCTTACCCATTATCATTATATCCTTACCATCTCCCTCCACCTCCACATCAACTGGGATAGAACGTGCAGTTTAAAGCCTCAAGATTTAAGCCGAAGTAGGGCCAGTTCTTTCTCATTTTCATTTTAAAATATGGCAGATCCATGATATACATGAAGCCAAAGGGCTAAAGGTATTTTTGACCCTATATTCGAGTTGGTACAGCAAAGTAATTTTGATCTGTCTCCTTCACCATCTCACCTCCAATGAACTAGGAGCTTTCCTCCTACTAACGTCAAGTCTCCATTACCAAGCAAAGCATCCATTTATGCTATTAATAAAGCTTTGTCAATACTTATCCCTCTGAGATTTATTATTCCACCTTTCCATAGTCATACTATGGCAATTCAAGGCCCTTGGGGTAACTCTTTTAGCCCACTCAATTTAACTCCACCTCTACATAAGCTACCACGTAGTTCAAGGAAATATTTCCCCAAGTTCTATGGTGATGGGAAGGCCCATCCTAATGAACATATTATAGCCTTCAGTATAGCTGGTGGCATAATAGGTGTGGAGTATGAGGATGTAGCAGTCAAGCTATTTATGGAAACTTTACAAGGTGCTGCTACAGACTAGTTTTATCATCTGTAGGCCCTGACTGTGACTGACTGGAACACTCTCAAAGCCAAGTTTGAAGCCAGATTCAAACCTACAGAAGATGCACATGCCTTGTTGGCTCAAGTCACACAAATGAAGAAGGAGCCTCATGAACCAATGAGAGATTTCATAGCCAAGTTTGACAAGTTGAGAAATAAGATTCCTATAATTACTCAGCCTACACCTGAAGACCTCAAATGTTCCTTCATCAACTATCAACTGCATAAGGTGAGTTTTTTGCTAAGATGTGCTGGCCAAATAGACCTTGCTATAGTTCAAGATTTGGCTACTGAGGTATAAAATGGCCTTATCTTGGTAGGAAAGATAAGGAGAGACCCAAATAGAGGTAAATCTTTTTCATCTTCTAAATATCCATCTATAGGTACCATTGATCCAATGGTGCAAAAGCTAGAAAATGAGTTGCTAACTCTCAGGAAGTAAATGGCACAAGGGATATCCTTAACTCCTTTATACAGATATATGCCAAGAAGGACATTCCCCAATTAGTCATACCAAGGCAATGTTGCCAGAAATCAAGGACAACCAAATCATCTTCGTCCCCCACAGGGGAAACTTGCTATTGAAGCACCCCCAACCAATTCAGTAATTGGATATCTCAAAATAGAATCTAATTTCTCTTTCAAGATTGAATTAAACCAATAAAATGATGTTGATCTCCTTATATAATATCAAGAAGAGTCAGCTGGTGACTCCAACATTGGTTTTCTAAATTATCAGGATGAACTTAGAAGTGAAGGTAAAGCAGATGAGGGATCATATGTTGTATTCACCTGGTCCCAAAACCAGTTAGCCCAGCAAGCTAATAAAGGAAAAATACGGGAAAGTTCTTGACCTACAATCTTAATTTCCAAATGAGGAACTTCTCTGTCTTCCCAACCAAAGGACCCAGTGAGTAATAAAAAGGTAAGTACATCAAGCATTCCTCCATCTTCAACTTCAATTCCACAGACCAGTCTTCCCCCTCCTAAAAACTAGAAAGATGAACTACCTTCCTCTATTCCTAATCCATTTTAGTCATTTGAAATAATCAACCACGTCAAGAAGACCAAAATTCAAATGTCTAAATTTGAATTCTTGTAATCCAATCCTGAGCAGTTAAATAGGTTAGTTCAGTGTGTGAAGAATAAAGCCATCCCTGTAGGACAAGATGTTAAAAAGGTAACTCATGATCCCCCAAGGAACATGTTCATCCCAAAAAACCTTGTCATTTCTCCTCTTGCTACTTCTAGAAGGACTAAACCATTCTATGTCTCCTTGTTGATAAATGGGCATCAGCTAAACAATTACATCATAGACTCAGGTATATCAGACAATGTCATGTCTACCAAAGTAGCTGAATCCCTTGGTCTCACACTAACCAAGACATTTGGGATATGTTTCTCCATGGAGAACAAATAAGTGCCACTACTGGGACAAATTAAGGATGCCCAATTTGCATTTGCCACCTTTCCAAAAAAGAAAATCAAGATGACAGTCCTAGTGGCTGACGTCCCAGCCTCATATAGCATCCTTTTTAGGCAAAATTTTTGCAAGGATGTTGGAGGAGAATTAAGCATGGACCTATTTGAAGTGAGGATCCCTATCAAAGGCATTATGCAGAGGCTACTTCCTAAAAAGGAGGGAAAATATGTTGTCACCCAAGCATCGATCCCTAAAACTCAAATTCTGTTTGAGTCTTCAGGCAGGGGTAACTATTTTTTATCTAATGAAGATGTTCCTATTACAGCAGATGAAAGTCCTATAGGTGGAAATCTAGGAATTGGTTTAGATAAAACAATAAAAGGCATGAGAAAGCACAGTGTAAGCCCAAAGGAACTCTCCTCTCTAAATGAAGAAAAATTTGATAAAAGAGCAGTTTCTGATGATGTATGGATACTAGGATTTGATGGCAGCTGCTCTTCTAGCAGTGTTGGAGCTAGGACTATGTTGATATCTCCTCAAAGAGATATCTTCCTTCTTCATACAAGTGGTAGTTCAGCAACACCAACAATGTTGCCAAGTATGAATCTCTGTTACTTAGGTTGAAGGCTGCTCAAGACAAAGGTGTCAAACTCCTTCATGCCAAAGGAGATGTTGAGTTGATGGTTTGTCAAGTATCTGATGGGGACAATCAAATAATGTGCTAGACTAAACTAGAAGAGCAAAAATTTTATGGTAGTGGACCATACTACTACACACCAAAGTTATAAAAAGGAAATCTTCACCAAGAGAGCAAATATTTATGGTTTTCAGATCGGAGACCACACCTTGCCATGGGGTAAGAAGAGAGAACCAAAAGGAGTGCACAGAAAATGTGATTCCTAGTGGAGACTTCCATTCACCCATAACCGATTCTAGGGAGAAAATGGTTTCTAACTAGTTTATCAGGATGGAACACCATTTTCACTGTTTCACAGTGGGTGGCATCTAAAGCACTCTAAATCTTGAGGCATTAGATAAGATCATCTATACATATGTATATTTGTATAGTCTTTAGTTCTATTTTGTGCTTTTAATTTTTGTTTTTGGTGCCATTCTTTTTGGATAGCATGACTATGTAACCCAATGGCACACTTCAAGGCACTGGAGATTCTAGTTTCTACTTCTCTTAGCTATTCTGAGTCTTCAACTGAAAGAAGTTCCCCAACTGGAGCTAGCTGTTGTTGCCAAAATTTGTCACTCATTTTTGGGACAACATATGAACTATTTTGGTCCTACATGCCAAAAATTCCCTTTTCCCTTCTCAAAAATTATTTTGGGTATTCAAATTCTCTATTTTTTAAGCTTTTTTAGCTAACAGACTTCACTGGAATAAATCTACAAACTCTATGGGCTTAAATCTATGGACTCTGTAGGCTTAAATCTATAGACTCTATAGGCTTGAATCTACGGACTCTGCAATCTAAAATCTATGAACTATGTTCTATGAACTTCACAAAAAGGAATCTACAGACTCATTTCTACAGACTCTATAGGTTTAAATCTATGAACTCTGTAGATACGTTTCTATGGACTCAACATGCTTGAAATCAGCAGGTTCAACAGGTTCAAAGGCTTCTACAAGGGAGTTCAATCAAAAGAACAAGTTTCCAACACTTACTCATTTTCAAGATTGGTTCAATGCCTTGGTTCAACCAAAATAGTTCATCAGCAAGCTTCTATGCAGTGTTTGAACCATTGAACCATTAAACCATTGAACCTTGAACCATTTTGGTCCAACGGGTTCAATGGGTTCAAAGGTTCAACGTCATCAATAAGAGTTAAGTGCATTTGTCAAGGTTCAAAGTTCAACCACTTCAAGGTTCAACAGCTTCAAAACATTTATCAAAGAGAAGAAGGCTTGAACCATTAAACCATTAAACCATTGAACCACATTGGTTCAAAGGTTCAATAGGTTCAAAGGTTCAACAAGTTTAATGGCCCTATGGTTCAACATGATTTAGCTCAAAGTGTTTGGTTCAAGTGGTTAATTGAATGAATGGAACACAAGAGATTGAACTGATTGAACCATTGAACCATTGAACCAAAGTTGGTTCAATTGGTTAGTTCAATTATTAGGTTCAAAGGGCTACCCCAAAGCCAAAGGAAAAATGGTCCTTGCAGAGGGCATTGAACCAAGTCGATAGTCCTTGCAGAGGGAATTGAACCAAGCTAACAACCCTTGTGGAGGGCTTTAAACCAAGTTGACAGCCCTTATGGAGGTTAGTGAACCAAGCTGAGTGCCATTGTAGAGGGAAACAAGAAAAAGTAGACAAAGAGAATTCCTTTAAAAAAGTGAACCAAAGACAAATAGCCCTTGCAGAGGGCAAGTGAGGAGCAGATGGACCGTTGCAAAAGTCTAAAGGATATTTCTGAGCTTGAACAGTCCTTACAGATGGCACAGTTCTCTTTTGGGAAAAGAACGTGGAAAATGATTAAGGAATTTCCTTTGGCCTTTTGTCTGAAGAAATAAGCTCAAAGCAAAGACAAAAGCCTGTCGAAAGAAAACCCAATAGAAAGTAGAGGCAAAGCAAAGGAAGATTTCCTTCGAACAAATTGTTTGAAAGAATTCCTTCAGACTTTTTGTCTAAAGAAAAAGTCTACTTGAAAGATCTTGAAGGGTAGGTACCCTTGTGGGAGGCTCTTGCTAGGGAAAGTGGACCGTTTCTCAAAACCCTGAAGGGCAAGTTCCCTCTGGGAAAGATCAAACCTCAAGTTGCAGTGGAAGTTGCCACATGTCCCTTACAAAGTGTAGTGGAAGCCGCCATGTGTCATCTACCGAGCCATAGTTTTTAGTAACTTTCAAAGTATCAAAATGTGCCATGTGTCATCTACAAAGCTTGATGGAGGCCACCAAGTGGCAACATCCATAGCTTCTTCCTTTTATTGAGTAAAGACTGTGGTGAGTCTTAGGTGAGTGACTGTTGATCCTTGCAGGCTTAAGCACATACCCTATGAAAAAATTTAGTGACCGGCCAAAGAGATAGCCTGAGAGCTCAAATCACACATCTAAGGGAAAAATATAGCCAAGAAAGGGGAAATGATGGAGAAAGATCAAAAAATATCCATGCATGGGATATGTTTCTAGAAGGTGAAGCAGCCGACCAAGTGGACACCAAAGAGCGTGAACATCAATGGTGCGGCCTATTCTCTTGCATTGAGTAAAGTGAAAATAGCTATGCACACATCAGGAAACACATCAAGCAGCCCATATTTAAGACCGACGCTTGATTCTAGCATAGCCCATGGATAGAATTTAAAATGCATTAAAGGCATTAAATGCATCATAGGCCATCATTTCTGTGAAACAAAGTGCCCAAGTATTTCTTGGAGCACTATATATTGGACTCTCTCTTATTGTTTTAAGGGGATCTCTATGTTATCAAAAACAAAACTCTGCCCAAATTGAAAGGCATTACTGAGACTTTGAGCTCAGATTGTTGATCATATTTCATTATTTGAATAAGAAAACAAGTGAATTTTTAGACTTTGTGTTGGAATAGCTTGGTTGTTAGGGAAATTTTTCTTATGTTTGTTTCCTTAATATGTTTTTTGTCAATTTAATTAAATAAGTAGAATTAGTGAAAGTAATCAGGAAGGTTTCCTGAAGCCAGCTATGGAGAGACTTTGTGCTGCCATAATTGTCTTTAGTTTGTCTATTTTCTATTTCTATGTAAGGTATCTTGGGATGACTTTGTGCCCTCATTATCCTTCATATCTCACTCTTGGGTAGTTAAGGTGGAGACTTTGTGCTACATTTCATCATGTTGTGTTACTGCACCCTGTTACAGTTACTTGTCACTACATGAAAGGTTCCTCTTGTCTGCTAAACAACACATTTGAAAGAAGAGGAGTGCCTTCTATCATTTCATCAGGATTTATCCTTTGATTGGTGAACATCATCTCTAAAAAAAGAGAGATGGATGGTGTTATCATACCCCTGAGTGTTATTTTCAAGTTATTTATAGTAGATTAGCATATATATATATATAGCCCCTTCATACTTACAAGGAACCTCCCCTTGATGAGAGGAGAGATTTGTCCCCTTTTGATGTAGTAAACCTACACATCTAGCCGACCACTTTCCTTATGTTGTGGTTGAAGAGACCTATTTTGCTCATCAATTAGCTGATTGACAAAATATTCACCCAGCAAAACCCAAGTCTAAATATAGCCAATATCCATGGTATAAAGATATAGTCTATTATCTAAAGAATCTAAATTGCCCATCCCATTTAGACAAAAATTTAAGGAAACTAAAGTTACTAGCTCAAAAATATATTCTGTTGAAAGATGATTTAGCATAGAGAAACTGAGATGGTGTCCTTTTGAGATATTTGGTGGAAAATGAGATTTTTTTAGTAATTACATAATTCCATAATGGTGTATGTGGTGCTCATTTTTCTCCTAAAGTCACTGGACACAAGATTCTGAGGGCTAGGTATTGGTGGCCCACCTTATTCAGGGATGTTAATGCCATCATAAGAATATGTGTTGAATGTTAATGATTTTTTAGAAGAATGAAGGCATCTAGACCACTTCCCCTATAGCCAATCTCTAATGAGGGACCTTTCAGGTAATGGATGATGGATTTCATAGGTGAAATATCATATGCCTCAAGTGGTGGTCACAAATGGATTTTAGTATCTACAAATTACTTTATAAAATGGGTTGAAGCAATCCCTACTAAAAGATCAACTCACCAAGTGGTCATCTATTTTCTATTGAATAACATAATTTATCGATTTAAAGGGTTGATCAAAGTTATATATGACAATGTTATGTGATTTAGAGCCAAACAAATAAGTGCATTATGTGAGGAATATGGGATTGATTTAGCATATGCCTCTAATTATAACCTATAAGGAAATGGGTAGGCTGAGTGTAGTAATAAGAATCTATTTAAAAATCATCAAAATAACCTTGGATGCTAAAAAAATAAAATGGGGTGAGAAGTTGAAGTTTGTCATCTGGGTAGACAGGTTGACTCTAAAGAGATTTACTAGAAAGAGCCCTTTTGATCTTGTTTATGGAACTCAAGTTGTCTTACCCCTAAATTTAAAGTTTCCAACCTACCAATTCATGTAATATATGGTCAAAAATAAGGAGGAAACAAACCACTATGGAGACAAGATTGATCAAATCATTGATATTAATGAGTCTCAACAACAAGCTCATAAAAGGCATGTAAAGTTTAAGGATCACCTCAAAAGGATTTTTGATAAGAAAGTCACCCCAAGAACCTTTCATGTAAGTGATCTAGTTCTATTATGGGATAGTAAGCATGAGGATAAAGGAAAGCATGGTATGTTTGATTCCCTATGGATAGGCCCTTACACTATTGATTATCAAATAGGGAACCATACATATTATCTTAGAGATATTGATGGAGAAATTATAGAATTACTAGTTAATGGTAGACACCTCAAGCATTTCTTGGATTGATTCCATGATTGACTTTGTAAGTATGTGCATAATTTTTTCTCCTTTCTCATCTTTGCAGTCTGACTGTTGTCCATGTTTGTATAGTTTCTTGACTTCCCTTTTCCTTTGTTGGTCATCTTGGGTTTCCCTATTGTAACTCTATATTGAAATACTTTGACTCTGTGACCCACTAGATAGGAAAGTGGTCTAGTGTTCTTTGTGTACCCAATGGAGGTACTCATCCCCAAGCAAGAACCTAATGTTAGTGCCCAAAATTGCATCAAAGGAATTGGGCCCCTATCATTAAAACTATCACAATTTGGCCTAAATGTGTATATGATGTTCTATGTTAAGGTCTCACCCTTTGTTCCAGCAGCCCCTTTTCTAAATTAGTGAGACTCATGAAAGTATAATTGAAATCCCTATGTTGATTTGTGGTAACAGTTAAAGTTTGTTCCCCAAGATGTTTGAAGCTTGTCTTACAAGGTATAATTGCATTATATATCATGTGAAAAGGGTACAAGCTCTGATCCAAACTCGAGTAGTAAGAAGTCTAAAACCCCAGGCCATACATCCATTTTTCACCCTTAGAATATCTTGGTTTCCAAAGGGAGGAATTGTCCTACAAATTGGATGAGGGACACATGAGCATCTCCTAAAAAGTTCCTTCAAGTTAAATGCTCTTATAATGTAATAAAGCTTTTTCAGGGGATGGAAGAGTATTACACTCCTCATTGGGTTGGTTAATGATGCAAAAGGTAAAAGGATGGCCAAAATCCCAAGAAAGCATCTCAAACCAACACATGGTAACATCCCAAAATTATATTGGTTTTGGTCCTTTTTTTAAAAGATGTCTCACTTGCATTTGGGTGGGAAAGGTATAAATAATTTTTGAGGGTTAAACCACTCAAATCATGCCATGTGACATTCACTCAATGGTTTCAGTTTTCAATCCCTTTTTGAAGTATGCCTCATCTAAATAAGGTGAGGAATTGCAAATGTCCCAAACATTCTGAAATGCGTAGATCTTTGACACATGTCAAGCTATGTATCCCAAGGGATAATTCAATGTATAGTCCATCTCCATATTAAATAACATGAAGGGTGAGGAGGTGAAACTATTCTCAAAGGCCCTTCTAATTATATGAAGCCATGTGTCACAAGATAAGTATTTAGCTGAAAAGGGAAGCACCATCGAGTTTCCCTCCATTTTTATTTTGAATGAAGATTGAGGAATTTAATATTGTAGCTGAGAATTAGTTATTCGATACCAAGGCTTTAATTCTAACCCTAATTTCAAAAGTGGATGATTATAACTAAGCAATTTTATTCATTCGAATTCACTTTTTGTAATTAGATTTTATACTCATATTTTTAGGTAATTTGGGAACCAGAGCAGTGTGTGGTGACAATAACAATTATAGTCAAATTTTTTGAGAGTTTCTTCCTCCAAGTGTGTGATAGTCAACATGATTTCAAGTAAGTGTCCCCTAGATTACTTTTCTAATTCTTATTTAGAGGAACTTTAGAGTGTTTAGGGGTTATCCATCAAGAAGGGTGTGTTTCAATTTGAAGAAAGGTTATACTAAGATTGGAAAGAAATGGCTTCACCATCTATCTCAATGAAGAGTAACCTTACCTCAATTCTTGATGAAATTTGGGACATTTATGTCCAAGGGTTGGATTTTTCTACCTTACTAAGTGATTTATAGAGACCCAACCCCCCTGAGACAGTTGTTAATTTAGGTATGAGCTATATGGCTCCTATAGTATACTTTCCACTAGCGGCCCCATACCTAGAGTTAGTCATTGTGTGTGCAAAAGTTTACCATGAAGATGATAAGACTATACTTAGTGGGGGTTAATCAATTATCTACTCATTCACCCTTGAAGCTCTTAGCACCATGTTTAGGATACCATTGTAGCCTAACGGTATTGTTTTAACCATGAAAGAGTGTCAATGGTATGATGAACAAAATGATAAGATAGTTTAGAATATTGTGAATACTTGCCAACTCACTAAGAATAAAACCAAGGTCTCAAGGATGACCATAAATCCTAAGATAATAGAATTCAAGGAACTACCACAATATGTCATAGCCATGGCTACCAAAATTTATGGGGTACCCACAATAGAGAAGTTTGAGCTATGGATGTTTTCCATCCTTATTCGTTTACTGAAAGAGAAGAAATAGTTGGATTGGGATTCCATTCTAAGTAAAAAATTGCATATCCAAATAATGATGTTACACATAGCTATCTTTTCCAAATAATAATTTAAAGGTACCTTTTACACGTCCTCCTATCTTATGTTTAGTCTGTTACACAACAGAGATTTTCCAAGTCTTATGAAAAATCCTTCAGGGCTAAAAATATATGAATTATTTCTTGAGATGACCTTGGAAGGATTCAAAACCAATTGAGCCAAGGTCTATAATTTCTTCTTTAATTTCATAATGAGTGTCTTCTTTTTTTTGCAAAGCTTAAATAAGATAACTAAGATAGTCAGGGAAAAAATTGACAATTTTGGTGTAGTATATATTCAATTTATCACCTTCACGTATATCTACGTAATTAGATTTATAGGCACACCTTGTAAGTTTCCCAAGTATGTTGATGATAAAGTAGCACTCATGGAGCTATGTAGATAAATGGTGCCACCTCATGAGATGATCACTATGAAAAAGATTAACAATTCCTTCACATTCTTTATGGAAATAAGATATTATACATGTCCTTCTCTGGCCAAACTGAAGGGATTAGAAAAATAAATGGGGTGGTACCAGATGGATAACATACCACCTTAACCTAATTATGAAATTAGGTGGCTAGTCATTATGGCTATAGGTATAATCTCGTACCAAGTGCATTACAAAGATATCTGGTCCAAGTACAAAAATAAGGAGTAGGTGAGGAAAATTGATTAACTAAGGCTCACTATGCAAGAAATTATTACATATGGAATTTTCCCCACCCCTAAGGATATGGTTGATGATAAGGCTATAGTGTCATTAGCATACACTAAGGAAAATATAGAGGCATAGCCCATAGCACAAGTGGACTTTATAGTCTTGAGAAATGACCCAATTACCTAGAGGGCTTTCCCAATGATGAAAAGGATGTTTCGATGGTTGAAGGCTTGAGGAGTGGACCTTTGTGCATATGATACCCCTACTCTTAAGGAGTTGAGAAATGTCAATGATCTCAAGGCCATCCTTCCCCTTACACCAGCTGTCTAGCAGACCCTCAAGTAACAACCAAAGGAAAAGGGAAGGGTATAGCTAGAGATACTAGTTTCACCAAGCTGGTCAATATCAATGAGATTATAATAGCACAGTCTAAGTCTAGACTATCATTTATAAAGTTGACTAGTTTTGCTAAAAACTAGACCCAAATTGCCACTGGGGAGGTGAAACTTGCTAGTGTTACTCTCATCTCAATCACTTCTAAAGTAGCTCCTACCACATTAACTAAACTAACTATTTCATTAACCATTCATCCCAAGTAATCACCAGTGCCCATTCCTTCCCAAATAATGTATACAAGGAAAAGAGGAGGGGAGGAACAAGTAGATCAGCCAAATACTAAAAGGGCAAAGAAGATATTGTAACCTCCAGCTACAACCCCCAAGAAGAGGAAGGAGGTCATTCATGTAAATGAACCCTCTCAACATAGTGCCATAGAACCACAAGGGGGAAAATCCTCATATGCACAGAGGTTGAGAGATATGAGTGATGAAGAAGACTTAGGGTAAAATAGGCCAATCATGGAGATGATGAAGCAACACAAGGCATTCACTCATCCCCCAATGAAGACTAGCCAAATAACTTTGAGGGAAAGGCCACAGAATCCTGTCAAGGCTCCAATAATAAGACTATTTTGGGAATAAGCACCCTTGAGAGAGGAAGGTAAGGGTGATGAGAAGGACATACTAGCCTTAGATGACCCCTTATCCTTTGAAGATGTGAGATAAGTTGGTATCAAGGTGGTTACATATACTAAGGCTCCACCTAAAAAGGAAACTACCTCCTTGAACATGGAAGCATTTGTCCAAAATATTCTCACTCAGCCACTAAGACAAGATGTGGGAAGTGAAATGAGGAGTGTGAAAGAGTCTGAGGAGGGACTTGAAAAAGACCCAAGGTGGAGGAAAAATCCACCACCAGTAGTGAAAATTAGGAGTATCAAGTAAAAAATCAACTAAAGGTTATAGCGACTATGAAGATAGCCCCATAGGACCATCCCTCTCTAGTATAGACAAGTTCAATATAAGAAGGAGAGGCTGGATCTGAAGGAAACAAGTGATCAAGCCTAAAAATGGGTACCCATGTGCCTTCAAATATAAATAATAAGGTAGACCAAGGTGATAAAGTTGTAAAGGAGGGACCTTCAATATGTACTACTTTTATTTAAGTACCTTGGGTGCTCCTTCCTCAAATAAATTTCCATGATCCTGCTAGGCACATGAGTTTTGATGCCATGATTGGTGATGAGCCACCTAGGGGCAATACAAAAGACACCATATCATCTTCCCATCTCTCCCAACCAACTAAAAAAATCAATTTGGTTTTGAAACCAACTTTTTAGCATGCAAGATAAGAGAGTTCCATTGATGGATTGCTTCTAGACTCCCAACAATAAATTGGGTCAGATATTGAAGTCCTAGAATAGATTAAACTAGGCAAAGGAGGAGTACAAGAAGCTAGAAAGAAAGAGAATAAGTTGGTGAGTGATGAATATATATAGAAAATAATAATAGGCTCACACCCAACTATTTTTATGTTCCCTCTATTTAATGTTCTAGTCACACCACTATTTAGCACATCCAAGCCAGTTTTAAGGTCCATGACTCCAATGGGTTTTTAGAATAGACCCCTCTTATGGGTTGAAGAATATATCAAGGAGAAATGAGACATTAAAAGTAAATTTGGAGATATAAATGTGATGAATATTGGCCATTCATATAGGTTAAAACCTCCAAAGAAATCTAAAGCAGTCTCCTAAACCACTTCACTAGTATTGGGGAGAGAACATAAGAGATATCTATCCCCCCACAAGGTGTTACAAAGAAGGATGTTCCCATTAAATGTTATGTAGTGTATAGATATGATTTGTGGGATCCATAAATGAATGAGATCAATCATATCTCACAAGTTTTAGTGATCATGGTGGCCCATTTAATGGATAGAGACAAAGCATCAATGGAGGAGCTGAAGATAGAGAACTAGGCAATGATCCAATACTTGCAAAAGTTATTGAGTGAGTCTACAGTAATGACTCCAACTACTAGCATGGCCCTAAGTACACCCATTCCCTCTTTATATACACTTAAATTTGACCTCAGTAAGGATTTGAAGACCAGAGGATAGGCAATAAAAGATTGATAATAGGACTTGATAGCTTGAGCCAAGGAAGTCATCCATATAGCCATGGAATGGCTTGATAATGAGATAGATAGATGAAGAGAGTGTAGCTCCCTATAATTAATATATGATGATAATATAAATATTTTTGAGGCACTCAAGCCCAAATTAGATGAGATATTTAATATGGGCAAAGATGCTTAAGTAGTATAAAATATTATCTCTTTGGATGATCCTAAAATGCCTAGAGAATGTCAATTAGCCATAAAGCATAGGCTATCAATGCTCTAAGATGGTGCTTTTGATATAAAAGGAGAAGATAAGTCTCTCAATAATGCAAGGATATAAATTTAGGCCACTCTAATAGCAATGGTGAAGCTTAATGGTGTGGTGGACTTGACAAAAGAATTATTGGAGAATGCCTTGAAAAACCTCATTGACGCACCCCAAAGAGCTTTTAATAGCCAAAAAACAAGGGACATTGTATCACTTGAAAAATCCTTTGACCAATTAAAGGCATTGGTACATAATACATAGGGAGTGCTCCAAATAACCACCAACTAGCGAGTGGAATGTAATGCCAAATTCAAGTATCAAGTGGGCCTGAACAGCAAAATCCTTGCCACTATGATTGCAAAGTTGTTGCATATAACAAGTTGGAACAAGGCTTGATCATCAATGTTGATTTTATAATATGACCAATCCCTTTATATTTCTTCTTGGAAGGCATATAGGATCTTTCTTTTTCTTCTCTTGTATCTTTCTCTTTCTCTCCCTTTCTTTTATTCATTATACAGCACCCATTAGAGGCATGTTCACCCTTGGAATATTCTTTGTAAATTTGTTTGTAAAATGAGGGGAATGTTTTGGGTTAGTTATGAAAGTGGATAAAGGTTTGTTTTGTCATTTTTTATGCTTTGTTCTATGTGGTTTATGGAAGGAATCCCACCTAGGTAAACTATCAGATCTGTCACTTTCATCAGAGTACATGCATAGTCCTAGGAATCATTCTTGTTACAACTAACGAGCTCCAGGCTCGTGAATGATTTTTCTAGATAGAGAACATTTTTGAGAGATGCCACATATGGTTAATATTTTATAATTAAATGGGGTTTGTCCCTTTATAGAGGTCAATTAATATTTGGGTACATAGTTATAGCTTAGGAGAGTTCTCCCCATGTAATTTTTTAATGCCAAATTAATTCCACTTCTAAAATCATTGACAAGTTTTAAGAGCTTTAAAAATGTCTCCCTTGTTACAGAAATTTTTTGCATTGGGTTTTGATATATAATTTTCAAGATACATTGTAATCAGCTTTGATTTAGTTAATATATGGAATCCATGTAGGGTTCATTATTTCTCCCTATTGTTGAAATATTATGCTTTGTTTTACATGCATAGTGGATTGGTTATCTAATATGTGCCTCTTCATGGTAGTCATTTAGGGTTTGAATCTATAATATAAAATCCTTTTCATTTTGATATGAAAAAATAGGGAATTGATAGCCTTCTTAAGGGTAGTCATGGGTTTATGAATTAAACTGGTAGGAGCTTTTGAATAGTTATTTACAGAGTTGCAAGTAAATTATCAAGGATCATTTTCGCATGATTTCATCTTATCTATTTTGAAATCAAAATCATTTTTAAGTGAAGATAACATAAATATTAACATCTCCATACTCATTTTCTAATCATCCACATCCTTATCCATATTTTAGATTAACTTGGTTTTGCCCCATCCTGCCCTACATATAACAGACCCTTTGCATATCTAAAGTGTTATTTGCCTAAAAACTAATAAACATTGTGTATTTAGCATGTGTTTTCTCTTTGTACTTTAAATCCAAATATTTTAATCTCTTATTCAACCCCTGTATTGTGAAAATTATTTTTGGATGAAAGTTGTAATCACATATTTATATCTATCTTTAGTAGCTTGTGCTTAGCTTAGAACATTTGCCAAGGTGGAGTGAGCAAGTTTGGTTTTGTTCTGGTTATATTTGTGTTCCTTTATGCCAATAACAACCATGGAGGATGAATTTTATGATTTATCCATGTGAGCTAGCTACCCTATAGGTCCTCTCACCTTAGTTAAAGTAAAGTTAGAAGCAACAAGGAACTAACCATACCCTTTATAGGCGCCCCTCAATCATTTTCTCTATTATGTTCCATTCTTGATTCCATACCCTCCCCTAGATACAATGACACTCTAAAGGGTTTCCCATCACTATTTTCCATTTATTTCAAAGTATGCAAAGTCAAATTAGTGGGGGTGTACAACTGAGAACCAACAGTACCTTGGCTACTACCTTCTCTATTAGTGTTCACTTGTATGAAATGTTCTTCTAATGTAATGTAAGGAGTGGATCCTTCTTGTGCCACCAAAGTATGACAACCTTCTCCACCATCATGCCCAAATGGACCTTGAGATTGTCCCCAATGATCCATATGTTCTTCTCCTTGAACCAAATTAGTATGGACTAGAACAATAGCCCTTGTAGATAGAATAGAATTAGGATTATAGGCATTGGACTGCCTATTGAAATCTTGTTGACCTTGTCCTCTTCCTTGGTAGTTGTATTGGGGTGGAGGTCTATAGGCTTATTAAGGGTAGTATTGAGGATTGGGTGGAACATCTTCATGTAATTGGGCTTTTTTGATCTAGGATTTCAATGATCTAATCATTTCATCCTTATCTATGGCATTATCCACCTTATTGAGAGTAGTTTTAGGCTTGACATTGGTAATGGGATCTTGTGCTATGCCTAGAGCTTTAACTAAATTATGAGACAATGAAGGCATGGAGATTCTTGGAGGTAGTTTCCTAAATTGTATCAAACTATTCTCAACTTTAATGGATATCTCATATGCCTTAGGTAAATTAAATCCTCCCACTGAACATTACTACCACATCAGTGCCAATAGCTTTGAGATAGGTGGGGAATACAAAGCTTAGAGGAGGCCTCATAATACATGGTAGCCTATACCATGTTCTTTGAAATATTTCATTTAAATATCCCATGGATTCATTAGGATCTGCTAGTGGATTAATGAAGAGTGATCACTATTGTTCTCAAACCTACTCACCAATAATTCTCCAAAGTCATCCCAATTTGTGATTCAACTTCCTTCCAAATTTATATACCAATCAAGTGCCTCACCCTTCAAAGACATGGAAATTAATATAATATATATTCTATTTAGTGACATTATGGAAGTTGAAAATTCTTGAAATGTCCCTAATGTTCTCAAATATGGTAATAGGACCCTCTCTATTGAAATTAGGGAAACTTTTGGTAGCATTGGGAGGGGTAGGATCATATGAAGGAAGGTTAATTAGATTTTGGGTGCTAAAGGTTGGAAAATGATGCATTTTAGCCATTTAATCTTACTCTTGATCTAATATTTCTTAAACTTCTTCTTCCTCCTCCTCAAAACCTTCTTGTTTATGATCTCTAAAAGCTAATAATGGTTCAGGATGTTATTCTTCAAGAGGAGTTTCAGGTATAGGGACTTGATTGAAAACTCTACTAGAAGATGATCTAGTGAGGACCATGAAGTAAAATGTGAAGGAATTTATCTACAACAAAATATTCTCACCTTTTGGATTCACCAAATTCTATATTATAAACACTTCTTCCACTTTAGGCTTGTCAAGACTAGCATTCCCCTTGACATGTAATCAATTAGGACCAGCTATCCCACCGAGCATGCCAGAACTAATGTCATAAAATTGTGTACCCTAGGGAACTCTATGAAGATCCATAAATTTTATGTAACATTTAATCATCTCTCAAGTTTGTGGGAACTTATAAGAGAAATGAATTTTTAAGATTGAAAGGGCTAGCTCCCTGAATTCTTCTCTAAGTGCCTATCACCTAAACTAATGCTTGTTCATGAAAAGAGTCAGAGTTTGCATAAAATGGAAACTATTATATAGAGGTGATCTACCAAGAATAAATCCCACATACTATCATATTTCTACTAACCAACAATGCTTTCCAAGACCAATTCCATGCATTAAAAGATCCTAACGTAGTGTTTCAATGTGAAGGCAACATGCTTGGGATAATCAAAAAGATACTTGACCTAAGGGGAAAATTGCACAAAATAAATATAATTTCATACTTGAAAGAGATATTAGTACATTCAACACACTTCACATGACCTGTTAACATTAGAACCCTTTCTTAAACATGAAGGATAAAGGGAGTACGGATGATACTATCACTTAGATCCACTATACATCACTCACACACTTAGAAAAAATGATCACAACTTATAATTGGACTTTTATTTAATGTTAAAAATAAAATTTTAATGTAATTTTATCAAGGCTTCTCAATACCAAAAATGTGGTCCTTTGCAATAGATTAATTTATAGAACTTTGAGGAAGAGAGATAGAAAGGGAGTCTAAGAGGCACAAGGACAAGTGTCTAGGAGATAAATTCAGTTAAAATTAATGTGTTTTAGTATATGTGGAAATAAATAAAACATCATGAGTAACAAGTGTCTTTTCCAATCATTTAGAACCTATAAAATGTCAAGAAACTCCTTTTGCATAAAAAACTGCCTTCTATGATTAGTCTTCTAAAATTGCCTTATGATTGAAAATAATCAAGTTTTATGATGAATATAAATATGGTATGGTCACTAAGAATATATCACATTTATTTTAGAGGCTCATAACCCTTCCTATCATTTTGGCCATGCATGAGTATACTTCGCAGTCTCAAAATAGCTCTTTTCCTTTCACCTCCAACACTTGGCACTTTAAAGCTCTTAAAAATAATAGTTTGATCCATAAAAGAGGATAAATTAAATGTTTTAGGAGTGACCATACCATGAATTACAATAATTTGTCCTTAAAATTTTCCCAAAATGATGATTCACCATTTCTTCTAAGTCCTCACTAGCTGGCTCACTAGACTAGCTAAAAAGAATGAATTGTTAGGCACAATTATAAGATTAGGTAATTGATATAATGACCATAAAGACTTATAAAGAGTCCTAATATTCCTTTTAAAATTTATTTCATCTACTTAAAGTACACCATGCCTGCATAACAAAAAAATGTTCAAAATAAGCCATGTTTTCCTTTTTTCCATATAGTTATGTACAATCCAAGGCCATGGATATGATAATTATGGAGTTTTAAACAAATTTTATTCATAATTCATGGTAAAATTAATTCATATGGATTTAATTTGAGCCTCTTTTCTCGAATCAAGTCCTTATGGAAAGTTTGCAAGGGTTTTGGAGTGATTTTCATTCTTAGAATTCATTCATAGACATGGCACATCTGAGTTTTGATAAAATTCAACTTATTTCTCCTTAATTACCTCCTTCAACTTCCTTAAAAGGCTCAAGGACCCATGCAAATATTGGTGGAATTTATAAGCATTTGAATTTGACATTCGAGTTCATTTCTTGCTTCTTGGTGGGTTCTGAATGCTTCCTAAGCCACAAATGGATTTCTAGAGACTTTATTTTAAAAATAAATTTGTAAAATTTATATATATACCCTAAAAACTTCCTATAATAATTATAATATATTTCTAAAATCTTGAAATGGAAATTGACCCTTGTTTGGTTTTAGACCTAGGCCTTGCCAATAGGCCTACCTACATCTTTGAGCTCCTCTTGACCCTCCAATGGTTAACTTTGAAATTTTATGGATTTAACACACCCAAAATACCTCTTAAAACATTTATTTATAACTTTAAAATCATATATTAGGTTTAAAATATACATGACCTCCAATTTGGCTTCTAGCCCTAAGGCTTTCCTTCACACTTGACTACAACCCTTGTTGTGTAAGGTGCCTTGTTTACTTTCAATCCTTATAGAAAGGTTTATTAGGTTCCTCCATGTGTCCCCAAAATTATCTAACCTTTATTTTTCCTTTTTTTCCTTGAGATCATCAATTCATCACTTTTCCCCAAAACTGCCATTCTTGTGTATGAAGGGATTGCCCCTGCTCTGAGACAAAACAAAGAGTATTAGGCATATTTATTTAGGAAAAGTGAGTATTTTATAATATAAATATTAATCAAGTTCAAAATCATGCTACTCTCACCCTAAACTCACATATAGGTAGGGTCTTGGGACTGTCTCAATCTAAAAGGATAGTGAGCAATTAGGAGGCCTCACAGGCCAAAATGATAAGTTTAGAAGAATGGTTCATATTGGAATATGATATGGAGTCAAAATTAAATACATAATGTTTCTAAACTTTGGTAAAAACCTCCAATGAAAGTCATAAAGAAAGAGTACCCCTATTCACTGTCATAGTTAGACAGGGGCATAAGCAAGAGGACATGTTGAGAGGTTGATGCCTAAAGAAGGGAAGGAGAGTTTCAAACAATATAATATGGATTAATCTTTACTAAATTAATTAAAGGATTCCAATACATCCTCAATCCATCCAAGATTATTTTTTCATAAGCAAAATGGACTCAGTCCGTATAAGTAGGGTTGGGAAAGCCTTGTTCCAAGAGATCAACTTGGGGATTCCACTTAGGAGAGAGGTTTTAATTAGATTAATAGGTTAAAAAATAATTAAATGAGGGTAAGGAACATTTATTAACATATTATATGCATCAAAGAGGGTTGAAAAGAACATTCATGAGAAAATTTGAACAAGAGCATGCAAAAACAAGGTTTTTTACCCATTTTTTGAAGAAATTGGGATTCTTATACCTCTTAAACACGGAATTGGACCAAAAAATTTGGTAAACTTGGTTATTAGTATAATATGGATCTTATAAAATACTCACTTTTCCTAAATAAATAGGCCTAATACTCTTTGTTTTGTCCCAGAGCAGGGGCAATCCCTTCATACACAAGAATGGTAGTTTTGGGGAAAAGTGATGAATTGATGATCTCAAGGAAAATTGCCTCAAGACTCTTACAAGGTCCATCACCTTACTCCACAGTTTGCTTAGCTATAGGAGGCCATTTTTCCATTCATTTTGGGCCTATAGGTACCTTCTAAGGTAAGATGGACTTGACAACGGTGATTTATGATGCTTTGGAGGTATTTTTTTGTTCACAAACTATCAAATTTCTTTGCCTTTACCTGATGTTATACCTATTTCACCAACTTTACCCTTTTTGCCTATAGGTGACTATCACAATCTTATGTACAGATAGAGAAGTATGCATTAGGGTTCTAAAACATTGGATTTCTCCTTTTCTCATGGCCCTTGGAAATTGAAATCATCATTTTAACTATTAGCATAACTTAACTTGATATCATAGTCCAAGATCACTAAAATAGGATGCAAGGTTATCTTTTTGATCAATGCCCTGTAGATAATATTGCCTTACTTTAGTGACTTTTAGCCATCTTTAGGCTTTGAAACATCTAACCTCCACTAATATTTGGCTTCTCAAAATTGGCACAACTATTATAGGTGGATAATTCTACCAAACTATCTAATTTGAAAACTTGGATCACCTCACAAGTGGATTTTTTGAGGTCCTCAAAAACCTTCAAGGCCTATGTTTGACATTTTTAGGGGAAAAGGGCCTGAGTACAGTCCAAAGTTCCAATTGATACTTTAACACATTTTTTCCAATCTTAGGATGATCAATAGGTCTGTCTAAGCCTTTTCATAGTAAGTAACTTTAAATTGTATTGACTAATCTTTTTGAAAACCTATAGAAGGCATATTAGTTGTAGATGGTCATCTCCTCTATACAAGTAAGACTAAGAATACTCTTCAAATTTGTAAGTTTGAAGTACCTACATGCTTCCATCAACTTTTCAATGCACATTAATGGTCCCAAGATATTAAGAACCATGTCAAACCTTTAAAATAAACACTTATGACATTAGCATGCTCTTGTAGGATGATTTTTATGACTGAGACATATAAAGAAATCCTAAAATGGCAAGGAACATGCAAGGAATGCCTTTAAAACACCTCAAGGGAAATTTTCAACACTTGAATTCTCAATCATACACTAGGATTGTTTTTAAAAAAACATTAAAACATCATCTCCAACATTAAGGAAACATTTTCAAACCAATGAGATGATTGTGAATGCAAACTAGCAATTTTACAAGCCTAGAAGAGGCTTTCTCACAAAATTAAACTCTCCAAAACAAGAAGCATGGAAAAATCTTGAAAATAATTTGTAGGCACCTAAAACACACAAATTCATCAATCCAAAATAATAAAATTTGATACAAGCTCAAACAGTGACCCCCTCATGGTTGAACATACATAAAAAGCTATCCAAGATCAAACTAATGGTTCATAAAGGAGATTTCACCAAATCCTAAGTTCTTGTTATTAAAATTAATTAAGCTTAAATTACTATCCACCCCCATAATAACTCCTCCCAATTCCACCTGTATGGCCCATGCCAAGTACAAGAAGTTACTCTTTCTTTGCTTGCCAAGTGAAAATGGAAGAAAACAATCTGTAGGTGAAATATTTTACATTATTCCTAAAAACTAGGCATTTAAATGGATGATGGGAGGTAAAGAGTTACTATTCCCATGTTTTTAGTTGATGTTAGACTTGATAAGTCTATACAAGTGCCCAATATCTCCTATTTTTAAGGGAAAACTACCATCCACAAAACATAACTAATTATTTCCTAAAAAATAACTATTCTTGGCATGATCCATGTTGAAACTCACTTGGGTGTCAAATTTGGTTGCATGAAAATCTATACAAGTCATTAAATGTGCTAATATATGACCAAAAGGCCTCCTTTTTCCACATAAGACAAGACCTATGACTGATTTATGACTTGTAAACATATTAAAACATGTTAAGGACCACCTTAGGATATTTTTAACACCATTTGACCTTTTTAATACCTTTAACCAAGGTTTACCAACCTTTGACTCATGTTGACTAGCCTAGTACATAAGGGGTAGACCTCAAGAAGGAATAGGGAGAGGATGAGTAAGATAATAGACTAAAATGACACCCTATAATACACATAAGAACCTTATAAAAAATTTCAAAAATATTAGGGGTTGACCCAAATTTAACTTGGGGTCAAATTTGGTCAACACTTATATCTCACTGTCTCATATGAACTAGATAGGTCAACTTGTGAGCAACTTTTTTACTATATTCACTAACCTACAAAACTTCTAAAAAAATGAAAATGTCTTAAAAGTCCTTAGAAAAATTTATACATACTTGGTTTCATTATATTATCATGAAAACACATTTTTAATCATCTTCTCACTGCTTCTTGTGTTTTTCATTATTTGCATTATTAGGCCTATCAGTGACTGGCCAATTTAGAACACTAAATTTGCACACCTAAAGCCTATAACTTATCCAAAAACCTTAATTAACATAAACTACATGTCTCAAGGTTTATCCTCTAACCATTTTCATAATTTGTCTTGGTTAACTCTAACTACTATAGTAAATATATGAGAAATTAGCACTTTCCTATAGGGTCTACTCACACACCTGACAACTCAATCACCCATAAAGGTTCTTGGGAGAGTTGAATACAATATAAAATATCATAATTGAGCATATCAATCTATTATATGCACTTTTGATCAATGAATTCAACATCAGGTCCTTATTAGGGTTTTAAAAGGGTTTAAACTTGTTTTCATTCTTAATAATCATTTATAAAGAATAGCCCCTTAACCCAAAAACAAATGCTTGAAATTTTCAGCTAGGAACCTTATTAATCTACCATGAATATCTTAGGTTCCCATGTAAAGGTTTGATGATCTAATAAGCACAAGAAAATCATTCTCAAGTTGAGAACCCTTCATTCTAAACACTCAAGAGACCTAAAAACTAGTTTGCATACCTTATCCTTCATGTTATGACCTCAAACTACATGAACACACTTGAAAAAACATAACTCATCTTTTAAAATGTTTATATAATCTCAAACACTCTAAAATATGATCATGACCCCTCATTATGCCACATTATCTCTCTTTTCTTTCTAGATCGTGACTTGTAAACCACATTAAATCTTAAAACTGGCCTTCATGCCTTTTTCCATGTTCTCTCCACCTCACTCACATACTCAAGAAACCTCTCTCATTCTTAAAAAAATTCATACATCCTTCATATGCCTTGAAAATAGATCACGATTCCTCATTAGACTAAGCAAGGCTAGGAGTGGTCTAGGTGCAGACTTTTTCTAAAGATATTACCCCTGTAGGCTCACCTTGAGACTCTAATGAGTGTTTTAATGCCTTAAATACATGCTCAAACAACCCCATACATCCATTCATGAATGTGTTCACTCATCTCACCAAGCCACCAAGCTCATACATTCTCACAAAATCTCTTCATGCCATGATTAGGCTTAGGCTACTCAAAGACATGTACCTTCATGCAACCATAAAGCATTTTTTGACTTCAAATCCTCTCTTTTATGACAAAATCCTTCAATAACAACACTTCAACAATGCCCCTTGTCATATCGACATACTTCCAACTAGACACACTCTCTCCATGACATCAACATCATGCAACATGCACCTTTGACATCAATGACAATGCTCAATAGGCATGTCATGGAAAAATGTTCTCCACATTGTAAATTACATTAGGTTTTAGATTTCTCCATATAAAAATGGGGAATTTTTAGAAATAATTTCTCCACACTTATACAGTTTTAAAATTGGGAAGATTGCGTAATTATATAATAGATACACATTTATAGGCTAATTATATACATTGGTTCCATTGTTATACAGAGTCACAACATGAGACATATCTAAGTTTCATATGATATGAAATATGAACCTAATATTGAAAATCAAATTAGTTTTAGGTTAAAATAACTTATAGAGACTATCATCACCCACCAATTAGACTATTATAGACTATATTGTTCCAATCTATTATAGTAGTTGCTTTACCTTTTGGTATGGTTGAGGTGATTAAATCACTCAATATTTTCAAGTTTATAGGTTGGACTTTATTACACCATCCAACCTCACCAGTCTTATAGTGTGATTTAACTTGGTTCACTCATACTCACTAGGTTATAATTATTATTGGGTTGAACAGTTAAGCTAATCTCAATTATCAAGTGGCAACTCACCTTTTCTCCAAGGTTGGGGGCATGTGACCTCCAATATCTCTCTCTATCTCTTTATATATATGCACTTTATAGATTTATATTTGTTTTAATCTTAGTTTTAATCATTCATAATGATACATCTTTCAAATCAAATTGCCAAAAGGCAAGATGATGGCATCGATACATAGGTGTACCCCTAAAATTTGATCTCTTTAAAGTTAAAACATTTTAATTCTTTTAATTTCAAATTATATGCATGAATTATATACGATAACATGCTATTGGTTATAGGTCAGTTGTTATCAAAACACTCAATTTAGAATCAAGCAAAGACAAGGTTTTTATACACACCCAAGTACGTATTTCTTTTCCTTTAAACTAGTAATTTCATTACTAGATTAAAGGTGGAGAAATATAGACACTATTTATGAATTATATATCACCTTAGTCTTGTACACTTGGAAAATACATATCATGGATATACCTTTAGCTTCTATACCTTTCCCACTATCAAAAGGATTGCATACACTATTTCTCTATGACTAATTACTTATTTCTTAGTTGAACCTATGTTATTATGATGACTTGGACCTTCTATCATGCTCAAAATGTTATAAACCTACTTATCTTCCATATCTACAAGTTCTAAAATTGCACCTATTTTTTAATTACCTAGACACTTGCGTCACAGTCAAATACTTGCATTAATGAAAGTGTCCTATATCAGTGTACTAAATTCATCATATTTGCAAATGAAATGTATCCCTAAAGAGCCTAAGTGATTCAATGAAATTTTCCTATCTCAATGCAAGTATCCAGTGTACTAAATTCATCAAATTTTCAAATGAAATGTATCCTAAAGGAGCCTAAGTGCTTTAATGTGATATATTCTCCAAGGGGATTTATATATATATATATATATATATATATATATATATATATATATATATATATATATATATATATATATATATATATATATATATCCCCTTGGAGAATATATCACATTAAATCACTTAGGCTCCTTTAGGATACATTTCATTTGCAAATTTGATGAATTCAATATCTACAAGTTCTATACCTGCACCTATTTTTTAAATACCTAGACACTTGTGTCTCAGTCAAATGCTTGCATCAATGAAAATTTCCTATCTCAATGCAAGTGTACAGTGTACTAAACTCATCAAATTTTCAAATGAAATGTATCCTAATATATATATATATATATATATATATATATATATATATATATATATATATATATATATATATATATATCCCCTTGGAGAATATCTCTCATTAAAGCACTTAGGATCCTTTAGGATACATTTCATTTACAAATTTGATGAATTCCATGTCTACTAGTTCTAAACCTACACCTATTTTTTAATTTCCTGGACACTTGCATCCCATTCGATTGCTTGTATCAATGAAAGTGTCCTATCTCAATGTAAGTGTCCAATTTACTACATCCATCAAATTTGCAAATGAAATATATCCTAAAGGAGCCTAAGTTATTTAATGTGAGATATTCTCCAATGGGATTGATATATATATATATATATATATATATATATATATATATATATATATATATATATATATATATATATATATATATATATGTATGTATGTATGTATGTATGTATGTATATATATGTATGTATATATATCCCCTTGGAGAATATATTGCACTAAATTACTTAGGAGCCTAAGTGCTTTAATGCGAGATATTCTCCAAGGGGATTGATATGTATGTATGTATGTATGAATATATATATATATATATATATATATATATGATAAACCCACATTCATTCCTCACCTAGAAACTTATTACCTACTCATAAGGTAACCTACCAAAAGCATTCTATCAATCACTCAAGTGAGTATAGCTTCTCTATTTTCTCCTATTTCCATATTAGTCATAGGGATAACACATCTACAAGTCTGAATAATTGAAAGATAATCCCAAGAAATATATTTTCTAAGTTAAAAACTAGGTCACTATTGTACTTTATTATCACACATTGCATGTTTCATACACAAGCCAACACATAGGAGAGAAATACATAAGTATGAGGCCCTTTTCAAAGTATTGGCTATGTAGGCAGTACACATTTATAAAAGGGTCTTTGCAAAAACTCGACACCATGTGCCTACTAACCCATTATTCCCATAACCAATGTGAAGATGAAGAAATGGGGTTTTCTCATTTGATAAGGAGTGATATTCCATGACCTAGATCTAATTCACAAGAGTGAAGATAACATAAAACCTAGAAGCATCCAGGAGGTTGCATCCAATTTCAACATGTGTTTTTTACTGGACACCTACATCCAAGTTGGGTAATAGTGTCGACATAATTATCCCAAGTTGATACGAGTGTCCATGGCTATAAAGGCATAATTTAAAAAATTAGGTGACTATTATAGAATCCATATCCACTCCACTTTCTACATGTTTTAGATCCATAGCTGTATTAACATCATAACTAGCTAAGTATCTTATTTTCATTATTATTATAATATCTATCATAGTTGTACTTTTTATCTTTAGCATCTCAACATAATAAATTTAATATATGTTATATATTATTTTTTTAAACAATAGGCATGCTCTAGAGATATTCTACCATCCTTTTGCCCTACACTATCTCTACCCATTTAACCCTAGATTCCCTGTATCTATATTTTAGGGTTAAACACAAGAGTTATATTTGCTACCATAAGTGCTAACACAATGCCTTAAGTGTGTTTTGATGTTTTCCATCAAATTATTTTACTATGTTTGTTATACCAATCATGTCTTTATGTATGCACCCTATACTATAAAGTAGTGGCATAGTGCATATGATTTCACTTAACCTATTTTCCACCATAACCCTATGTATGGGATGTGAGTCAATGAAAGTGTCAATGAATAAAGGTAAATTGGTAGAATCATCATCAATAATTTCATGGTCATCAAATGTAATGATAGGTTGGTGTACTTGTGTGTTTGTAAGTGTGCCAATAAAACCATATATAGGATGAGTCTCCATAATTTTAGGAACATAGGAAGCTAGAGGAGGATATGCATTTTAAGTCATATGTACCTTAAGGTTAATATTGTTTTCTTAAGCCTCTTATTTTGAATATGTATCATATTTTTTTAAGATTCTCATTAGGTTGTGTAACAAAATCATTAGTTGGTGTGTTATTATGATTAAAATTAGTACTTTTAATTTCAATTAGAACTTGAATCTTATTTATCATACCAAAACTTCTATTAGTTGAATGTCCTATTCATCTAAGCCAATCACAATATACATTAATATCACAATTATTGGGTTGTGTATTTGTCATGTCAATATCCATAGGTAGAGTAAGGGATATGATGTTTCAATTAATTAACCTGTGCAACACCTTATGAGGAAGTTTTGATTTAAGTTTCCTTCAATAAGGATCAACAAGGAGAATACTATTAGTAGGGTGTGAATATAAATTGACTATTGTTTTAGCTTCATTCTTAGTACCATTAGCCTTATCTTTGAAAGGTGCTTTGCTTTGAAGTTTATCATTAGAATGTGTGGAAGGTTTTTTTCCCATAATTTAATTTTTTTATGGTGATAATCTTGGACTCATGGTTTTGACTATATGGAATATGCCATTAGAATATTGAAAACATTTGAAAATAATAGACTCGTGGTTGGCTAGCTAGAAGCAAGTTTTGTTTGAAAATATCTTATAATTCCTTATCAATTAGTAATATTATAGTGAACCACATAGTCACTAATGGGCTCATTAGGTCCTTATTTGAGTTGTGAAATTTGAGAATATGAGACCTTTTCACTAATGTTGATACATAAATGAGCTAAGAACTTGCTAATTAAATAATTTAAAATGTGTATTGATTGAAGAAGAAAATCATAAGCCACTGTAAGGCATAGTATTTATGTCTCATATAAAAATATTTTTTAGTAACTTATCATTAGTTTCATAATCTAAACATGTTTCATGAAGGATCTAAGGTTTTTTTTTTCATCGCATTTACCATCAAATGGTGTAATATTAAGTGCAAAAAATCATGTAGATAGTTGATAGTTATAAATATCTGAAGCTAAAGGGATATATAATAGTGATTGAGAATCCATTGTATTCCTTGCATTAGAACCTTGTGCTATTTGAGAAACCTTGGATTGAAGATCAAAAATATTTAATATGAGTGTCTTGTTGATAGGATTAGTAGCCATATTAGAGATATTAGGAATAGATGGTGTCACATGAGTTATATGCCTGGAGGCACATATGAGATAATAATCTGAACACCTAATGTATGATGTGAGCCTCTAGAAAGTAAATTCGTATCATTCAAAATTTTATCATGTAGTCCCTCATATGTGATTTCCTTAGCTTGATTTTCATTTTTAGTCTCTAAGATAACACTCAAGATAACATATATATATATATATATATATATATATATATATATATATATACATTTACATTATTTAATATTTTTTTTATAATTAGAAATTGCTTCTACTTGTTTAGGATATACACCATTAATATCATCAAGATGCTTTTTACCATGATATTAATTATTGTGTTTAACATGTCTTCTTATGTACTTCAAATTTTAGGCATGCCATTATTAACAACATGTACATCTACATCTATATGTTCAATGTCAAAGTGTGTATCTATAGAAGAAGTTGGATGTAGTAAAATAATTTTTAAGATTTTAATTGGCACACAAACATTTGATTGCTTCAAATAAATATACAAATGACCAATTGTAACAATACTTGATTTATCACTTATATTTGTATGTTTAGGGATATAACCTTCTTAGATGGCATATAATGTATTCATGAAAGAACTAATAAAAATAAGGAAAAAGATAAAAAAATTATATCTATTCATGTAATAAGGGGAAACAAAAAAGTTGACCTAAAATTCAAACCCTAACAGGGTAAAATCTAAAACCCTAAGAAAATTTTGAACATTGATGTACAAGAAAAGCTCAATTTTTCACTACTCAAATCAATAATATGGTTCCAAAAAATGTTTTTCTTCTTTTAAACCTAAGGGATATAAAATAATTGAAATGATACACTGATTTAGATTACAAAAAATATGTCAATAAACATAATAATCTAAATTAAAAAGAGCTAATTGATTTTGAAATTATTTGGTTTAGAAATTATAAGACAATAAAAGGATGATGTACTTCTCTAATTTTTATTGTTTGTATCTTAAAATAAATGTCACATGATCTAGGAATGATTTTGATGCACTATGTATGGTACTTACATCATAGACATAGGCTTAAAACCTACCTAGATGCTATCAAAAAAATTAGATGCCTATAACATCTGACATTGTTAGTGGTTACTAGTAGTGTCTTTGTAGATATTGGGGGTTTGGAACTTTTGGCAGCCTTGTGCCTACATATATAATATGTTTTTGTGTATGTATACATTTTCAATCCTACGAGATAATTTTTTTTATCTCTTTTATCCAAACCCTGATTTTTATTGATTGAACACAAGATTCTATTAAAAATGGGTTACTATTTTGGGTTGAACTGATCCCAACCACTCCCCATTGAATGTATAAGCATTTCCTATACTACAATTCTATATAAATGTGAGTGTGAAAAATAATGAACAATATATAATTTAATTCTATCTTTTTATCTTTGATACTATAGATATTAATACCTAGTATTAAGTGGTTGAAAATGATAAGCTTGACATACATTTAACACACATGAATTAGGCACACAAACATGGTCCCAACTCAACATTTTCTCACATAGATGCTACATTATTATTATGGTCCTTTATTTTTATATTAGATAACTATAGGGACCTCATTGTCTATTTGAAACCTATTTAATATCTTGCATAAACATCTCCAAAACTTTAGTTCAATATACCTATACATAGGTCTATTCTGCTAGTTTTGCTTAGTATCAACAGTCAATACTAACCTAATTTGATTAGAACTAGCCCTCTCCAAAAAACAAATAGTTTTTAAAATAATACATTTATTTAGTTTTGGCTCATCTACCTAACATGTTAGTGGGGTGAGAAAGTACCCAATTGGACTCATATATAGAAATCAAGGTCTCATTTTAAAAAAAAATTTACACTTAACTCGTACACATATATACAACATTTCACATTGAGAAAATATTCCCTATTCTTTCTAAATTATGAATCTATCACTAAGAGTAGTCACAAGCAAAGTCTGAAGCACACCAAATTCAATTCAAAACAAGAATTGTTAAGTATTTAGTGCAAATCATTAGCTGTGTACATATGTCAAAGGAGAACAATTTCATAATGACACTAGGTGGGAGATCTACATGCGGCTTGATTTATATCTTCATAGTATTATATACGTAGGTAAAAATCAATCATCAAATAAGGGAGAATCTTAACCCATTACACCTTTCTAGTTTTTAATAGATTTATAGCCTTCACAAATAATCTAGGGTTTTAAGGTGAAGGAGTAATATTTTGTATTTTCACACATTATCAAGGTTTGACATCATATATAGATATATTACAAGTATATGTGAAGGTGACCATAAATTAATATTCCCTAGTTTATCCATATATCAGTATTGACCAATAGAGGTCAATATTGATAGTTGATATCGTCCTAGATTGATGGAACTATACTTGCATAGACAAAAGTATAGTCCCTAAACAAGACAAATCACATACATGATTTATTCTCATTTCCACTTCCTAAATCTAGTCATAGTCTGAAAATCAACTAGAAAATCTAAGTACTCATCCTTTTTTGTACTTATTACAGTTAACATATGCCATTAGTTAAATCATTTAACTAGTTTTTGTATTTTTCATTCAGATGTATATTTAAATGTCATATTTATCTATCTAAATTATTCTACTAGTTTATATCGTATTAGGGTTTCTAAAACCAAATTAGGGTAGAACATATTGGTGAAACCATACATATATCAAATCATGTCAAACCCTAGGTTTCCCTTAGGGTTTCAAATTTTAGACTCAATTTTTTTAGACATGATTATTTAATAATACATAGTATTCATGGCTATAATTAATTAACATTATCGGTTAAAACAAGCCATGAAGTTAATTATTTCACATTGTTATAAATGGATAGTTTATCTTATTTGGATCAATTATGAAATCAAATGAGTATCTAAGAATACTAATAATGCTAAAATTAACAATGAGCAATCCCAAGTCTTCCTTTAATCTCATTAATGAAAAAATCAATCTAAGTTATCTCTTTTTAACACTAAATGACAAATGGCCACATGACTAATCTCATTCCTAGTTTTTATAATAATGATAGTTTCCATGCCATCTCTAATATTTTCCCTTAACTTATATTGGTTCTAGTAGTCCACACTATCATAACACAAAGGGATAAGGTGAACCATCTAGTAATACAAAACAAAGTACCTTACCAATTCCCTCATCAACCACCACCACTACTCACTAATAAATCTAATCAATCTAAGGGGTATGATATCATGTATCAACTAAAAATACCCATGCCAAAATTTCCCTATTATACTTACTTCAATTAATGCATGTTTACAAAGACATTATTTATATATTATTAAGTGAAAAAACTTTACTAAATGATGTAGAACCACCCTATGTAGTGTAGACACCTAAAATTAACCACTGATAACCTCCAATCAGGTTTTTGACCAATTTCCACCTAAAATGTACAATTTGGCCGAAAAATACTAAAACATGATAAATGATGTGTAACTAACATATTCAAGTGCCGATTTTGGCTAGGGTATCCCTAAATGGGGTAATGCAATTTATGGGCTAGCTAACTTTGATCAAACCATTCTAAGTCAAAATGTTAATTTTGCACCTGGGTGCTCTAGATTGCTCTTTCATATCAAATATTCTACATAAGATGTGTGACTTTGTTATTTGGTGTTGGTAACATCCTAAATAGGATAATGCATTCAATGCATCTAACATCACCTTCCAATTTTAATCCAATCAAATTTTAGACCAATAACAAGGCATTCTGATCAATTTGAGTAATTTGTGCACAAAGTGCTTAAACATGCTTAAGAGCTAATTAAACCAAATTAAGGCCTAATTAATAATTTCATGGAAACTTGTTGAATAATTTGTTTTACCAATGACTATTGAATATGTACATCATCAAGTGACCTCATTTCCTTGGAAGACATCCCTAGGCCATAAATGCCACAAATATCAAGATTCATGCCTTCCATGCCTCATCAATGCCTTCCATAATGCCCTCCATGCCTCTTAATTTCCCCTTCTTCCAATCTCATGATTAGGATAATTATAAACTTAATTCTAAAAATTGAATTAATCCTCAACCACACATCTCAATCTCAGGATGGACAGTTGATTTTGGTCAATCTCAAAAATCTATAAATAGGAGGCCTTACCACATCATTTCTAAAACTTGATAATGCAAAGTTATAATGCACAAATGGTTCCAAAAGCTTCAATAAATTAGTCTTACCATGATAAATTCATTCTAAGCTAACCCAAGCCACAAGCCAAAGGTGCCAACGAGAGATGCAGGTAGTCAAGCTTCTATTGCCAAGGAATTCATGAGCACAAAATTGAGCAAGCCACCACTACAAAGGCATTTAGAGCATCCAAGGAAGGTGAACGAATTATTTTATTTTATTCCTTACTTTTTAGTTGTGTTTGTCATTTTTTTTTGTTAACTAAGCTCTCCTTAGTGTCTAGGCCTAGAGATGTTATGTTATTAGTGTGTTTCTTTCATTTTAGAACTAACACCATACTAACCATCCTCTCTTAAGTTAAATTAATAGATTCACATATGGCATGCCTAGTGGGACTAGATGTGTCTCAAACCTAAATAAGATCATTTTATAGCTTTAAAATGTTCATTTAGACCCTTAAAACTCTTACAAATTGATTTTCTAACTTTATTTTTCTCTTTTTGTTTACCACAATTTTTACACAGTAACCAACGTCAGCAAGAAAGACCAACATTAGTTGAATATATTAACTAACATTAGTTAGTAAAACTAACATCAGTTATATACCTACCATTAATTACATTGGCATAACTGATGTTGATTAGATAATCGACATCCGTTACAAAATGTAACCATCATCAGTTATAGAAACTGACATCAATCACTGTGTTTTTTCATAAAAACACATACTTGAGAGATATTTTCCAAAGTTCATTATTTCAAAACAAAAAGAGCTTCAAATCTAAAGGACATGTTGACATTTTTGCTACAAGACCTAGCTTGACATTTATTAAAAACATGTTTTAAATCACCTTTTGCATGTATAAAAATCAATTAGGAACCTTGTTTTGGTGTTTAAAAAAAAGAATTTAAATGTATATGGTGAATGTTTTCAAAGTTTACAACTAAGACCAAGGGGTCAAATGAACACCACCAAATCTTTCATTTGGGATTTAAATTGAACACACTTGTCAATTCTTGTTTTCAATATTTATTTAATCAATTTTTTATTTGGTAAAAAGAGGAATGTTGTGTGTATGCTCTTCCATTTGTCCCCTTTAGGAAACCTTTGGAATCAAAAGCACCATTCCTATTGCAAGTAGCCTAGTCCAAGGCTTAGAAAGAAATTCATCTAAAGCAATCTTCAAAAACTCATCAAAGTTTGGGTGACCTTGAAAATGACCCTAAAGTCTATCTACTTTCATGCTTTCTTTATGTTTATGCAAACTTGGATTGTAAAGGGGATTTCATCACCTCTCATGAGTTCTTTAGGAAAGCTTTGACCTGAGGTTTCACCTCTCAGCATTGCCTTCATTTGGCTCTTTGGAGTTACACATGATATGTAGTGGCACTTTGGACATCGCACTACACTAAGTGAATAGTAGGATGTAGTGGTTGTAAAAAGGAAGAGACTTTTTGCAACAAGCCAAGTGATACGGACCCAAAATCCATGCTTTTTTTTGCATTGTTTGGCATGAAAATCATTGTGTAATTGATTTCACTAGATTATTTAGAAACTTTTTAGATCTTATACAAATCCCCACTTGCCATGAAAGTATTATCGGTAGAAGGTGTGCCACAAGGTCCATGTCGTAGTACTGTCATTTAAGAGAAGGTGGGTGTAAAAACCCTACTATATAATGTACATTTACTTTTGGATGAAAACTTAAAATCATCTCAAATTATGTATATTGATAGATTCCAACAATACCAAGCAACCTTATCAGTTTAAGATCTAAGAGTGATTAATTAGTTGGTCTTGTCTTAGATTAAAGTCTTGTTTGGAGTCAAAACTTGGTGTAAACAAACAATCCAAACCAAACACATAGCTCAAATTTTCCTTTGAACAAAGAGGCATTATGTTGCCCATGTGAGATCATCAATTTTCCTTGTTCAAAATTTCATCAAAAGCTTGAGATTCATATCATCCACTTTGTCATAGTTATGTTGTCCAATTGAGTCTAGACCTTTACCAAAGTTTTGTAAGTCCACTTATAATCTAAATTCAAAATTGCACCTTTATAAGTTTATACAGTTGATGTGTTAAGTGGGTTCGCCATTTACACTAAACTCAAGGGAACTCAGATTCAACTTATAATTTGGGTTGAAGGCTATTTAAGAATCATAATCATTATCATCACTTGATAGACTTAATACATTTTATGCTAAACACTTTCACTTTGAGTCTATGCACCACAACATTTTGAATCAAGAAAAGTAGTGTTATGTTGTCAAAATTTTAGGAAAATGTCTTTGCCTTAGAGAGTTTTTAAAGTAAACCTTTTTGTCACACCTTTTGGGTAGTATAGCATTGTTACCCTACCCAAATAATTTCAAATATTTTTTCATAGACCCTCTTGCATAGATTTTTAAATTTGTTTCTACATTTTCATACCAATTTGAGTGTACTTTTGTGATCCTTTATCTAAAGCACAGTTGTACTGATCACCTTTGTCTAGCTTATTTGTCAAAAAAACTAAGTTTTATACCATTTTTTGTGAGAAAATAAACTATTTCTAAAGTGCCTTTTGTTTCATACCTTATACCTAGTTGATCAAGTTCATGTCTAAGAATCAAATGCCTAGTGTTTGTTATAAGTGTTTTAAATCCGTTAGATTAAAATTTTCATCTATTTCAAAGTCTAGCTTTTGAAGCCATTTGGCCAAGAGTCCTACCACATGCCTTTTTTGAACCTAGCTTTTGATGCCACATCTAGCCAAAAGACCTAGCAAACTTTTAAATTCGTAGATTAGAATAATTTGAAACACTTCGACCTTAGAGTTTGGCATTTTGATTTTAGGTCCATTTACATGCTTATATTTGTGTGAATAGTGAAATATTAGATACCTCATGCTAGTTTTTTTCCTCACAAAACTTTGCATAAACCTTTTGATCATTTTGATGAATCTAGACCAAGTTAGAACATCATATATTTTAGACATTATCCTTTTTAGAGTTTTTATAACTCTTTGACCTTTTATCGCAAAATCATTGACTATGGATCCCAACATGTACTCCTACACTTGTAGTGGACTCATGTACAATCAAAGGATTAGTAATTTAGTTATGTAGAAAGAAATGGGGCAAGACCCCTATGTGGATAATATTGCTTATGAGATGGATTCTTATCCCTCTTATAATACTCAATCAGGAGCAAAAATCCAAGATCCATTGGCTAACTACCTGGTTAAAACACCACCTCATTCAAAATAAGACCAAGAGTAAACCATATAATACTTAGCTATAATACCTGTAGTGGATGAGCCAATACTTCAATAGTCATATTCTACTAATACAGCTTCCACGTATGATCCATTTTCGTTTGAGTGACATTTGTTAGAGAACAAAGATGAGATTTTGGTTAGAGCCATAGAGGTAGGGACCAAGTTTCCAATAGACTTCCCCCATAAAAATTTACCAAGTCTAGTAAGAGTGCCCCATAATATCATTTATGATCAATAGGCTTCTTCTAGCAATCCTATGGCTCTAGTCCAAACAATGTACCAAGATCCTAATATATATGATCAAGGCAAAAACATCATAGAAGATCACTTTAACCAAATGAAAATAGCCTATCAAACCTATCTAAATCTAGCACATGATTTCAATCAGATGAACATGGTAAGTAAGTCTTTTATTGACCTATTTCCTTCAATAAGAGTGTTGATAGAGTTAACTAGACAAGACAATCTAAATTTTGACCCATTCATATAAACCGTTTCGATAGATAACTTGATGCATATGTTCATTATTGAAGAAGTGTCTTTGGCCTATACATATAATAATGATCCAAACATAGTAGACAATGTACAAACAACATCCAATCCCAATAAAAGTGGTACTAACATGCAAATAATTAACCAACAAAATGTGCCTGTAGTTAATTCTATGAATAGGTCATCATACCAAGTAGGAGTTTCTACACCTCAACCTTGACTGGTTGTTTTCTCAAGTGTACAACTAAAGGGATTAGGTAATCAAACAATGGATAATGTCATACCTCAATAATAAAATGTTATGAACCTTACTCTTCCCTAATAAGTAATGAGTATTATTCCACAACAACAGGCATAATCTAGTGTATCAACACAACAGAGGATAAATACATTGCCACGTCAACCAGGGGTAACTAATGTTCCACCTCACCAGGTAATGATGAATGTACCTCTTCAGTAACAGACTAATATGCCAATCCAAAACCAAGCAATGACTAGTCAACAACATGCAAATGTGGGCCAATGATAGATGTCAAATCTAAAATTTGCTTTCACTTCCTCACAGGGATTCATGCAACAAGGAGTTCACCATGTTTCTTAGGTACCTACTAGACAACCATTGGTTCAAAACGTGACACAAATCTAGAGACAAGGTCTTGGTCCACAAATTCCCTCTTAATAGTAAGGTTCAATTAGTCAGTAGCATGTCCCTTTTCAACCATAGTAGGCATAGTATAGTTATAACCCTCCATCCCAACCACAAAATCCTCCAAGTCAAACCTTTATCACCAACCCAAACCAAAATATCACACAACCAATTATGCAATTTCAAGTACATCCTAATCCATGTATGTATATTCCTGGTCCATTCCCCAACCAAACCAATGTACCCTAATAGATATCTCCATCCTACCCTGGTCAAAGTATCCCACTTGTGACCTCCCAACCATCTATCCAAATTTGCCCTCAAACCAATATTCCTTCTAATTTCCTATCCTAAGAATTACAATAGATGAAGGATGTAATTGCTACCATTCAAGCTAGTAAACAAAATAAAAAGTTTAAATTGGATGATGTATGTTCCTATCCATTCAACAAGGAGTATTTGCAGATACCATTTCCTCCAAGATATAAACCACTAAAATTTGATAAATACAAAGGGAAAGGTGACCTTAAGGCTCATTTGATCAAATTCTTTGTCGCATGTCAACTAGTGGCATATAGCAACATTTACCTTTTGTTGTTGTTTCCAAGGATCTTGGCTAGACAAGCTTTGGAGTGGTTTTTAAAGTTACCCAAAAATTTAGTAATAGATTTTGATGATATTTTTGATAAGTTTATGCAGTACTTTTACTATAATCTTGAGCATGAGATTTCATTAGTAGACTTAACACAAGCAAATCAAAAAGTTGGTGAGAGTTTTACAAGTTATTTACAGTGATGGATATCCATTTTAAGTTGTTTCACCCACAGTTCACTAGACAAACAATCAGCTACTATGTTTACCAAAAAATTTCATAGTGAGATAACTTATCATTTAGAACTACAATGTGTGCATACTTTTAAGGAAATCATTGATAAACGCTTGTTGATTGAGTGGGTGGTTATCAATAAAGAAGTTATCAAGTTTAATTCAAATAATCAAAATCAACGTACCAATTAGGGAAATGACCAACATCCCATTCAAGAACAAGCCTCACAACCAGCACAGGCTAATAACTAAGAAAGACTAAAGCAATTCAACCATAATATGAATGTTATGAGAAATAGAGTAACCAAATCACGTCATATCCAAACAATGCAAACATCATCTACACCACATTTTTAGATTACTCCTACCTAAAAACCTCTCCAACCAATGCCACAAGTGTAACAACCAAAACCTGTACAACAAATACAATAGTCATTACCATTATAAACCTCTCCTCTTAGGAGAACCATGCTTGTATGTCATGTCTTTAGTGACCTAGGAGAACCTATTGAATTTATATTTCACAAGCTTGCTACCACTAATATGATTAGTTGGCCTATACCAAAGCATTATCTTTAAGGCATTCCTTATTGTGATTGGTACCATGGAAATAAATTTTGCGACTATCATCAGGTTAATAGGCATAATTTATGAAGATGTGTCCAAATCAAGTATTTAATTGAAAATATGTTAGAGAATGTGGAGATAAAATTAGATAATGGTGCTTTCACTTTAAATATAACTCTTGGGATTTATCAAAAACCTTTTCCCTAACATAACAATCAATAGCAATAAAATAATCAGTAATAGTAACAATAACGGCTAGTGCAGTAGTAAAATCAACACTATCAAAATCAAAGGCTGAACTAGCAGAATCAACAAAATCAAGAGTAGAACCCACAATGATAGAACAATAGATAAAAACAAGGTCATAATGGTAAAAACCAACAAACCTAACATGTAATTGTACATGAATACAATAGGGTTATAGGTCATATTGCAGGTGGTAGTGTTAATACCATCTCCATTAATCCTAGACCAAACACTAATCAACCTAGACCATTTCTAAATAATAATATTCAGCTAAATTACATGGATAATCCTTCTTTGACTTGGAAATGCCTAAAATAAAAATAAAAAACTATGACTTCCCCTTTTATACCTTATATCGATAATTTGTCCTTGCCATGTGACCACATACAAGTGCACCAGCAACTGAGACTTATCCTGCCTAGTCCCACACCATTCTCAACATTTGTTATAAATAATGGTTTGGTATTTAATATTGATTATGTAATCACAAATAATAGGTTGAATATTACTATCCCAAGCCCATAACCATCCACCACTATGCCTATCATCCAACCAACTGTTCAGCCTCAAAATAAACCATTCCCCACTGACCAAGACAAGAAATTTGATATTATGGAACAATTATAGAAGATGCCAGCACAAATTTATATTTTATATTTTATATGAATGTTAATAATCCATAAGAACATCTTGAATGAGTTTTTGAACCAATCCATGGTTGTTAGTGACATATCCCCTATCAATTTCAAACTTTGGTTGGACACCTAGCTCCAACCCAACAAGTCATATTCAACCAAAGTGATATGTCTTCTCTTGGCCCACTCCATCATAATCCATTATACATAGAAGTTTATATAAAATGGTGTAAAGTTAAATGTATCCTTATATATAATAGATCTATCCTCAACATAGTGTCTATAAAGCTCATCAATCTTCTTGGGTACATAATAGCAGATCTCTAGCCAAAAACAATAACTATCAAATCCTATGATAATCAAGAAAGAGAATCACAAGGCACCTTTAGTTTTCTAGTTATCATTGGGCCTTTGACACATGATACACTTCAAAATTTACTTGATCTCGAGTTATCATACAATATGCTTCTAGGAAGGCCTTGGTTACATGAGATTCATGCAGTCCAGTCAACACTGTACCAATGTATCAAGTTTTTCCACATAAGGACAGAAGTGAATATTCCAAGAGATTTACACCCATATAAACACTACAAATATCTTGAGGCCAAATTTCAAAGATATAATTATCAGTATAACATGAATCCAAGTTCCAAGTAGGATAAAGGAAAAGCTATACTTATTGATCCTTCACTAGATAATTGCATAAATCCTAATACCATGGATTCTCTTTCTCAAATGCCACCTCCTGAAGCTTATAATCATTTAACCATTTCAAATAATGGTCTAGGAGAGTATGTGACCCATGATACATTTCATATTTCCAATCTTCATTATAATTTGAAAGCCTTTGGGTGACCTAAAGCTATCCCACATATGCATTGGCAATAAAAGAACAAAGATAAGGGACCTATCTCATTTGTACTAGCATCTGGCCTAAGATGTAACCCTCTTGAAGGGGATGAATCATGGCTATACAATGACAACCAAGTTGATTGTTATAAAAATGCAAAGTATCCTATTGCCAATAGGATCATGGAGCATCACAATTATGAAGAAAGAGGACTCAGATCGAATCAACAAGGAACCATTGAGCCAATTTCCATGACTAAGTATGAAAGACCTTATGGACTTAGATTTAAACTACCTGGGGGTGACCCCACATATCTTATTCAAACTCCGTCACCAATGACTAGTGATGATGATGTTGATAGTAAAGTAGAGTTTGCTCATAGCCTCACCTTTGATAACCTATTTGAAACCAACCTATTTGATAAAAATTCCATTTGTACCCTTAGCCTAGCCATTCATCATGACCCATTGCCATTATATTATCCCCAACTAGAAGATTAAGACCAACAAGAATCTAGTCTGCCAATTGATGAGTTTTAGAATGATGAGGCATTTTGTGACTTTTTAGGCCTTAGAGACAACATTCCATTGGGATATCACAAATCAAGATTCTTAATAACATTGGATCCTATAGCGTATTTTAGAGAGCGAGTGAACACACTTATCTAAAAATAAATAAGTAAAAAATTGAGGTCCCAAAGTGAAAACCTCTTTAACGCACTTTTTGACCAAGGAAAAAGTAAAGATAAAGGCTAGTCTAGTGATGAAAACCTATTTTAGGTGCTATTAGATGGGGGTGTTCATTCTTCTTCAAATTTATGTCAAGGGACCACCAATGATGAACTTGCTTATAGATTCGAGTTTAGATTTGAGCAACAACAAGTATTTGATCAAATTCTTCAAGAATTTCCAAATTCTTTTATCACATGGCCAGATATCCCATTAGGGGACTTAGATTCATCATACATAGGATAAGTTGAAGATCAAATCCTAATGGAGGACCCTAACATAATTCAATAGTTTAAGTCGCTACCTACTATCATAGAAGACAGTTTGACCCTTCTAGTCAAAGATACAATAGAGGTAAATATCAGGACTCCATCAGACCTAAAATGGATAAAATTAGGGGCATCCCTCACTAAGGAGGATCATGACATCTTTATATCTCTATTGAGAGAATTTGTAGATATCTTTGCATGGGCCTATTCTAACATGCTAGGTTTAAACCTCACCTTGGTTCTACACCACCTTGTGGTTAATCTAGATGCTAAACTAGTAAAATAAAAGTTACGTAAGATGCATCCTCACATTGATATATTGGTAAAGAAAGAGTTGAAAAACCTCTTAGAAGTAGGATGTATCCAATCCATTGACTACTTAGAATGGATCTTTAATGTGGTACCTATTAGTAAAAATCCTCAAGGGATCAAAATTTGTATTAATTTTTGAGACATCAACAAAGCTTATCTTAAAGATGATTTTCCCTTAAATAATATTGATATCATCTTCAAATCCATGGCAGGTTACGAAATGTTTTCACACATGGATGGATTTTCAGGATATAACCTGATCTAAATAGCACTAGAAGACCAACATAAAATAGTGTTCACCACTCCATGGGGAAAATTTTGTTATTAGGTAATGTCATTTGGCCTTAAGAATGTTGGAAATACATATCAAAGGGCCATGAATATCATATTCCATGATATGATGCATGATATTATTGAAGACTATGTGGATAACATATTAGGAAAATCTAAAACTAGGGCTAACCATCCATCAGTGTTGCATAAGATATTTTAAAGATTACAGGAGTACAAATTTAGACTCAATCCAAAGAAATGTGTTTTTGGTGTAACTTCAATAAAATTACTTAGCTTCCTTGTGTATTGTAGATGTATTGAAGTTGATTCGACTAAAGTCTATGCCATAACTGAGATGCCACCACTAACTAATTTAAAATAACTTTGGAGTTTGCAAGGTAATATCCAGTCAATCCAATGCTTCATCTCTTAGTTAGAAGACAAGTGTCATCCATTTACACACCTTTTAAATAAGGGAGTTGTATTTTACTAGGATGATCACTAGCAAATAGCTTTTCAACAACTCAAAGACTATCTTGCTAATCCACCTATTTTACTACCTCTTATGCTAGGAAAGTCATTCTTGTTATACCTATCATCTATCGACCATGCTCTGGGAGCACTCTTGGCTCAACATGATGAAAATGAAAAGAAGCATGTTATATACTACTTAATTCATAGCTTGGATACGTATGAACATAACTATGTATCTATTAAAAAAGCTTATTTAGCCAGTCTTTGTAGCTCAAAAAACTATTCCATTACATTTTGAATAATAAGACCATGGTCATTTCAAAACTAGATCCACTCAAGTATCTACTATCTAAAATATATTTACAAGGTAGAATGGCTAAATGGATCATGTTTCTCAGTGAGTATGACATAGATTATGTCAATTATAAGGCAATTATAGGACAAGTTCTTACAAATCAACTTGTTGAAGCACCACTCATAGACACAGCCACTCATGTTTCAATTTCTTGATAAATCCATAATGACCATAATTAACACACCCCTTGAGGAGCAGCCCTTAAAGCTATATTTTTATGGTTTATTTACTATGCATGGATCAGGGTTAGGCTTATTATTTATTACACCATAGGGAGATCTAATCTCTAAATCATTTAGAATCAGCTTTCCTTGTACAAAAAACATGGCCGAGTATGAAGCACTTATTATAGGATTTCAATTGGTAGAGCATTAGAACAAATCTTATCTCTAAGTTTATGGTGATTCTTATTTAATCATCAATCAGGTCACAGATCATTTTTAGACCAAATATGACAAGATGGTTCTATATAAATCCATGGTTGACACTCTTAAGCAATAAATTGCCAATATTTAGTTTGAGCACATACCAAGGGCTAGTAACAAAACTGCAAATACCATGGCTACTATTGGCTCTCTAATTTGACAAATAGATAAAGCTAGAGAGTATCAGTTCCTTGTCAAGATTTCTTAGCACTATCTCATGAACCTTCAACCATTGCCATGATTTGTGATATTGTTGGTCCTAATTCTATCTAGTACTCAGACCTTTACAACTACCTTCATGACCTAGTTCTACCACCTAACCTATCTTGAAAACAAACCAAAGCCTTCATTCATCATTCCACTCATTATACTTTACTTGGCTCCACCCTTTACCATCATAGTTTTGATGGAACTCTACTTCGTTGTTTAACTTTGGTAGAGTTTATACTAGCATTAAGAGAAGTTCACAAAGGATTATGTGGCACTCATTCTAGTGGGGTAGTCTTATTTGAAAAGCTTTTGTTACTATTTATTATTATCCTATGATAGATTTAGATGCCACTGCATATATAAAAAGTGTGACAAATGTCAATGACATGCTAATCTAATTCATGCCCTAGAAAAAACTCTGAAAGTGATGTTGACACCATGGTTATTTTTTACATGGGGACTTGACCTCATTAGTAAGATTAACCCCACTTCATTTGATGGCCATAAACATATCCTTACCACCATTGAATATTTCACTAAGTGGGTTGAAGTTATACCCCTCACTTATGTGATTGTAAATCAAATTTCCAAATTCATTTTTAACCATTTCATTTGTCACTATAGTATCCCCTCTAACATTATATCTGATAATAGAGGATCATTCAAGAACAAGGATGTAGACCAGCTATGTACTGAATATAACATCACACAACATTTTTCTACAGCATATTACCCTAAAGATAATGGCCAAGTTGAGGCATCCAACAAAACCATTGTCAATATTCTCAAAAATATTTTCAATGATGTCAGTCATGATTGGCACCTTTAGATATTCCTTTCCCTTTGGGTATACCATACCAATCATCATACCCCCACAAGACCCACTCCATACTCACTTGTTTATCGTACTAAATCCATCCTTCCCATTGAGGTTGAATTGCCTTCACTACACATATTTTTGAAGCATGTCTTAGATGATCATGACTATTGAGTGGCTCACCTACAAGAGCTAGACCTACTTGATGAGAAACACATAGCAATTCTCAATAATCTTCAAGCATATCGTAATCAACTCAAAAGCCACTATAATTGACATGTTAAGTATAGAACATTTGAACTTGGTGATCTTGTTCTTAAATAAAATCAAAAGAATACCATGATTGAGAAGAAGCATAAATGAAAATTCAAACCAAACTGGATAGGGCCGTTCATCATCATTATAGATTATGGATCAGGAGCATATAGGCTTACCACACTAGATGGAGATGAACTTCCTAAGCTAATGAATATTATTAATCTCAAATAGTACTATGCTTGAGTGCTAAGGTGTATTATCTATAAGGATTGTTTTAGATATGTCATTTTATCACTATTCTTATTTATAAAAATACCATCCTTATTCATCTTCTTCACCATATCCACTTTTTGTTTTCATTCTATCAACTTAGTGTGTTATAAAGCCTAGCCCATTTGACCTTGGTTTTTGACACTCATTACGTATTTTTAGCATCGATGTATCTGATTAGTTCATCAATTGGTTCAAGTACTTCAGACAAAGATCATATTTTAGAGTAATGTGATAGAAGTTTTAGCAGTTACATCCTTCATTTGTTATTCCTTTCTTACCATCAGTCTAGTTATTAATTATAACCACCTTTGGGAAAATTTGTAACATTGATCTATGTCATTGTGTCTTAGTTATAACCACCTATGGGAAAATTAGGGGCAACATTAAGCCTTGATGTACCAACTTTCCACTTCTTATATCGTACTATCCCTTTTTTCCAACTATGTCAATTTTGTTTGAATTGACTGCTACACTAGTCAAATTCCTTCATTATAAGGGCAGAATTATAGTGACTTGAGGTCCTACTTTGAGACTATATAAGTAGTGATTGATACTTGTTAAGGTCAGCTCAGTCACCCTTTTCACCACACTCTCACCATTTTGTGAGTAACCTAAGCCATGCTCTCACCATTTTATGAGTATATTAAGTTTGAACACTCTTGCCATTTTGTTAGCAACCTAAGCCATGCTCTTGCCATTTTGTGAGTAACCTAAGTTTGAACGCTCTCACCATTTTGTGAGATTGAACCATTTAGTGTCTTATCATTCTTTATTGAGTTTATAAACTCTAAAACAATTCTAAAAACATTTGAAAAATCATTAGAAAAGAACAAAAACATTGACCACTTCTTTGCCTTAACGATTCTGGGAACCCTTAGTAAGTTATAAGCAAATCACTTATCATTTAGTTTCCCCATCCTTTCTAGCCTTTTTCTCTCATGAACTTTCCATTTTGCAAGACCATTCCTATTCTTCTATCATATCCATTTTGTTTGTTTTCATCAGTTATCACATTATTCCCATTCCTTGGGAGAACTACATTTGGCCTAAAATTATTTATTGGACATTACATCCATAGAACTATGTAGATAGCATCCACTTTCCTAGTACATATGGAGACATCTCAACCATCTCCTTCTTTTTCTTTTATTCCCCTATTTTTTTTGTTTTTTAAGTTATCACCTATTTTCTAGGGTCAATGTTTATAGGGTTTCTATTACTTTTTTTGTTTGTTTATTTCTACTTATTTTATTTATTTGTCTGCCTGTTTGTTTGCTTTCAACACTGTTACCTTGATTTAGTTTGTCTGTGTTTATCAGGTGATTCCTTGCCCACACTTATACTTGAATCCATCCATATTCATGTGTTTACATTAGTATCATGGTTTCTATCATTGGTGCATTATTTTCTATTGATTATTGGATTATGGGAGTCAGTCTTTATGCATATTTCAGCCAAGTCCTCATGATGTTATACCATGATGCCTACTAACATGTGCTACAACAAACCTTAGCTTCAAGAAGTCTATTCAGAAATGGTGGCATCTCTTCAACATTGACATTCTAATTCCATCCTAATCATATCCCAAATAGAGTAATTAAATATAAAATAATTTCAACCTTTGTTAGTTCAGATGAGCATCTCCCTACTAGTAGGATGTTCCAATTCATCATTACCCTCTGTGTTAAGTTATCATCATCTTTATCTAATTTTATCATGTTTTCCATAATCGAGGTCTAATGATTATAACATTCTATGGGAAAATCATTGCATACCATCCCACTTGCATTTTTTAATGATTATAATTGCCTTTGGGAAAATCATTATGTTGTCACCACTTTACTTTTTCTACCTATACAGGGGCATGTTATTATCTTGTTTTTCTATTCTAACTAGGGTAGTTCCATCTTCTTTATGATTATAACCACCTTTGGGCAAATCATTGTGTTATCATACCATGTTGCCACTATTAGGGTACAATTCTTATAACTACCTTTGGGCAAATCATTGTACACCATCCCACTTGCATTCTCAATGACTTTGACTATTTTTTCACTATCATTGTTTTTTCACCCCATCATCTTTCCTTTATTTGGTCCTCTCATTTTAATTCTTATCAAAGGACCATTTTCTGACCTAATTATGCATCATACAGTTAGTTTATCATCATTGTAATTGTATTCATATAGTACCTTTTCATTCTTTGAGAATATGTTACTATACTTATAGCTTGTAATGCCTTCTAAAATAGGGGTAAACTATAGACACCTAAAATTGGCCACTGATAACCTCTGATCAAGATTTTGACCAATTTTTACCTAAAATGCATAATTTGGCCTAAAAACACTAAAACATCCTAAATGATGTGAAACTGACATATTCAAGTGTCGATTTTGGCTAGGGTATCCCTAAATGGGGTAATGTAATTTATGTGCCAGCTAACTTTGGTCAGACCATTCTATGTCAAAATGCTAATTTTGCACTTGGGTGCTCTAAATTGCTCTTTCCTATCAAATATTATACACAAGATACATGCCTTTGTAATTTGGTTTTGGTAACATCCTAAATAGGATAATATATTCAATGCATCTAACATCACCTTCCAATTCCAATCCAGTCAAATTTTGGACCAATAATAAGGCATTCTGATCAATTTGAGTAATTTGTGCACAAAGTGCTTAAACATGCTTAAGAGCTAATTAAATCAAATTAAGGCCTAATTAATAATTTCATTGGAAATTGTTGAATAATTTGTTTTATAAATAAATATTGAATATCTGCATCATTAGGTGACCTCATTTCTTGGGAAGACATCCCTAGGCCGTAAATGACATAAATATCAAGATTCATGCCCTCCATGCCTCGTAATTTTCCCTTCTTCCAATGTCATGATGAGGATAATTATAAACTTAATTCCAAAAATTGAATTAATCCTCAACCACACATCTCAATCTTAGGATGGATGGTTGATTTTGGTCAATCTCAAAAATCTATAAATAGGAGGCCTTACCACATCATTTCTAAGACTTGATAATGCAAAGTTATAATGCATAAATGGTTCCAAAAGCTTCAAAAAATTAGTGTTTCCATGCCAAATTGATTCCAAGCCAAGACAAGCCAAGCCATAAGCCAAAGGTGCCAAGGAGAGATGGAGGTAGTCAAGCTTCCATTTCCAAGGACTTCATGAGCACAAAACCGAGCAAGCCACCACTAAAAGGGCATTTAGAGCATCCAAGGAAGGTGAAGGAATTCTTGTGTTTTATTCCTTGCTTTTTAGTTTTTTTTATCATTTTTTTTGTTAACTAAGCTCTCTCTAGTTTCTAGGCCTAGATATGTTATGTTATTAGTGTGTTTCTTTCATTTTATTTTCATTTTGGAACTAACACCATACTAACCATCCTCTCTTGAGTCAAATTCCTAGATTCACATGTAGATTATCTTATCATTACACTATGATGTATGGAGGAAATGATATATTTTTAAAAATAATACTTACCTCTTAAAGACATTATATATCAACATCTACCATTGTATATTAAATTACAAGTTTAATAAAAGACAATTAAGTGAGTTTTGGTGAACAATAGATCTTAAATAAACATTTGTAATATATCCTTATTGAATATACTTATTATTTAGGAAAAATATCTTAAATACTAAAATATTAATATTCTATATTTGATAATATCCCATGAAAATTACTAGGACAAGCTACAATACATATTATAATGCACCATTGAATGATAACCATAGTTTGTTAAGTCATGCTTAATGATCTAAATTATAGTATTTAATTAGGGAGACAATAGATTCATGATATGAACACAATACCTTATACTCTACAATCATGCTTGAAATTCAGTCATCAAGGATGTGTGTGTGTGTGTGTGTGTGTGTGTGTGTGTGTGTGTGTGTGTGTGTGTGTGTGTGTGTGTGTGTGTGTGTGTGTAATTTGAATCAAGAACCATTTAAGTATATGCATTAACTCAAAATGAGGATGATTATATCCCTCATATTCAACCCTATTCTCAATAATCCAACAATGTGAGGCAATAAGATCTACTTCAAATCCAATTTTATAACCATCAATAGATTGAAACTAATATGGTTTAGGGCTTAAAAATGTATAAAAATGGGATATATAGGACAAGGATTGGGAAAACATGCAAAAGTCACTATTCATCCCCTCACACCATCTACTAAAAAATGATGACAAGGTCTTGGTTATACATTAAATACAACAAATAATAAGAAATGAAAAACCACACAAGCTAATATTTAGACACACTTATTTAAATTAGAGCCAAAACTAGTATGAGAATTTCATCATACATCTACACTATAATTGGTGTACCCTCATCTTATTTATGACATATTTTCCTTAGAGGTTTGGACATTACATGAATTTTAAAATGATAATTATCTCTTATAATATCTATGGGCATGAGGATATCCCTTCTTTCTATCATAATAATAGGATTTCTCACACCACTACTGCCCAAACAAATTTTTGAAAGAGTAAAGATCATAATGTTCATATCCAAGTATATGACCCAAATATCATTCCTATGATTCCTTATATAGATTATAGATAAACTCTAATTAATGAAGATACATATAATTCCATTATGAAACAAGTAAACATCCAAGACTAGTACTACTAACAACTATGTTACAAGAAGATGAAGGAGAAACATTTTGACAAGTTCTACATGATTAACCATATTTATTTTCTTGGGATTACTTAGATATGATTAGAATTGATCATAAAATTACATTACATAACATCATACTTTATCCTAATGCCAGGCTAGTGTAATAAAAGATTATAAAAATGTATACAAAATTAGAATTTCTGGTTAAAGAGGAAATTCAGAAGCTACTAGATGTATGATTTATTTGTTTCATTGATTATCCCAAGTGGGTCTCTATCATAATACCATTTACGAAGGATGATGGATAGATTTAGTGTTGTAAATATTATTTAGACTTAAATAAACCTTGTCCAAAAGACAACTTCCCATTACCAAATATTGACAGGATTGTCAAATCTATATCTCGTTATGAGATGTTATCATTAATGGATGGTTTCTTAAGATACAACCAAATAAGATCAATCCATAAAATCAAGAAAATTCTTTATTTAATACATCAAGGGTAATATTTTGCTATGTATTCATGCTAGGGTTACTTATCAGTGATCCATAACCCATGTCTTTCATGACTATATACACAAAATAGTGGAAGACTACGTAGATGATCTACTTGCAAAATAAAGATAGTGATAGGATCATGCTATGGATTTGTAATTTTTTTTAAATAATGGATTAAAAAATGTATGCCTAAATCCAAATAAATGTCTATTCGAGTTATCTTCAAGGAAATTATTGGGATGCATAATATATCAATGGGGTTAAAACAGATCCCAAAAGGGTCTAATTTAGACATGTTGCCAACAAAATGAAAAAAAGTAGCTATGATCATTACAGGGGAAAATCTAGGAAATAATATGTTTTTTGGACCAACTAACCAATAAAACACATCCCTTCATGTGATTACTCAATAAAGACACAAAATTCAAAGGCGATAACAAATGTCAATTTTTTTAATGTAATTAAAGCATATATACTTAATCCACGTATTCTCATGCCTTCAACTTTGGACATACCTTTACTATTATACATCTTGGCTATAGATCATGCCGTAGGTGTTATATTAGCATAGTATGATGATGGTCACAAATATAATTCTATTTATTACATTGGTCGTACAACTATTGATTATGAGATAAATTACAATGCTATGGAAAATCTATGTGTAGCCCTTATTTTTGTGTCACAAAATGTGTGACACTACATGCTTAAAAATGAGAGAAACATTATCATAAAGGTGGAACTACTTAAGTTACTTATGCCAAAGACACATTTATCATAACACACATCTAAATGGATAATGTTACTCATTGAATTTGATTTGAAATTTATATCTTAATTTTAAAAATTACAAGTTATTGTAGATAAACTAAGTGCAATTTCATTAATAAATACACTACTAATCAATGATTATTTTTGTGAAAAAAATAATTCATATCACACTAGTGATGATATTTAGACCATTTACTTGGATCCAAATTTTCTATAGGTTTCAACACTAGAATCATCTTCATTACCCCTTATGGCCAAGCTAACCCATTTACATGTCATTTGGGATTTTCATATACAAATAACATATTAGATTATTTTCCAAGATCACATTATAATTTTAAAATAAAAGATAAAATTAAAGCAATATTACTTTGAGAATCAATCAAGTCACAAAATGAGAGATGATAGTTAACAAGTGGAAAAACTATCAAATGAAGAAAAACCCCACAATCTATTAGAATCCTTGAAAATAATTGAACTCAAAGTATAATATAAATTATAAAGAGAGAATATTGACCTCAAGCAAAAATAGGCATCATAAGAATGCAAAAGAAAGAATATTTAAATAGAGCAAGAGGAAGGATGTGGGAGTTACAAGAATCCCATCATGACCTTACAAGGCCTCCTTGTTGTGTTCCAAACATCTTATTTCAAAATAGAGTGGAGGGAAGTGTTTTACATGTGGGAGGTGGAGTTACTTGTGTAGGTAACTCTCAAATCCAATAGGTGGACAAGAGAGGTGAGAGACACCTCATAAATCTAGGATAAAGGGCATTTATAATAATAATAATAATAATAATAATAATAATAATAATAATAATAATAATAATAATAATCACACCTAAAAGAGACTTAAGATAAGCCTAAAGATACTAAGTGGACCCAAACAAGGTTAATCTCCAACATTCCCCCATAAACTTAATTTGGGGTTACAAAAGTGGAGGAAATCTTATACAAAAAAGGAAGGGAGTTGAAATTTTATAATTCCCCCCCTTAATAAAAACTTCTTTCAAGAGGAATTAAAATAGTTTTGAGAAAGAACTAATAAGATAAGGTGTCATAAAAAGTCACAAGGATGAAGGTATGATAAAAAAAAAATCTCCAAAAATCCTCTTCGGACAAGGTGGTCAATTTCTAATGGAAAAAACACCAACAAGAAGGAAAAATGATCCATGAAAACCTATAAAATAAAAAATATAACATCAATCTTAAATTAAAGTAACCAATATGCCATTAAAATTATCTAGATATAAATAATGTACTAAAATAAGATCTAATAGGGAAAATTGAGCTACAAAAAACTTCCATCATAAAGTGTGAAAATCTGCATGAAAAGAAGTTAGTCAAAAAAATCTCTAAACAAAACATATTTCCCTTGCAACATAAAAGCAAGGAATGCATAATAAGTAAAAGTTTTGAAAAAGGGAGACAAACAAGATATATCACTTGCAAAATATATTTTATATGAAGCATTTGAAGAATTATCACAACAAGACATATCAAATTCTCTAGAAGTTACATTATATTTAGGTATACAAATAGTTTTAACCTTATAAATAGTGTTTTAGTGGTTTTCCAATAATGTAAAGTGTCATGAGTGGATTTACCACAATATTTTTATGGATGCAATTTCCAACATTTTGAGATATGATTCCCATATTTTCCACAATGCTTACAAGTTTTACCATTTTAAACCAAAGCATGAGCACTACAAGTAATATAATCAAAATAAGTTGTATAATAAGTCCTTTGGTGTGGAAGAAAATATGATGTAAAATTTATATTATAAGCATTTGAAGTATTATAGCTATTTAACCCTAAATTGATATGGGTGAATATAGTATAGGGTTAAGAATATAGAAATGAATAATCACAAGGATGATAAACACATTTTTAGTAGGCCAATTAATTACAAACTCAAATAAATAATATTTTGAATTTAAATACTGAGATATGCTAAAAATAGTAATTACAACTATTGATTGATATAAAATTAAATTAAAATAAGAATGCTTAGCTAGTTTACTGTGCATTTCTAGATATAATATGGAATAGGCTGGAAATAGACTAGATTAGTGCCCTAGATTAGTCATTAAATTATATAAATTTGACCTATGAATCCTCAAACACTTTAATCAATTCTTATGTCTAAATTAGATGTACGTGTCTAGTATGGAATACTTATTAGACCTAGATGTGACCACTTGGGATATTTTGGGTTCTATGTTACATCTGATTTGATGTGCTTAGATCTGTATCATGGGCTATCACTCTTTGTCAAATATTAAAACCCTGGTTCTTCATCTTCATAGTGACTATGGGAAAAGTGGGATAGTGAGCTCATGGTGTTGAGCTAACCTAAAATACCCCTCTAATAGTGGGTTCTATGCACATAGCCACTACTTCGAAGAGGGCCTCAGAGTAATGTAATTTTCCCATGCATGTTTGCTTATGTGTGTACAAGGATGAAATATGTGAAAAATAAGTAAAATAGTGACCTATATTGTAGCTTGTAAAATATGGATCATGGAGTGCACCTTCATTACTTTAAATCTATATATGTGTTTTCCCTATGAATGATATGAAAATAAGAGAAAATAGGAAATATTTGCTCACTTGAATGTTTGATTGAATTGTTTTGGTAAGTTACCTTGTAATTTGTTAGGTTTATCATAGGTGAGGAATAAATAAGGGTTTATCTTGATATCTCAAATTAAATCACTTATACTAACCAAAGGTATACATTTCATTTTAAAATTTGATGACTTTAGGACACTGGACACTTATGTTGAAATAAGGCACTTATGTCGACATAGGTGTCTAACTAGGATGCAAGTGTCTGGGAAGATAGAAAATAGGAATAGGTCCAAAACTTATAGTGACAAAATATAAACATGTTTACATTACTTTAAGCATGATAAAAGTCCTGGGTCATCAAAATAACACTAGACAAACTAAGATATAAGCAATTTGATATAAAGATATAGTATATGTGAGCCTTTCGATAGTAGGAAGGTCTTAAGAACTGAAGGGTACAACCATGAGAAGTATTTTCAAAGTATACAAGACTAAGTTTCTATATAATTTATCTTTAGTGTTTACATTCACCCTTCTTTAATCTAGTAATGAAATTATTAGTCAAAAAGAAAAGAAATGCATACTTGGGTGTGTATAACACACCTTGCCTTTGAATGAACCCAATTTGAGTGATTTTATAGGGACTAACCTACAACCAAGAGTATGTTATAGTATATAATCATTGCATATAATATTAAATAAAAATCATTGAAAGGATTGAAATAGAAAGAGCAAGTTTTAAGAGTACACTTGTGTATCGATATAATCACCTTACATTTTTACAACTTGATTTGAAGAGATGTATCATCATGAACCATTTTAAACTAAGATTAAGACAAATGTAAATATATAAGTTCATATATATAGAGGTTAAATGACAAATTTTCCCCCCAACCTTGAAGAAAATGTGAGTTAACACTCATAAGTTGAGATTAGATCAACCATGTAACCTAATCATACTTATAACCTAGTGAGAGTGAGTTGATCCAAGTCAACCCACAGTATAAATATGGTGAGTTTGGGTGATTTAATCAAGTCCAACATATAAAATTGGTAAGGTTGAGTGATTTAGTCACCTCAACCATAGAAAAAGTGAACCAACTATTACAGTAGATTGGCTCAATAATAGTCCACAATAGTCCAACCTAGTGAGCTAAAGTCTATAAAAGTATTTTGAAATCTGAAAATGATTTTGATTTTACAATTTAGGTTCTCTTTGAATATCATATACACCTTATATATGTCTCATGTTGAATATTTGGTATAACAATGGCACCAATGTATATAATTCTACCACAAATGCGTATCTAAATCACATAACAATGAAATTTGGGAAATTTACAACTGTGTAAATGTGAAGAACATGTTTCCATAATATGTTACCACTATAGATCTACATCTATGAACTATGAAAAATGTGGAGAATACATTTCCATAGCATGCCCCCACTATATATCTAAATATATGAATAGTGATAAATGTAGAAGTTATGTCTCTATAACATGCCCCCATTAATAAGTGTTGTCATTGATGTCAAGGTCAAGGTTGATATCATTAATGTCAAGGTGTAGATGCATAGTGAATAGTCTGTGAGATATGAACCATGTGACAAGAGAATATGAAGGAAACCTATTGTCTCTTTATTGAGATATAATGTGAATAAAACCTATTGATTATTCTAAGGTTAATTTCAAGGTTTAGGCCAAGGTAAGCATGTTTTTGAGTATTAAGTGTCTTGATAAGCATAGTCATATCTTGAGCATATGCATGATGAGAAAAAAGATGTGTGTGTGTGTGTGTGTGTGTGTGTGTGTGTGTGTGTGTGTGTGTGTGTGTGTGTGTGTGTGTGTGTGTGTGTGTGTGTGTGTGTGTGTGTGTGTGTGTGTGTGTGTGTGTGTGTGTGTGTGTAATATTGTATAAGGAGATTAAAATGCTTTTGATAAATTTTGATAAGCATTAAATAATGTTTCAAAGATCAGTTGATAAAATATCAAATGTTTGAACCTTGTAAGTGACTTAAAAAGGCTTGTGCATAGGATGTATAGTCTTTTGCATGAAGGAGAATGGTGGCCTATTTAGATGAATGAACATAGGAATAATAGGATTTTTTGTGATGTTTTATCATGTATATGAAACATTTAATCACTAGAGAGAGCTTCAAGCTGGGCCTACAAGGGTAGGACCTATAGACCTAGCATACAACTAGACTAGTTCTAGATCCTATCTGACTTAATGACATGCCATGAGATGTTTTCAAGGCTTATGAAAGATTAAAATTGGTTTTAAAAAATTTAATAGGTTTATTTATCATGTGAGTGAGATGGTGAGTGCATGTAAAGAGGCTTGAATTTCAGTTTCAAGACTTAATGTGACTTGGAGGTCAAAGCCTAGAAAGAAAAAGAGAGAGATGGTGGCCAAATGAGGTATGAGTTTCATATTTAAAGATAATAATATACACATTATCATTTACTTAGGTATTTAATTTTTTAAAAAATATTTTGCCCAAGTTTTAGATCAAAATTTGAAATTTAAGGCAAGAAAAAGTGTTTTGAGGTATCTTGTATGCACAGAATGAAGGATTCTCAACCTGAGAAGAACTTTCAAGTACTAATTATCATGTGTAACATATGCATGGTAACATTATATATTCATGGTATATTTTTAAGTTTCATATTTAAAATTTTGAAGAATTTTTTTCTATAATAAGGGGATAAGATTTATGAACAATCGTTAACACCAGAAATAGTGTTAACCCTCTCTAAAACCCTAAAATTGACTTGATTAGAAAGATATTGATCAAAACATCATAATTATTTTAAATCAATATTTAATATATTTTAGGTTTTATTAAACTCTCCTAGTCACCTCTAGGTGTGTTTGGTCTATCAAGTGAGTGAATGGACCTTACAAGAAAGGCCTTATTTCTCAAAAATTTATTATAGTAAGTAGAGTTGACCAAGTCAAAGTTACTAATTAGATGGAGGTTGAATCTTGAGAATTTTATATTATGTCCATTATGGTTTATAATCAATTTATATACCTTATATGTGATAAACCAATCATATAATTTGACTAGTCGCTAACAGACCTAGTGGTGTAGACAGTGAGAAAAATAGGTAAAGTGAGAAGTTGATTACGGAAGTGTTATCATGGACTAGTCATGAATCCAAGTGCATGGATACATTTTTAAAGACATGTAATACATTTTTATGTTGGTTATATGTTTTTTAGGTTATTGGATATGATGAAATTATTGATCATAAGTTGACCTATCTTGTACAAATGAGACAGTGAAGATGTAAGGTTTTGAGATTAGTCTGCAAGACTAATATTATCACTTGACCATGGTATCCTTCTATATGAGAGTTACTTAATGATATAATAGCATCATAAAAATGAATAAATAGTATCTTAAATTTTATATATATGTATTTAAGGTCATTATCACCATGATTATGTTTGAAGTTAAACTGGTAGATCTAAGTAAGCAAGTTACAGTGATGAATTAGAGGCTCTCTACCTTGAGTTGAAGCATCCAATGTATATTATCTTATTTTTTGGGATATATATTTCATATCCATAATTTTAATAATGTTTTATATTTATTAAAAGTTATTGAAATGGTAAATCCAAAATGGGTTAACTGGTTCAGGTTTGACTATGTATACTAAAGAGAAAAGATTAGTCTGGAAGACTAATATTTGGCATTAGACCTTGCAATATTTGTACTTGAGAGTGATATAGATATTTCAAATAATATATTTATGGTGTCATATTTTATATGAATTATTATTTTATGGATTTGAGTTCAAGTCTTCATGACTTTCTTTTGAGACCAATTGGTAGTTCTGAGTGGGTTACTTGCAAAGAAGGGTTTTAGTTTTTTTACCTTGAGATATGAAGTCTAATGCACATGATGATGACTGCATGGTCATTTATCTTCTTTATATGTATTTTTTACCATGTTTATTTTTAAAATTTGTGTTTAAATTTTAATTTCTCAAGATAGACTTTCTGGGTATGCACATGCCTAATATAATCAGTACTAATGTTGTGCTCCAATTAGTGGTTTGAACTAAAAAGTGTTATGGAGCCTAGATTAGTTTATCAGGGGAATATTATATGAAATATGATGTGTATATTTTGTGTAAATTTTTTTAATGTTCTCCAAAAATATCAAAGGGTAACATGTGTTAAGTAGGCCTAATGGGATTAGTTTTCCATGAGACCTAAAAGGAGAGATAAGACCTATTTAGGGAAGATCAGACCTAAAGGGACTCAAAGAAAATTTTATACATGTCTATGATATGTTCCAAGAACCATTCCATGACCTAACTAAGAGGATAAAAGTGTTTAGCTGGCTAACAAGGATATAAACAAGAAATTCTTGTATAAATACTAGGCATTTTTAAGCCTATTAGTGTGTGTTAAGTGTAAGAAAAAAATAAATTATTTTACAGAGTATAAGTAGGTCTTATATACCATCATAAGGGGATAGAGGATTAGTTATTAATATTTTATATATTTTCTATGTGTAAGGATCAAATTCATATGACCTAATCAAGTCAAGAAGAGGATTAGTTGAGAGAAGAGGGCTAAAGCCCAGTTTGAGAGGGATAAAAGTGTGAGAGGAGATGAAGAAGGAGATCATCATCTATTATATGAGAAACATAGTTTTAAGAATGTGATCAAATTTTTTAGGTATTTGAGTTGGTGTTGAGTCATCTAGGTGTTTGGTACCTCCTTTCACATGGGTGCTTGTTAAATCCTAGTTGAGTTGGTGCTTAGCTAGTTGGGGTTGGTGTTCCATGTGAAGTTGGTGTTTCACTAAATTTGGTGTTTATATTATATGATTATATTATATTTACATCATCAGTGAGTTTTCTTCCCATTGAGGGTTTTTCACATACATATTTTGTTCATTTGTTTCATGCTCTTGTGATTTGATGCTTATGCTTTCTAAGATGTACATGTTTTTTTAAATGATATATGATTGCTTAAGTAAGATTGTATAAGATATTTTTGAAGATTAATTCACACTCCCCCTCTTAGTCATTTTGTTTCCAAATTTTTTTATCAGATCTTGGTCCTTTGAAGCAGGTTTAAAAGCCTAAAGGAGATCCTAAAAGCAAGGATGACTAGTTAGCAAGCTCAAAGTGGTTTCTCTACCAGTAAGGGTTTATTTTTAAATGAATCTAACTATGCCTTTTGTAATGTTAGAATGAATATATATATATATGATGTCATAAGGACATGATATTTTGTGTTTACTTGTGGATGGTTATATTGCTCCTCCTAATCCACCAACAAATACAACAAGTAAGAAGCCTAGTGAAAATAAGTCAAAAGTAATGAATGCCATTATTTGTGTCATATCAGAGGTAGAGCTTGTGAAGGTAATGCACTATGTATCAGTTAAAAAGATATGGGACAAATTGAAGACCATCTATAAAGGAGACACTAAGGTTAAGATGGCCAAGTTGTAGACCCACTAGAGATAGTTTGAAAGTCTAAAGATGAATGAAGATGAATGAAGATGAAACAATTACCTCTCACCTATTTAAGGTTGATTAAGTTGTCAATGTCATTAGAATATTGGGAGAAAAGGTGAAATAGTCTATAGTTTTTTAAAAAGTCTTGAGATCACTAGCTCCCAAATTAGACTCTAAGGTGTTTACAGTAGAAGAGATGTAAGATTTGGACAAGCTAGATATGGATGGACTTCATGGCATTTTGATTGTCTATAAGATGATAACTAATGAAGGAATACCTCCCAAAAAGGAATAAACATTCAAAGTTGATAAGAATTAAAAATCCAAGAAGGTCAAGGATGAGGTATGCTAAGATGTTGATGATGATCAACTGATAGTCATGTTTTTAAGGAATTTAAGGTTTGGATTTGGTAAGTATAAAGGTAAGTTTCCCTTCAAATGTTTCAATTGTGGAAATATTGGTTACTTTGCATCCAAGTGTCCTAATAAGGATAAATCTAAGCATAATGAAGAACATGATGAATATCATGGAGATGAAAAGAAGACCTTTAAGCCTAATAACAACAAAAAGGAATTCAAGAAGTGTGAAGGCAAAAAAGGAACTTTCAAGAATAAAAGAAGCTTCTATATTAAAGAAGACAATTCTTCTAATGTAATTGACTCAAGTGAATCTAATAGTGATGATGATATTCACGTACCTAAACATGAAAATAATGTAACCTTGTTTATGGCCATAGAATTATATAATGAGGGTTGTTCAAGTTGGAAATGCATTATGGTTGATGTGTAATTCGATGAATAAGAAGTTGAAGTAGATCTTGAGGTAGAATTGGTAAGTCCTTAGAGGAACTAAGCTTCTAAATGGAAAAAAATCACAAACTAAGATCATTATTTAAGTATTATGAGGATTAGATAGGATTTTTTGAGGAAAGGTTGATTAACGCTTTCAAGGAGTATGATGAGATCATCAATAAAGTTGAGGTAGAGATGGAGGTAGTCAATGCAAGCCTAAAGTCTAAAGAGGAAGAATGCATCAAGTTTGAATCTAAAATAAAATCCTTGAAAGTTGAGTTGAATTAAACATCTAAAAAGGTGAGGACCTTTGTGAAGTTTGAAAAGAGAAATGAGACATTAGATGATATCTTGAGTAATCAAAAGTTTGAAAGTGATAAAATAGGTCTTGGTTTCAAAGAAGACCAAAAGGAGGTACCCCAAGTCAAGGAGAAGATTGTTGAAGACAAGAAGGTAAACATGAAAAGTCCTATAAAAAAATTCTCTAAGGTATGCCAATTCATTCAATGGTTATTTTTTTGTGTAATCAGTTTGATCATAGAGAAATAGAGTGTAGAAGACCCTCCAAGAATGAGTATTTATGGGTTGATGGAATAAGTCACAGCTCACATCAGTCAAGAGGTATGTATAATATGGTTTCATATATATGTCATGATGTATGACACATTGAAATATTTTGACCTAAAAAATTCATAAGGTCATCAAGTCAAAATATGAGGTTTGAAGTCCCTAGGGTGCAAGAAAGAAGGCAAATGAATGTATGGAAACCAAAGATATTGAATATGAGTAATGATCAATATACAATATCAAGTGGACTATTCAATATGATAGATCATGATTCAAATGTGAAATCAAGTTAGGAATTCCTCTTATCATCTCACATTGATGATCAAATAGTTGATGAAGTGATTAAGCCTATAGTGTCAATTAAGCTTAAAAGGATACTGAAAGACATACAGTCTTGTGAGAACATGGAAATATAGGAATCTATTTAACTTGATTTATTTTAGTTCCCTATGGTAAGTGGTGACTCTATTTAGCTTCATGGAGACACTATTAAAGTAGCATAAGCATGAATAATGCTTGGTTTGAGAGCGAGCTATTCAGGTTTGTGATTGAGTTTGATCTGAATTAAGAAGTGGTCTTATAATCCAAATTCATTTAAAGGAGGTATTCTTGGAGTAAGGGGGAGTATGTTGCCTTAATTATTCATATTATATGTGTTGATATCATGTATCAATAACATATGGTTCCATATGTCAGTCTATGCAGGTGTGACTCTAGATAACAGTTATGCAGGACCCTTTGTCATTTATGTTAACGGGGGGAGAAAGTCCAAGAAGGAAGATTGACCAGACTAGAGGAGATGAGAGTGAGTAGATTGAAGAATGTTTTTACATAAATTAAAAAGGGAGATTTTTTTAATAATTATTGTCATTTATGTCAAGGTCAAGGCTGATATCATTGATGTTAAGGTGTAGATGGATAGTGACTAGTTTGTGAGATATGAACCATGTGACAAGAGAATTGAAGGCAACCTATTGTCTCTTTATTGAGAGATAATTTTAAGGAAAAATATTGATTATTTTAAGGTTTATTTCATGGTTTAGTTCAAGGTAAGCATGTTTTTTATTAGTAGGTGTCTTGAGAAGCCTAGTCATAACAAGCATAGTCATATATTAAGCATATACATGATGAGCATAAATAGGTATGTATAGATGTATGATATTGTGTAAGGAGATTTAAATGATTTTTATCAAGGTTTATAAGTATCAAATAATGTTTCAAATATTAGTTGCTAAAATTGTCAAATATTTGAACCTTGTAAGTGACTTGAGAAGGCTTGTGCATAGAATGTCTAATCTTGTGCATGAAGGAGAATGGTATCCCAATGATATGAATTCATATAGTAATAAGAGTATGTTTTGGTATTATTTATCATGTATATTAATGATTTAATCACTCAGGATAACTTCAATGTGGGCCCATAGGGGTAAGACCTATAGACCTAGCATGCAACTAGACTAGTTCTAGATCCTACCTAACCTAATGAGGTGATAGGATATTTTTTTTTCCTATGAATGATTAAAATTAGTATTATAAAATTTAATAGGTTTTTTTATCATGTGAGTGAGGTGGTGAGTGCATGTAAAGAGGCTTGAAGCTCAGTTTCAAGACCTAATATGACTTGTAAGTAAAATCCTAGAAAGCAAAAGAAAGATATGGTGTCCAAATGAGGTATTAGTTTCATATTAAAATATAATCATGGATAAATGAGAATTTAAAAATGTATTTTAGTTTTTTCCAAACATTTTTACCAATTTTTAGGTTAAAATTTTAAGGTTAAGGCAAGAAAAAGTGTTTTGAGGTATCTTATGTGCACAGAATGAAGGATTCTCAACCCAAGAAGAAATTTTAAGTACTCATTGGCATATGTAACATATTCATGGTAACCTAAGATATTCATGGTATATTTTTAATTTTCCTAGATAATATATCCAAGGATTGGTTTTTGGAATAAGGGGCTAATCTTTATGAATAATTGTTAACACCAGAAATAGTGTTAAACCTCTCTACAACCCTATCATTGACCTGATGAGAAAGATATTTATCAAAACATCCCATAATGTTTTTAAATGGATATTTAAGTTATTGGATTTTGTATTAAAATCTTTAAAACACCTATAGGTTTGATTTGTCTGTCAGGGGAGTGAATGGACCCTACAGGAAAAGCCTTATTTCTCATAAAATTACTATAACAGGCAGAGTTGACTGAGTCAAAGTTATTAATTGGATAGAGGTTGAATATTAAAAATTTATATTAATTCCATGATTATTTTATATCCCTTATGTTTTCTAAACTAGTCATACAAGTTGACTAGTCACTAACAGACCTAGAGTGGTGCAGACAGTGAGAAAACCAAACAGAAGTGAGATGTTGATTAGGGAAGTGTTATCATGGACTAGGGATGAATCAAAGTACATGGATAAGTTTTTAAATACCTTCAATACATGTTCATGTTGGATATATGTTTTTGAGGTAAGTGGATATGATAAAATTATTGCTCATAAGTTGACTTGTCTTATACAGATGAGACAGTTAAAATTTAAGGTTGTGAGATTGGTCTATAAGACCAATATTATCACTTGACCATGGTATTTTTATATCTAATAATTAGATATAACTTAATTATATCATAGGATAATCCACAGTAAGCAAGTTGTAGTGATGAGTTGGAGGTCCTTTGCCCTAAGCTAAAGAATACAATAAATATTATGTTATTTTTTGTTAAATATATGTCCTATACATTCTTTTAATAAGGCTTGAGAGTTAGTAAAATTTATTGAAATGGTAAAGCCAAAATGAATTGACTAGTTTAAGTTTGACTATATATACTGAAGATAAAAGATTAGTCTGCAAGACCAATATTTAGCATTAAACCTTGAAATATTTGTACTTGAGAGTGATATAGAGATTTTAAAAAATATATTTAAGGTTTAAAATGTCATAATAAGTATATTTTAGGGATTTAGGTTTAATTATTCATGACTTTATTTTGAGACCAATTGGTAGTTCTGAGTGGGCTACTTGCAGAGAAGGGTTTGAGCCTTTTTACCCTAAGTTATGAAGTATAATTCACATGGTGATGACTATAAGGTCATGTATATTTTTTATATGTATTTTTTTCCATTGTTGTTTGTAAAATTTGAGTTTATGCTTCAATTTTTCAAGACAGACTCTCTCAGCATGCACAGGCCTAATATGATTAGTACTAATGATGTGCTCCAAGTAGTGGGTTAAACTAAAATGTGTTATGGAGCCTATATGAGCTTATAAAGAGTCTATTGGGATAGAATATTATGTTTCTTTACCATGTAAAGTGTTTTAATTTTCTCTAAGAAGATCAAAGGGTAATGTGCACTAAGTAGGCCTAATGGGATTAGGTCTCCATAACACCTAAAAAGAGAGATAAGGCCTATTTGAGGAAGGTCAAACCTAAAGGGACTCAAATCAAATTTTATCCATGTTTATGATATGTTTTAAGAACCATTCCATGGTAGACATAAGAGGATAAAAGTGTTTGTCTAATTAAGAAGGATATGAACAAGAAAGTCTTATATAAATACTAGGCATTTTAAGCCTATTAGTGTGTGTTAAGTGTAAGTGAACAAGAAAGTATATTATAGAGTAGAAGGAGGTCTTATATACCATCAAAAGGGGATAGAAGATTAGTGATGAACATTTGATAGAGTTTTTATGTGTGAGGATCTATTGGTCCCCTATTTCATCTAAGTATGGATCCATACTAACTCAGTAGACATATCGACATGAGGCAATCACTTGTTATGATTTCCATTTTGGTATCTTTTATTCCAAGTAGAGGAATAATCATAGATATAGTGTCAGTTAGCAGATGGTTAATTGGCACTTATTTTCTTAGGACATCTTCTTGAGTGGTTGTACATGGTGAGTGTAACATAAAGGGTGCAAGGTGATGGAGCCAGTAGAATGATCAACTAAGGCTCCAACTCACCACCCAATGTGCACTATCCACCCTAGCATGAAGATTCTCTTATGGGCTATAAATTTCAGCTTTATCCAGTGATTAGGGAAACATAAATTTAAGTATTTAAGATCTACATAATCGTCCCTATATATCATGTTATAGACACCATTAGTATAATTTTAAGCATGGATGCCTTTGAGGATCCACATTATAGTGCCCATGCTCACCTGTGAGCCTCTGGGCCATTAGTAGCTTTAGATGAGCATCTTATCTATTTCACTAGTTATGTACTTTTTTTACTTAAACCTTGTTTAATTAAGAATGGTGATGCACCTAAATGAGTATTGATCTAGTATATGTGGTTATGGTAATGTTATTTTAATGTGAACTAAATTTAATAGTTACAATAGTGTAATTTCAATATATGAATATTTTTTAAGCTAATTTCTAATCTAGGTCATTAATGTCATCCCTATGTAAAAGATGACATCAACATACTTGGTAAAATAGCCTAAGTGTAGATAAGAACCCATGCACAACAATGATATCCTTGTATGAAGCACAAGACTAGTATGAACTTGATCTAAAGAATCCCATCAACCCCTCAAATCACTAGATGATGCTTAACTTAGTAACACAAAGGCTTACACCTTGGAGAGCATAGAACCATCCTAATATAGGCTTACATCCTTATGACTAGAACTAGTTCCCCAAAGAGGATTTTCACTTATAGACCATTAGACTCCACTTAGAAATGGCTTGTAAAAATGAATCTTCCTAAAGGTGTTTGCTAAATGATCTAATATTGCATATGATGTGTTATTCCATAGCACAACTAGCCTAATTTGGACCCTAGTTTTTTCTCTACTACTCTTTGGGTGAGTTCATAAGCCTTTAACTTTATGTGAATTGATTCCATCACAGTCGAGTGACAAATGTTAAGTGCTAAGGGGTTATATTATGCTTGTGCCTAGTCATAATAAGTCTATAATTGACATGGATAATCGAATGATTACTTAGCTAACCCCATGAATAAATTAATAAGACCCTAATTAAACTAAAATAGGATCAAGGTCATATGACCTAATCAGGTCAAGAAGAGGGCTAGTTAAGCGAAGAAGGCTAGAGGTCAGTTTGAGAGGGACAAAAGTGTGTGAATACTTGAAGAAGGATATCATCATCTATTATATGAGAAACATAGTGTTTATAAAGTGATCAAGTGTTTTAGGTGTCTAAGTTTATGCTAAGTCATGTAGGGGGTTGGTGCCTCCTTACAAGTGGGTGCTTGTTAAAGCCTAGTTGAGTTGTTGTTTATCTAGTTAGGGTTGGTACTCAATGTGGATTAGGTGCTTCACTAAAATTGGTGTTTGTCTTATAGGAATGTATTCCATTTTCATCATTAGTGGGTTTTATTCCCTTTGAGGGTTTCCCACATACACATTATGTTCATGTGTTTTATGCTCTTGTTATTTGATGTTTATGCTTACTAACATGTACATGCTTGTCTAAATGATATATGATTGCTTAAGTAAGATTATATAAGAAAGTTTTGAAGACTAATTCACCACACCCTCTTAGTAATTTTTCTTCCAATAACCCCCATTAATATGCACCCCTTTTGATATGAGGGGAAGTAAAAATTGGTAGTCACCTTACCTAAAAAGGATAAGATAATTGTATAATCTATGAATGTATTATGCAACATATAGGAATAACATGTCTATGTAGATATATTCATGAAGTACATAGTATTTGATCACACAAAGTCCTATGAAACATGATTTGAATGATGGCAATGTCTAGATAATAAAAATACAAGCTCAACAAGTAATCAAGCACACACACAAGAACACTAAAAATAAATCAAAAGATAATGGTCCAAGGAGACTTCAAACAAGGGGCATGTTCAAATGTTTCATAATTGAAGGGACATGACTTAGTCAAATGTCCACAAGAAAAGAAATGACATATTCCAATGTCCATACAATAAGCAATGACATATGAAAATTTCAAAATAATCAAATAAAAGCATGAAGGCCACAAATAATGGAGCATATTTAAATTCTCAAAAATCAAGATAAGACACTCAAATAAGTGTATAAAGGAAAAACATAAGCAACTAGAATAAGCATAGCATACTAGCCACTGGACATATGTGTTAGCAAAAAAATGTCATGTAAATAGCATATCAAGTACACTATGAAAGATATAAGAACAAATAAAGGCGTGTGTAAGTACATAAGTTCAAACATGATAATGTAAAGTGATCATAGAACTATATAACTTGTGTGTATCAAGATAAAATAATCATATACCCCTAATTTCTATATGACATAATTAGAAGGAAGTCCTAACATATGTATATGAATAGATCATATATCTATGTATGCCTGTATCACACTCAAATGATGTGTAAAACACATGTGTATATATAAATTACCAATATTTCATCTACCAATATGGAACCAACAACACATATGCCAATGAGCCAATAAGAATATGTAGATGTTGAAAATATTTTTAGATTTTTGAATTATTTTATTTTGTAACTTTTAGAATATTTTTTAAATAAATAATTATCCTATGATCTCATCTAATGGATGTTCATGTGTATCTCCCCATTCTGAACTTGGTGTGATAAATTGATGATATTACCAAGGAGTACACATAAGTGTAATATCTGACACTATAGTATATGTAATGATCTGTGTATGTATAGTAGGACTTTGTGGTCTTGAGGAGATAACAAAAGGAGTAAGGTTTCATGGAACCTGTCACTAAATTCTCTAAATTTTCTATGAATTATTAGTAATAGGAATATGTTTAGTGCTTTGGATATCTAAATATGGTGTGTAGTAGACAAGGAATTACCTATTGATTACCCTTCCATAGAGGCTTAACCTTAATAGGTTAGATAATTAATTGTCTAGGTATAAACTTCTCTTATTCAAGTAGATCCTCATATATAATACCATAAACTATAACTACTCTATTAGCATGATTATATTTAACATACCCATATATTGTAAAAGGTACTGTGTAGAGAGTATGTATCTGAGGTTATCCAAATAACATATCAAAGACTCTCATGTATGGTATATCTAATAACTTTAAAATTTACATTAGAATTAATAAAATGAGGTTCAATAATTCAAGTTTCACACTTACCAAGACCACCATCAGAATACCCCATAGAATGCATTATTCTTGAGCCATGATTAAAAGGAATGTTCAAAGGAGTGAAAGTTTGTTTAGAAAAAAATTTAAGTTCAACAATAGAGACATTATCATGTGCAAAAGACACAAATATTTAATTTAAATCATCAAAATAAGATTATATTTTATCCATTTTGTCATGAAAAACATTTTGAAGTGCATCAAATGAATTTTTCAAAGTATTGATAGTCAAAGTTTGACATTAAATTTGATGTTTAAGAGAAATAATTTCATAATTTTTGGAAGACATAGTTTGCATAGTGATCTTAAATTCTAAAAAAAGTCTAATTTAAATCCATTGCAATATACATGTGCAAATTACCTTAAAAAAATAAGATGAATCAAATTGGAAAAAGTGATTAAAATCACTGAAAATGTGTGAATAAAAATCTAAATCACTTAATTTACTCAAAAAATATAAAAAACTTAATTTAAACTAAATTCACTAATTTGGAATAATACTTCAAGGTAAAAAAACTAAGAGACATAAATTAATTCGTGTAGCAATTAACATGTAAATGTAAGCCCACACCAAAATCACCATAATGAAAGAGTTTATCTATATGTTATCTTGAAAAAGAGTTAATTTAAAAAACTTGGGAGTAATAAGCGCTAAACTTTGAAAAGTGCTATAGAAAAGTGAAATAATAAATCAAAATAGTTGATATAACAAGTAGGTCAAATATGAAAATCTACTAATGCATAAAGAGCATAATCATAGTACTTATAAAAAGCATTAAAGCTAGAATATGATAGCATTAAGATCAAATTAGATAGGTTGCAATTATATAGACTATGCATAAACCAATAATGAAGGATGGCATAATGATTGAATAATAGAGGCCTCAAAATAACTATTAAAATCTATGTAAACATAAACAAAACATAAAGTTTATATAATATAATGCATTCTAAAGATTGAGCAGATAACGAATTTTAGTGGAATATGATAAGGTGGAGTGCCACAAATATATGTAAAAGGCTATTAAATTTATAGAATATATCATAGATTAATCAATGCACTAAGGGAAGAATAGATAATGAGAATGAAAATGCTAATCTTTGAAGTTGTCAACTAATGAAATAAGAATGCATTACCAATGGGGATAAAGATTGCGCAAATACTTTAAATAGGGAACATTCATTAAAGAAGATAAACATTTAATAAAGATCAATATAAGTAAATAATATAAGAAGACAGAGATAAATATAAATAGGTTATTAAGCTTGTGATATTGTAAAAGAGCACAAGAAGATGAAAAAATCTAGACTACAAACCAAATAGTAAACAATGCTTAAAAAAAGTGTTTTCTTAATAAATCTTTTGATTTAGATTGAAATACTAATCTTAATGCAAAACCACTTATATATTCAAATGTAGTTAAAAACATAGTTAAAATTTAACGCTTCAATAAAAAGGAAATAGATTAGAAAAAAACCAAAATTCCTTCAAGAAAGGCATGCACAACACTCAAGATCAATGTTAAAATAACCAAAACTTTAATACCATGTTAGATTAGATGCCAAGATCACATTATAACATTGAATTAAAAGATCAAATTGAAGCAATCAAGTCACAACATGAGATATAAGAGTTGATAAGTGTGGAAACCATCAAATAGATAAAAATCCAACAATCTATTAGAACCTTGTAAATAATTGAACTCTACGTACAATAGCATTTAAAAAGAGAGAATAATGGCCTCAATCCTAAAGAAGAATCAAAATAATTCAAGATAAATATTTTTGTAGAAGAGAGGAAGAGAGGACTATTTAAATAGAGCAAGAGGAAAGATGAGGGAGTTAGAAGAATCCCATCATGACCTTATAAGGCCTATTTGGTGTGTGTCAAACGTCCTATTCATAAAGATAGTGGAGAGAAGCATGTGAAATGTTGGGGGTAGAGTTACTTATGCAAGTAACTCCCAAATACAACAAGTGGACAAGAGAGGTGATAAACACCTCATAAATCTAGGAAAAAGTGAATTCATAATAACAATAAATGCACACCTAAATGAGACTCAGGATAAGCCTAAAGATAAAATAGTGAGCCCAAATAAGTTTAATCTCTAACATAAAATAGCAAAATATGAGGCATTTATACTTGTTTTATGTACAACACACACATTACAAATAAATTATATATGGGTATTATCAACCAGTGGTTAATCAAGTTTATAAATATACCAAATAAAGAAATAAAAGTTAATTATATATAAATAAATGGTACATTATTTACAAACACACTTTGATCCTTTTTAATATAGAGCATACCTCAAAAGGAAAACTAAAATTTTGATGCCATGGCTATCACAACCTATATGATTCCCATTGATATCAATGCTGATCATTCAATTTTTACTAGTAGAGGAAGATGCTCTCAAGGTCTTAGTAAATACTTGTAGTGTATTACATAAGAATTAAAACCCATTGTCTCACCATTGCCATTATCCCTTTGGGGCTTTGAATTATTTGGAGAGATAAATCCAAAATCATTTGAGGGTCACAAATTCATTCTTATAGCTATTGTGTATTTCAAAAAATTGGTAGAGACCTTACCATTATCATTGATTATAAGTGAATATATATGAAAATTATTAGTGAAGAATGTCATCTCACAATTTGGAATACCATATGCTATTGTCATAGGTAATAGACCTTCATTCAAGAATAAAATTGTTAACTGATTATGTGATAAATAAAAGATTCATCATATGTTATCTATACTAGATTATCCACAAGGAGATAGACAACTAGAAAAAAAACACTTGAAAAAATATTAATTTAAATAATCACCAACAATGGTGAAGCCTAAAACAATAAGATTATATATGAACTTTGGAAATATTATGTGATTATTTGTATGACAACTAAGGCTACATCTTACTTTTTTATTTATGGAATATAAAAAATGCTACCTTCAGAGCTCGACATACCATCTTTGCATCTTTCTTTGAAATATGTTATCGATCATAATGAATATTAGGAAAAATGATTACATGAATTAGAAATCCTAGACAAAAAACACACAGGATATTTACCAAGCTTGTATCAAGAGGGCATATGGAAAGCAAGTGAAAAACCTTGAATTCCAAGATGGAAACTTAGTATTAAAATAAAATCCTAATAACACTAATGCATATAAGGATAACAAAGGAAAATTTGAGCCTAATTGGTTGGGCCCATTTGTGATTATAAAGAAGGTGGGTAAAAGAACTATTAGTTAGCTACACTAAAAGGGAAATATGTGAGGAAACCTATGAACATCATGCATTTATATTAATATTACTCATTATTGTTTAACTCTAAAATGTTGATCTAAGGTGATATTATAATTAACCCTAGTTTTTTAATTAAAAAATTATATATAAATGAAATGGTAAAAGGGTGATAATTAGACCTATAGAAGGACAATTAGATGTTAAACTTAGATATGAGCATAAACTATATATATTATGTTGAGATAGTCTAAATATGGAAAGTATACCTATGTTAAGTATTAAAATAACAAATAAGTAATGTAATTAGCTTGTTTTGATACTAATTCAGTTATGGATCTAGAATATGTAGGAATTAGGTAGGAAGGAGATTCTCTAATAGTTTTCATATTCTGTATCTAACACTTCTATCACTCTAGATAGTAATGTTAGCCTGAGATAGTTACATAAATTCTACTGTCTAGGTTTGATGCTACTTTCCTACATAAAATACCTATTAGAATAGGATTTGACCACCTATATGCTTATGTATTTTGATTTGCCTTCATTTTGGTGTATTTAGATCTGGGTCATGGACTACTACTCTTTGTGAAATGGAAAAACCATAGTTCTCCATCTTCATAGTGACCTTGGGAAAAAAATGGGTTAGTGGCAACATGGTGTCGAGCTGACCTTAAAAACCCAACTATTAGAATGTGTTTCCTATATATCTGATACTCAAAAAGAGGGCATCAATATGTGAATCATACAATATGTTGGATTGTATGTGAATCATAAAATATGTGCAAAGCAATTACAAAAATGACCTAGCTTATAACTTGGTAAATCAAGCTCTTGGGATACTCCTTTAGTAATTTAGATATGTAGTTGTATTGTGTCTATGAATAATATGTATATAGGGAATATTTTTTCAACTAAATGCTTGATAGAGTGTTTTTTATAAGTTGCCTTGGTCTCTTTGGTCTTTTGCTAAGTTTTTATATGTTTGGAATGAATGAGGGTTGATATTATATTTATATCAATCCCTTTAGATTAATAACTCACATTAAATCACTTAAGATAACCATTAGGATACATTTCATTTTAAAATTGGATGACTTTAGGTTACTAGACACGTCGAGACAAGACAATAGCATTGATGTTATTATCAATCCTAGATGTTAGTGTTTATGGAGTAGGAAAGTAGGTATAGGTTCAGAACTTATAGATATGGAAGATAAGTACATTTTAATCATTATGGAAAATATATAAGACCTAGGTCATCAATATAGGACTAGTTAGACTAAGAGATATATGCCAAGGGGCACAAAAGACAGAGTAGATGAGATACTTATAGAAGCAGGAAAAGTATAGAACTGAGATGAATATCTAAGGTCTAATTTTTATAAGTGTACATTATTAAGCTATTAAATAATAATAAAATATAGCCTATATTTACACCCATTTTAATCTAGTAATAAAATTACTATTTAAAGGAAAGGAATGTAGACCTGGGTGTGTATGCACACCTTGTCTTTGCATTTGCCCAACTTGAGTGCTTTTTTGGTGACTAAAATGCAACCAAGATCATGTTAAAATATAAAATTAGTGAATATAATCTAGGTTGAAATTACTTGAAATAAATTTAAAGAGAAAGAGAAAGGTTTAGGAGTACACTTGTATGTCGATGTAATTGCCTTGCATATTAGCAAGTTGATTTGTAAAATATGTATCATTGTAAGGCTCTAAAACTAAGATTAGGAAAAATATAGATAAATCTTTAAATTTCATATATCTAAGAAGATATATATATATATTTGAAGGCACGTGCCCCCGACTTTGGAGTAAAATTGAGTTTCCAACTAGCAGTTGAGATTAACTCAACCATGTAACCCAATGATACTTATAACTTATTGAGGTTTTATGATCAATTACAACCTTAAAAACTTTAAAATAATGAGTTGTTTTATCACCTCAAGCATACCAAAATGTGAACCAACTTCTACAGTATATTGGCTCAATAAAATTCCATAAAAGTCTACGGGGTGTTAGTACGAAAAAGTCCATAATATAGTACCAATCTATAAAAGAGTTTGGTAATCTAAAATTTATTTGAATTTTTTAATATTATACATGTTTAATATAATATACACCTTATATGTGTCTCATGTTAAAAATATGTATAACAATAGTACCAATGTATATAATTCTAACACAATTGTGAATCTAAATTATATAATTGTGTGCTTTGGCCAATTTGGATAATTGTGTAAGTGTGGAGGACATACTTCCAAAACATGCCCCCATTATATATAGATAAATCTAAAAACTAATATAGGTACCAATGTGGATGACATGCTTCCAAAACATGCCCCCATTGTAATATGGAGATGTCGAATACTAAATAGGTGTGGAGAACATGCTTCCAAAGCATGTCCCCACTAAATATGAAAACTATGAATGTGTATAATCCATGCCCATATGACATGCCCCCACTAAATCTAAAAACTAATATAAGTACCATATACTAATGAGTATAAATAAAATGCTTCCAAAGTATGCCCCCACTAAATTTAGAAACTAGTATAAATACCATATACTAAATGAGTGTGGAGAACATGTTTACAAAGCATACCCCCACTGAATCTATAAATTATGCCAAGTGTGGATTAGATGCCTCTATGAAATTTCCCCATGAATATTTTCCCCCTTTGAGGTGACGTAAAGATAGGAACTAGTAATTACCTCACTTAAAAAGGATAAGATAATTATATAATCTACAAACATAATCATGTAGCATATAGAAGGTAGCATGTCTAAGTAAATGTATCATTGAAGCACATAGAACCAATGTGATCACATGTGGGCCTAACATTCATCATGAAAATGTCTAGATATTAATAGTACAATCTCAACATGTAAATCAAGCACACACACAAGAGCACTCAAAAGTAAGTTAAAAGGTAATGGTCCAAGGAGACCTTAAACAAGGAGCATGTTCAAATGTTTCACAATCAAATCAAAATTACCTTAGTCAAATTTCCATAAAATCAATAATGACATATTCAAATATCGATAAAACAAATAATGACATAATAAAATTACAATGAAGTCATGCTTATGCATAGGTGTCATAAATAAAGGAGCATATTCAAATGCTTGAATAAGAAACAAAATAACAAGGCAAGAAAATCAAGGAAGTGCATAAAGTAAAGAATAAACAACTAGTATAAACATGTCATAGTCTCCCATGGATCTAATGTTTTAGTAAAATAAATGTCAAGTGCATAGCATATCAAGTGCCATGTATAATATATAATCTTGGATAAAGGCATGTGTAAGTACATATGTAAGCTCAAACATGGTAATGTAGAGTGATCATCAAATCATATAACATGGGTGTATCAATATCAAAGTAGTGGATTCCCCCAATGTCCATATCACATGAGTAGAGGTAAATCCCAACATCTAAAATAGTAATTTATCATGTATCTATGTGTGTTTGTCTCACATGTAAGTAGATGTGTGACGCATATGTGTATGTAGGACTAACTGAGTATGTCATCCATCAACATAGAACTAACACATGCATGCCAAAGATCCAATAAAACATGTAGGTGTTGAAAGTGTTTTTATATTTTTGGATGTTTTTTTTTTTTTTTTGGTATTTTTGGAATTTTTTAAGAGGAAGGATCATCTTATGATTCCATCAAATGGATGTTCATAAATATCTCCCCATTATGAATCTAGTGTAATACCCCATTTATGTTGTTGAGAAGCATAAATAGGTGTAATATTTGTTATGGTGGTATCAATGGTTCTCTATGTATGTAAATTAATATTATGTGGTCATGAATAAATAGTAGGAGTAATGAGAGTAGGGATTCTTGGAACCCATCATTGAGTGCTCTATGGTTTATTTGACATACCAATAACATGTACATTTTGAGGTCCTCTAAATATCTGAACATGATGCATAATATAAGATGAAGATTATGTGGAATCCATTATATGTCTCTGATGTAGTGGTCTCTCAAGTACTAACCACCTAGTAATGGGAATTGCTTATTGCTTACCCTTTTATGATGAATTAGCCTTAGCAGGGTTGATAGGTAGTGTTTGGGTATAACTTTTTTTTGTTTAAGAGGATGCTCATAAGGAATTTTTCAAACTATAATTACCCTATTGGAATGAATGTATTTAACACACCCATGTATTGTATAAGGTACTACTCAAAGAGTGTATATCCAAGGTTTTCCTAATAACATATCAAATTTTTATGTGGAAGGGAAACTAAGAAGGTAGTAACCACATGTGCAGGACCAACTTGTAAAATTAAGTCAATCTCTCAAAGAACCCTTTGGGAGGTCCCATAAAATACTTGAATTGATCTAGTAGAGTGGTGTAAATCATGATGATCATAACCCAAGTGTGTAAGTAATGTCATGGTACAAACATTTTCACTTGTACCATTATCAATAATAACATTTCATATGGGGTGTTTATCAAGGTATGCTCAAATGAATAGAGAATTAACATCAAATTAATCATCCTTAATTTCACTATAATAAAATGAAATATAAGGTTTCTGAACCATAGGAGGTATATGTCACGTGTAAGTACCAATAATCCCATGTAGTGTATGCCCATAATGTGAGGGAGGATGATGTACATTCTATACCATTTATACTTCTGGTTCCTTCTTATAATGGTCATGTAAAGTATTGTTAAATATTTTATATTTATGGTGATCACTAGGTTTTGAATCTAATTCCTTTAGAGGATTATCAAATGTAATATTTTGGTCATCGATAAGATCTTAGATCTTTTGTTTTTAGGTAAAGCATATATTGTATCATGTTTTGGTCCTTGATGATAATCATAATAAGCATTCACATCATATCCTTTGGGTAGATGTCGACTCGTATCAAAATTGATAGGTTAAGGGAGAGACATAAGTTGGCACTCTAATAAACATGGGAGTAATGAGGTTGGGGACTTAGATAAATGGGATAAATGTCTCCGTCATTCATTGGATAAGACAAATCAATTAGGTTATTGTGTAACTATATTAATTATGATGATTGTTTATTTTTTAGGCTTGGGAGGTTTTACCTTATAACTTTGTTTAATCATGAATTTTGTACTAGTTGTAGATGTAGTTGGTGTGTTTGTTTCATACTTAAACTTATTTAATGACATAATCTTTATTTCATGGTTTTGTACAACATGACATAAGTCATCAAAATATTTGAACTTCTTAAAAATAATGAACTCATGTAAAGGAGTAAGCAAAATTTCCTTGAATATATCTTGCAACTCTTTGTCTAACATAATATTGGTCATTTTGGCTAGATTTGTCTTATATCTCAAGACATATTCATTGATAGGTTCATTAGTTTCTTGTTTGATTTTGGAAATTTGAACATAGGAAACCTTTTTCAAAAATATTAATGGAAAAGTGTGTTATGAATTAGTCTATAAAAGGTTTGAATGCATTTATAGATTAGAGAGGTAAATCATAGAACCACCTCAAATTATATTCCTTAAGTCTTCTTGGAAATAATTTGTTCAAAAGTTTATCATTGAAAACATAGTCAAGGCATGCCATATAAAATGTTCAAAGATGTTGTTTAGGATCACTCTTTCCATCATAAAATGTGAACTTAGGTGTAATAAATATAGTTGGAAAAGGATACAAATAGATTTGAAACGCAAGAGAGTTATACAATACAAATTTTGAATCTATAATATGAGGGGATTTTAAAGCATTTTGTTCAATGTTTGTATTTTTGTCCTCCAAGGTATTTATAATTTTAAGGAATCGTTGAAGTGTAGGCCTAGTGGGATTTAGATTAGTAATTTGAGTAGTTACCAAAGAGGAAGAAAATGTGTTTTGAATAGTCTTAGGCATTGAAATCGGTATTTACATTGGCACAAATGGTAATTCCATGATAGATGTAGCAATGGTAGTTTTAGAGAACAAAGGTTTAAACACATAACTCATACCCCCACTAGATGTATTTATTTTTAATGCATTAAAGGGGAGGGATGTTTCCACTATAGTTTTAGAATTTTTTCCTTTGAGTATAATTTTTATGATATCATCAATATATTCAAGATATTTTTGAATACACTCATGAAATAATGTAATTGCATGCACTTAATCATGGTCTATTTTCTCATTTTTATTTATTTCATGGTTTTCATTATTAGAATCTTCTTTTATGATAACCCTATCAGTATTTTTTTCACTATCAACATGGGTATCATCATGATCCAAGGTATGAGATCCCTCATTAGTTTGATACATATTAAATTGGAAAGGGGAAGCTTGATATGTTTAATAGAAACACCTCCCAATCTAGGGCTATGCCTCTGTTGCATGCAAAAAGTAGGAAACTAAAAAAGTGTAGCAACATAAAACCTTGACTAGTTTAAAACCATAAGAATAAAAAAAATGCATTAAAATGAATCAGGTTCACCAAATGTTTAACCTTAAAATTTTGATCTAAGTTGATCTTATTATTAACCTTATATTTTAAATTAAATGGGTATATAGAAATAAAATGGCACAAGGGTGATAATCATATATATAGTAGGACAATTAAATACTAAATTTAGATAAAAGTATACACTCAAGTTATTATGATGAGATAGCTTAAATATGAAAAGTACAACTATGCTATGTATAAAAATAACAAAGAAGAAATGTAATTAGCTTTTTCTGATGCTAATACAATTTTGGATCTGGAACATGTAGAAAGTAGGTGGGAAGGAGATTCTAGCTCTACAACTTTTGGTGCTCTGGATAGTAACATCATCCTAGAATGGTTACATTAACGCTATTATCTAGACTCTATGCTAGTGTCATGTATGAAATACCTAATTAAACAAGATGTAACCACCTAGATGCTTCTAGGTTTTACTTTACCTTCACTCTGGTGCATTTAGATCTAGGTTATGGATTATTGCTTATTGTGAAATTGCAAAACCCTAGTTATCCATCTTTATAGTGACCTTGGGGGAATGGGTTAGTGAGCACATAGTGTTGAGCTAACCCAAAATACCAAATTTTTAGAGGGCACTACTCATATGGCTAATACTCTAGAATAGGGCCTCAAACTGATATATTTTTCCCCTATGTGTTGGCTTATGTGTGAATAATATAATATGTGTAAAGCAAGTACAATAGTGACCTATCTTATAACATGGAAAATTAGGCTCTTGGGTAACTCCTTTATTATTTTAGACTTATATAATTGTTGTACCTATGATTGGTATGGAAATAGGGAAAATTTGTTCAATTTAATTCTTGATAGAGTGATTTTGATAAGTTACCTTGGTCTCTTTAGTCTTTTTCTAGGTTTTTATAGGAGTAAAATGAATGGGGGTTGATCTTGTATTTATGGGTTGATCTTGTTTTTATATCAATCCATTTGGACTAATAACTCACATTAAATCACTTAGGCCATCCATTAGGATACATTTCATTTTAAAATTAGATGAATTTAGGGAACTAGACACTTATGTCAATATAGGAAAATAGTGTCGACATTAATGTTTATCCCAGACATTAGTGTCCAAGTAGCAGGGAAGCAAGTAAAGGTTTAAAACTTGAATAGATGGAAGGTAAGTACATTTTAAACATCTTATTAAATATAGAAGACATAGGTCATCAACATAAGACTAGTCAGATTAAGAGATATAGGCCAAGGGGTACAAGAGATAGAGTAGATGGGAAACTTGCAGAAGTGGGAAAGGTATAGAACTGATAAGAATAGCCAAGGTCTAAGTCTACCATGAGTACAAGATCGAGGTGGTATATAATCATAAAATATCATCTACAATTATCTCAAATATTTCAAAAATATAAAAAACATCGTATCAATCCTTTATCAAATTTTTTATTCCAATTAATCCAAAATTCCATATCAAGTGCAATCATTTTTTTCAATTTAGGACACATCACTCATTTTGGAGGTAAATTGGCTACATAATAAAGGTATCCCTATCTTATTTTCATTGATGTGTGCATCTTTTTTTATCTACCTTACCTAATATTGATTTTTACCATGAGATTAGATTGATTTAAGTGATTATTACATTTGTATCTCCATGTCCAAATTCTATTTAATACACACGCAGAGATCTAGAACCTAAATCAAACAACTCACATTGTTATTTCTAGCCTGCCCTACTACCTACCACTTATCTCAGTCCTACATACTACATGTCACCACTAAGTATCTTATCCTTTATTATAATTTCCATATATGGTAAGAGTATGTGACAAAATAAATTACAACTTGTTACATTCAAATTAATGCTTAATTTTCATATCTTATAATTTGAATTATTACAATAATTTATATCTTAATTAGATTAAGTAATTAATCTAGATTATGGTAAAACATAATAGTGAACTCAAATATTTCTCAAACCTTGTCAAAACCTAGGTCTCTCTTAGGGTTTCATCCTCCTTTCTAAAGTTTCAAATTTCTTAGGTTTCATTTTTAATCAAATTTATGATTTTCCTTAATATTACAAATTACACATGGATATAATGCATGAACATTATTTCTATTTTTTTACTCAAGCACTGATTATAATCATTGTATGTTTTTGGCATATTATATAAAATATATAAAAATTATGTAATCAAATAGACAAGATACTTATACATTAATAAGGCTAAAATTAATAATGAATAATTTATAGCCTTTTCAGTTCATATTATTGTAACTTCTAGTCTGAGTTATTACATGTTACCACTAGGCACCAAAGGGAATGCATGATACCTTTTGTTATGATCCTAATGTGAAAATTTCACTAACGCCTTGAGGTTTTGGTGTAACAATTCATTAAATTTAGTATCATAGCCTACACCTAAGTTTAAGTCATAAATCAGGTGGATACATCAGCATTGTAATGTTTGTCTATGGCTCATACATGTGGGGGATCTTGGTGTACAAACACAAATCTAACCCAGAGTCTGGGCTTAAAAAGTGTGGTGGGATGTTATGATCTTGATGTGTGGATTTAACAACACTTTGAGGTTTTGGTGTAAAGGTTTGTTTCACCTTTTTATCTTCATACTCTCATTATGGATTCCATAATACTTATTATGCATCCTCTTAATAGGATCATCATGAACATGGAATGTGACAATGATCATAATCAGGGAACAAGTATTATGTATAGGCTCAATGTTATTGATGAAAGAGAATTAACTAAATATATGTTCATAATCCAAAAAAAATTGATGAAATTTTATATGTAGTAATATATGAACATAAAATTTTGGATTAAGCTATTATATTTAGGAAATAATATGACCCCTTCTACAATATCAACCAACCTTTTCAGCTTACCAATCCAACCATATGTGTCTAGACCATTTATATTTATACACCTATATTCATATGTGTGATGTCTACCCAAGGTGTGGGGGTAAAACATGGCTTCCCATATATTTCCATACCTATTCCTACTCATATGACATATTCCCATCCTATGATGACTATGCATATTACATCAACAACCTCACCTACTACACATTCCATTGAGTAGGTTTTTTAGCTCTGCAGGCTAAAGTGTTACAATTAGAGAAAGGTATTCATTTGATGGATTAACATGCTTTGCACTACAATCCATTATTCCCCAATATTTCATCTCATCCTTACCTACATGGTTTGTAGATCTTAAGATTCCAATATATGATGGTAAAGGTGACCCTAAACAACACCTTAGATCCTTCCACATAGCATGCGTTAATTATGAATCCAATGATTTATTATTGACCATGTTATTTTTAATAAGTATCAAAGACTATACTTTGTTAGTTGTGTTAAGACCTCCCCTTCAAAACATTCAACCATTTGTAAGATTAATTTTTAGCAAACTTTTCCATCAATATTGATGAGAAACTATCATTTACATAAATTTCCAAACTCAAGCAAGGGTCTAATGAGAAAACCAACGATTATGTGACCATGCTATCTAATTTGACCAATCATATGGAAAATAATGAGTTAAAAATATATGTAATCAAATTTTTATTTCACCACTACATGATTCAATAGTATTTGATAAATTCAATTATTTTAATGAGTTATGTCATATAGTGAGATATTGAGAATTCAATATCATTGCTTTGAAAAAACTCAAGTATGTGCCTAATACTCCAAATACTTCAAAAAACAAGTTTCAAATTAATCCAAGATACAAGTTTAAATCAAATGATAACAAGAACGAGGCAAAGATGATTATTAATGCAATATCATAGCATACAAATCAGCTTTTATTATCCATTCCATAGAGGAGGCAATTTTATAGATTACCATCACCTCTTCATGTACTATTACAGAAGTTACTAGAGTGTATCATCAATTTTTTTGGACATTCTACAAATAGATGTTTCAAGTTAATACATAAGATACAAGATATTATTGATGAGAAAACTATTGATTTAAGCACACCTATAGATTAATATAGACCATAATCAAATGGTAATTATAAATTTAAAATCTTCAATGATCCATTTCTAAAACATGAGGCAAAAGAGACTAAGGATATTTTTGAGGTACATTACACATACAATGAACATCCTTCTCATATGACATATGGTCACCTAGTAGATAGGATTATTGGTACAATTAAAGGCATATCACCATAATGACCTATGATTAAATTTGAAGATAGTAATATAGTTGATTATGATTCAAATTTATGTGCATTATTGATGCATGCCCACATATATAAACAACTGTTACATAGTGTCATGTCTAAAAATGGATTAAGAAAAAACATTTTCACAATGACACTTTTCCATACTCTTGGATACACACAACATAATTTAAAAGATACTAAAAAAGTGCATAAATATTTTGATGGATAGACACATAAGAGACTTTGGCACATTTTTCTACCTCTTCAGGTGGGATTTTCAATAGTGGCTACTTCATTCCTAGTTTTACAATGTGGATGGGTATTTGGCATGTTATTAATAGGCCTTTAGATACATAAGTTTTGGGTAGTACCATATATATTGCATCAATGTGTCAAGTATATACATTTCAATAAAGTAATCATGGTTTCAGGCATTTGATAAGAGTATCCTCTTTATTTAGTGGTATCTCCTCCACCCTAACCACCAATATATTTAGTTGTTACACCTATTCAAGATCATTACACAGAGTTAGTTATTACACCTATTTGGGATCATTATATAAAGGTGATTAATACACCCACTTAAAATATATCTATACACTAAACTTATATGAGAGTAGTTGATTATCCAAGGTAGCCAATTTTAAAAAAACTATCACATCAACAAGTCATTCAAAACTCATATAACCATTATATACTATCCCATGTACTAAAATAGCACCACAAATAGTTTAGCATGTTCCACAATAAACACAGCAAACAAGATATTATCCTACTATACAATAGAACCCATATAATCATCAGCCTTCTAGAGTTATGCATCATACATGTGAATCTATGAGTCATTATGATAGCCACATTACAGTACCCAATTCTTTTTTCTCTTCAATACACCCACATTCATTATTTTTTCTCATGAAAAGTGACCCTTGCACCATATGATACAAGCACTCCCCATGACTATCCCAGTGATGTAATAATTGGTTGGCACCTTTAAAATTTCAAGATAAATCAAAAATAAAGTACAAAATCCAAAAAATCAAGAAAATACAAAAACATTCAAATACTCAAAAAACCAAAAATCAAGACTTATGCATGACATGATGGCTAGTTACACTATTTGCATATGTCCTTTATCATATGTTTGGTATATGTCATATTATTTTCATACACACATACATTTCATGATATATGAGTGCAATGTAGAACATATAGAGCTTACATGAACACATATATGTTTGAATTTTTTATATTATATGGACATGTCAATGTTGGGGGCACATTAATCCATATATGACAATATCATAGGTTATATCTTTTTGTGACCTATTACTATGATGAGCTAGTTATATTGCTTACATGTCTTATAAGTTACTTATATCTTACATAGTTCTACATAGATATACTACTTTTTTATGATGCGATATTGATATATATGGATAGTATAGACAAATTTTCACTTCTTATATGTTTCATTGATGTTATCATGTTTGCATAATAGGCTAGTCATTTCTTGTCTATTGTGTGTGGATCCTTGGCCTTGTTGATAACATCTTTAAGTCCCTTGATTAGGACCCTTGGCCTTATGTGTGTGACATATTTATGTCTCTTGATTGTGGCCCTTAGCCTTTTTTGATGTGACATTCATTTATCCCTTGTCTGATACATCTTTATGTCTCTTTTTGTGACATATTCATGTCCCTCACATGTGGCCATTGGCCTTATATGTGACATTGAGTGTTATTACATGGCATTTCTTATTGAGCTTGTTGATCTTGTACAATTTTTATGTTTGTGAGTATCATGATTCATATCACACACTTCCCCATTTTTGTGTGGTACCATGATTTATATGATGCACCTATTTACTTCTTAGTCTTATTTAGTTATTTCATCAATAATGGTTACTAGTACGAGTCTTATTGATATATCTATCTTTACATAACACTTATATGCCATGTATTATATATGGTACATACACGCTTTGATGACATAGTTTCTACATGTTGAAATGATTATACATGATTACATATTTATACTTGACATGATATATTTAACTCTTTCATTTGATATTAGTGAGTTACATGATACATCCCATACATGATTTGATGACATACTTTCTACATGTTGAAATCATTATACATGATTACATATTTATACTTGACATGATACATTTAACTCTTTCATTTGATATTAGTGAGTTACTTGATACATCCCTCACCTCAAAAGGGGGGCATATTAATAGGCTTGTCATAGATACAAAAGTCTCCATGAATAGTAAAACATATATTGGGAGAAAATTATAGGATTTAGAGAGTTTAGAGTGGTTCAGATATTAGATAACCTCATATATTATCCATATAATCACATGTTGATATAAATTATAGGTGTATATGTCATACATATGCACTCACTTTATCGATACATGAGCTAAAAAATATAAATTAAAATACACTTGAGTTTATATGCCATACAGGTGCACACAATTTATAGGAACATAAATTTAAAAAGTTACATACATATATATTTGAGATACAAGTTCTCAAATGTTAACATATAGATGTATATCATTTTATATTTGTTGTCATAGATTCAGTGGGGCATGATATTGGTTCATGTACATGTATAATATTTATTATATAAATTGGCATAGATTAAATTAGGCATGATACTTGCTCATGCACATATACACATTTTTTATAGTGAGCATTATTATAATTTTTTATTTTCAAATACAATTCAATAAAATTAAGCAGTGAGAAACCTTGAATATTTAAGTTCATATGTAGCGGTTGATTCATGTTTTTTTACGTAATGCATGTTTAGGTTCAATGACACACAAAATAATTATCATTATTCATAGTGAACCCATTATGTGATTCTCACCTTACCATCTTAAGGTTCAAGATCAGAGCTAGATTATATATTTAAATTAATGTAGTTGAGGTTTAGTGATGTTAAATAGTCTCATCACTAATCTATATTCATGAAATCTACTCTATCTTTTACCCCTTGGCCTATCTCTTAGTTTGACCAACCTTATATTGATGACATAGACATCCCATATTACCCAGAATTCTTAAAATGTACTTATCTTACACCTCTACAAGTTCTAGGTATGTTCTTACCCTCCTCCCTCGACACTAACATCCAAGACAGATGGTAGCTTTAACATTATTATCCTACCTTGAGGCAAGTGTCTATTACCCTAAATTCATCTAATTTACAAATGAAATGTATTCCAATGGTTAGCCTAAATGCTTTAATTTGAGTTATCTCCCAATAACATTGGTATAAATATAATATCAACTTTCATTCATTTTTTACCTAGTAATCAGACCAAAAGAGTACTCAAGAAGCACTCAAGTTACCAAAAGTTTTACTATTCTACTATCAGTTAAAGGGACAAGCTAGCTACAAGTCTAAATTACTAAAGGAGCAATCATAAGGTCATATTTTCCAAGTTACAAGCTAGATCATTGTTATACTTTATTTACACACACTCCATGATTCACACACAAGCCTACATCTAGGGGATAACTACATGAGTCTGAGGCACTCTTCTTGAGTATTGGATATATAAGTATCACCCTTTAATAGTAGAATCATTGTGGATTATCTTAACACCATGTTCTTACTAACTCATTTTTCCCCAAGGTCACATTGAAGATAGAAAGCTAGGGATTCGCCATTTCACTAGGAGTGACAGTCCATGACCCATATCTAAATGCACTAGAGTGAAGGTGAAGAAAAACTTGGAAGCAACTAGGTGGTTGCATCATGTTTTAGTTGATATTCTATACATGACACTAGCATCAAACCCAAACACTAGAATTGACACAACTATCCCAAGCTGACATAATTATCCAAAGAGCCAGAAGTACTAAATCTAGAATCTGACAATTGATCTAAAATAGAGTTCCTACCTACTTTCTCCCTGTACTAGATCCAAATCTACATTAACATCAGAACCAACTAAATACTCTCTTTTATTTCATTATATATATATATATATATATATATATATCATAGTTTTACTTTCCAATAATATCCTATCTCAGTTTAATAAATCTAGAATATGATACATCTGAGTTTGGCACATTGATTAGCTTTTTGTATATCTGATATTCACCCTTGTGCCCTATCATTAACCCTTTCTACCTAACTAGGATCCTTATCTAAATTAGGGTTAAACATTTGGTGAACTTGATCAGTGTGAATGTTTTTTTTTTAATTCTTAGGGTTTTACATTGTTATACTTTGTCATTTTCTATTGGTACTATTTTGTATGCAACCTTATTTTGTATGCAACCTAGGCATGGCCCTAGATTGGGGGGTGTGTCTATTGAACATATTGAGCTTCCCTTCAACCCATACAAGATGTTTCAAACCAATAATGGATGTCATACCTTGGATCATGATGATACCCATGTTGAAAATCAAAAATTCATGATATAATTATCATATAAGAAGATTATGATAATGAAAATCTAGAAACAAATGAAAATGACCAAGTAGACAATGACCAAGTACATGGAATTGTAATGTTTCATGAGTTAATTTGATAAAAACTATAATATCTTGATAAAATATTAAAAACTATAATTGAATCTAAAAATGTAAAAACTTTAGTGGATACATCCCTCCCCTTTAACACATTACAACTTAATACATCTAATGGGGGCATGAATTATGTGTTTCAACCTTTTTCCCTGAAACTATTATTGATACATTTATTATGAATGTACCCATTATTTCAACATAAATATTTATTTTAATGCCTATTACAACTCAAAACATGTTTCCATCACCTGTGGTGAGTACTAAAATTTCTAATCAAAATCCCATTGGGCCTATAGTTCAATCACTTCTTCAAGTTGTAAAGACCTTGTAGTACATGGTTACAAACATTAAACAAAAGGCTCAAATTCTTCACATGCTATAGATTATCAAGATGTATTGCATAACCCTCTTGAACTTGAGATCTCTTTGCACCTTTTTCTAATTAGATTTTTTTCACCTAAGTTCACATTTTATGATGGCAAGGGTGATCCTAAATAGCATCTTTGAACCTTCTATGTGGCATGCCTTTATTATGCTTCCAATGATAAAATTTTAACCAAATTATTTCTAAGGAGCCTCAAGGAATATGATTTGAGGTGGTTTTATAACTTACCTCTTTAATCCATGAAAGCATTCAAACCTCTTGTAGATCAATTTTTGGCACACTTTTCTATTAACATTACTGAAAAGGTTTCCTATACTCAAAGTGTAAGATCAAATAAGGAACCAATGAACTAATCAATGAATATGTCCTCAGATATAAGACAATGGTATCCAAAATGACCAATATTATGGTAGACAAGGAGTTGAAAGACATATTCAAGAAAATTTTGTTTGCTCCTTTACATGACTCCATTATTTTCAAAATGTTTCAATCTTTTGATGACTTATGCCATGTTGTACAAGACCATGAAACCAATCTTGTTTCATTAAATAAGCTCAAGTATGTTACAAACACACCAGTTGCATCTACATCTAATATAAAATTTACAATCAAACCAAGTTATAATTTAAAACCTCATGATCCTAAAAAGGAAACAACCACCATGGTTAACATAGTTACACAACAACCTAATCAGCTTGTCATATCTAATACACCAATAATACAGTTTACACATTTACTTGAGCCTCTTAGTTCATTACTACCATAGTTTATAGAGTGACATATTATATCTCTCCCTCTTCATATATAAATTGATGTAAATAGACCTCTAACCAAAGGATATGATGCAAGTGTTTATTATGACTATCACCAAGGCCCTAGGCATTCTAAGAATAAATGTTTTATCTTGAATCATAAGATCTATAACCTCATCGATGACCAGTAGATTACATTTGATGATCCTCTAAATGAATCCAGTTCACAACTTGGTGATCACCAGAAATAAAATATATTTAATGATCCTTTGCAAGACCATATAAGAAAGAACCATAAGTTCAAATGGCATATAATGCACATCCTCCTCCATCATATTATGGGCACCCATTAGATGGGGTTATTGGTAATTACATGTGACATATACCTCATATGGTTCATAAACCTACCATTTTATTTGTTGATAGTGAAATTAAGGATGATGACTCTGATCTTAATTCTCTATTAATGTGAGCATACCTTAATAAACACCCTATATAAAGTGTTATGATTGATAATGGTGCAATAAAAAATGTTTCAACCATGACATTAATTATGCATTTTGGTTATACTCATCATGACTCACATCATTCTAATAGATTATTTAGATCATTTGATAGGACCTACCAGAAGGTTCTTGGCAAGATTGGTATGTCTTTATAGGTTAGTCCTCATATGTGGTTACTACTTTCTTAGCTATACCTTATACATGTGTCTTTGACATGTTGTTGGGATGCCCTTGGATACACACTCTTTAGGTTGTACCTTTTATAGTGTATGGGTGTATTAAGTACATTCATTCCAATTAAGTAATTATAGTTTCTAATATTATATATGACCATCCTCTTGAATAAGATAAATTCATACCTAGATAGTTAATTATCAAGCACGTTAAGGCTAATGCATAATAAAAGGGTAAGCAATAATTTATCCCCTTTACTAGACAACCAATACTTAAGATACCTTTACATTATGGATAAATGGTAGGTTCTATAGAATCCTCATTATATGCACCATATTCGGATATCCAAAGCACCTAAACATGTTTTTATTATGATTATTCCAAATACACCATAGATTACACAAAGATGGGTTCAAAGAACCCCTATTACCTCTATTGGTACTTCTCAACCTCAAATTCCTATTATACATACACCACACATCATAGATACTATAGTGATATATATTTCACCTATACATACTCCTTGACAGTACCACTAGTTTCTTGCACCAAGTTTTGAGTGTGGAACTACCTATGATCATCCTTTGGATTAGATCATAGGACGATCTTATCTCTTCCAAAAATACTAAAAAAATAAAAAACATTCAAAAAAAAATCCAAAAACATTTGTGGCACCTACATTTTCTATTAGATCCTTGGCATATATGTGTTAGTTCCATGTTGAGGACTAGCATGTCATTTACTCCTACATACACATATATTGACATACATAGATACATGATACACTTATGAGTGTTGGTATTTCCATCTAATTACATCACCATGACATTAGGGGCATCCATATTCTATGATCTTAATACACACAGGTTATATGATTTGATGATCAATCTACATTATCATGTTTGAGTTTATATTTGTACTTACACGTGCCTATTATCCATAATTATACATTACATAGGGTACCTCATATATTATGTGATTGACATTTTTTATATCACATTTGATGCATGGGCCACTATGACATGTTGATGCTAGTTTCTTACGCTTTTCCTTTATGCGCTTCTTTGAGTGTCTTATCTTGCTTGTTTGAGCATTTGAATACACTCCATTGTATGTGGCCCCTATGCCTATGTTTGACTTCTTGGACCTTTAAATATGTCATTGCTTCTTATATAGACATTTTAATATTTCATTCATCACTTTTATGGATGTTTTACTAAGTCATGTCTATTCAATTTTGTGGCATTTGAATATTTCCTTTATTTACAATCTCCATGGATCATTACTTTTTGACTTACTTTTGAGTGCTCTTAGTTGTGTGCTTGTTTGCTTGTTGAGCTTGTATTGTTACTATTTAGACATTGTCATGATCATTATCATGTATTTTAGGCCTAAATGTGATCAAATTGGTTCTATATGCTTTAATGATACATTTACCTAGACATGTTTCCTTCTATATGCTACATGGTTATATTCACAGATTTTATAATTTTCTTACCCTTTTAAGGTGAGGTAACTTCTAGGTATAATTTTTCCATCACCTCAAATGGGGGGGGGGGGGGACATGTTAGTCAGGGCATGATTAGGAAGCATGTTCTCCACACTTTGTATGGTTCTCAAATTTAGTAGGGGCATCTCATATGGACATGGCTTCCACAAATTCACATTTTCTATAATCAATGGGGGCGTGCTTTTGAAGCATGTTCTCCATATTTATTCAATATTTGGTACTTATACCTATTTGTAGATTCAGTGGGGGAATGACATGTGTACATGGCTTTCACACATTCATAATTTTTAGATTTAGTGGGGAAATGATTTAGAAGCATGTTATCCACTTTTTATTTAGTATGGTACTTATATCGATTCATAGATTTAGTGGGGCATGCTTTGGAAGCATGTTCTTTGCACCTATTCAACATTAAACATCTCTATTTTATAATGGGGGCATGTTTTGGAAACATGTCCTCCACATTGGTACTTATATCAATTTCAGATTTCTTTATATATATTTGGGGAATGATTTAGAAGCATGTCCTTTACACTTACATAATTATCTGAATTGGCTAAAGCACATAGTTATATGATTCAAATTCATAGTTGTGGTAGAATTCTATACATGGTACTATTGTTATACATAGTTTCATCATGAGACGTATCTAAGGTGCCTAATATTTTAAAATATAAATCAATCTTAGATTTTAAAACTATTGCACATATTGATACCCCAAAAAAAATTATAGACTTTAGAGAGCCAATATACTATAGTGGTTGATTCACATTTTGGTATGTTTGAGGTGATTAAATCACTCAATCTTTCCATGTTTTTATTTGCTTCAAATTTTGGGCATGCCTCTTCTCTCTCTCTCTCTCTCTCTCTCTCTCTCTCTCTCTCTCTCTCTCTCTCTCTCTCTCTCTCTCTCTCTCTCTCTCTCTCTCTCTCTCTCTCTCTCTCTCTCTCTCTCTCTCTCTCTCTCTCTCTCTCTCTCTCTCTCTCTCTCTCTCTCTCTCTCTCTCTCTCACTCTC